>CM031240.1:192419369-193019369 GCA_018340775.1 Taxus wallichiana var. yunnanensis | reverse complement strand
GGTTTGTGGATAAAACCAAACAGAGTAAGGGCTATGGGATACCACCTCATTATGCCTCCCAAGTGAAGTGGGAGTCTTACACTAACCCTCCAAATGCACAAAATAATCACACAAAATCCTTATCTCTCCCTTACAAGCATACAACGAAACCATGATTTCCTTTTCACTCCCCATAGGTAAGACTCCCATTCACACTCCCACCAATTACATGCCTCACATAAATCAAGTTTTCCTCTCCAATGGTCCCATAAGCCCTTCTCCCACACCCAACTAAGGCACACTACCCAACCAAGACACAAACATCTTCACAAGACAAAAAAAACACAATTTTACAAGAACAACATTACATACATATAAGCAAAATAACATAATGAAAAAGTGGAGATCCTACCTCTCCATCAAGTTCCAAGAAATTTGCATCAGCCTCTTCAATTTCAATCCAAGCAATTTGAAGCACTCTAATAGGCTCTAATTCCAAAACCGCACAAGAAGAGAAAAGAACAAGTAACCCCCATTCTAACCAAAAATCACAAATAAATAGAAATGAAATGTGAGGAGGATGAGGTGGCTCCATGTAGGATGTCACTTCATCATTCCTTCATCCCCAAACTCAAGTCAACACACCAAGACTAAGAAAATCAATACACATGCAAGGATTATGACAACCCACATGGCTCAAAAATTTCACACCATGCTTTAAAGGGACATAACAAACAGGATTAGAAAGAAAGTGCAATACGTTTCCTTCTTTAACACTAAAAAATGGACAAAAAAGTCAAAATAAGCTTCCCAACCCATAGGTAGGGTTGTTGGGTAAATTTAAAAGGCATGGGACAAGTCTTTCTTGTCCCACAAGCCTCAAAAGATGCCCCAAGTCAAAATACGAACATTGAAGTTGGGGTGGACTAAAACACTCACAAATCAACATAAATTCTACTTACAACAAGGACCACCAAATCTCATCATAAATATTTGTCACATCCCTAATTTAGTTATCCCGAAGAAGAATCTTAGATTAATTAAGACATATTTACACATTATAATAAAGTGATAATAATTTAAAAAATTTAAATACATAAAATATAAATAAAGGACATAAAAATTTAAAAAGGGAACACAATTCACCCCATGGCTAAATATGTGAAGTCACCCCCATGTGAGACATCCAACAAAACATGTAAAACACCACACTAAACAACATTACACAAGTTGTCAAATTTCACCTCATTGCTTAACACCCAACATCCTTCTCGTGGTTGGTCCCCTATCGATCTGAAAAAGATCAAGTTTTTATCTACCTAATATTAGACCCCTATAGGCTTATTTTATTTTCAGAAAAGTTACTCCATTTAAGTAATCAATTTAAAATTAATGCAAGAATGTAATGAAAATTGCACACAATTGACTATGGAGTCTAGAAATAGCCTATATCTCCGGGTTCTAATCGAAATGTTCCACTAGTAATAATTGTAAGTATAATGTTATTTATTACAATAAAACCTAATGGAATTTCCACTTGCCTAGAAGTATACCAGTCCTTCAAGAACTTTCGATTATCGTTGAATTGATCTCCACCTTCCCGATGCACAACCTCCTTCGAACTCAATGGACCTTCCCAACGCTATAATGCATCCTTCGACACTCTAGATAATACTCCAAATATCGCAAATGAATAATATTATGGCTCAATGCTCCTATTGTGTTGTTTATAAATATCCCCAATCAAAATATTTCATCTACTATTGCCTAAAAATATTAGGCCAATAAAAAATTACATATAGTAATTTTAGGATTTTAATATAGTTTCGCAACTATATTAAAATTCCCCTATTACTATATCTCCCGATCCTCCAATTAATATTAAAAACTAATAAGCTTCTCGGTCTCGGTGTGTTTTTAGAATGCAAGGGGTTCCCTATTTATACCCAAATGAGGCCCTAAAATAATGCCTTCAAATTTATCTAAAGGCTATTAAAATCCTAGCCCATAGCATTGTAGATGGTTTACATCCCATATTGGGCAGCTTCCATAATTGAGTGGGTCATATCCCACATCGGGTAACATTTAATTTTTGACAACGTTTTAATAAACCTTAGCCTCCCACCATTCACGTGGAGCTTTCCATAGATGGGCCTTTTCCTCACCTCTTTCTCCTTTCCACGTGGATGCTTGCATATAAGGGTTGGTGGATTTATATGTTGGCCGCTATGTTCGAGTGGTGGTCAGTTGGTTTTAATGCATTGGTTGTTGATCAAGCCATGTGTCAAACTATATGAAGATTCCTTCAGTTTGATAATATCTCCGAGCAAGGTTAATAAACTCGGTGAATTCGCAAAACATTACAAATTGAGATAACATAGTAACATGGTGAATAATTACCAATGTAATATAAAATTCAAAAATATAATACTATGATATTCAAAACTGAAATATGGCTAAGTGGTGGCAAGCCACATGGTGGCTTCAGGACCCACAATGTTGGTGATAATACCATAGTCGTCACGGTAGTCGGGCTCCTCTCCGTAGTTAAAGTTGAGCCTCGCTCCCAAGAGCTATATAATTCTACGACTATTGAATACTTTGGAGGTGAGAACCTCTCGATTTTACCAACACTCTTTTCTCCATGTGTTGCAGTGCTATTGGTCTAGTTTTGACTTGTTGATTAGAGTTGACTTTCCCATTGACTGAACTTTGACCGGACATAACTAGAGCTCCCAATGTTCATTTTTCGTGTTCTCATAGTCGATGGAAATTTTTAGGGAAATTTTTTGGGAAATTTTTAGGGAAATGTTTAGGGAAATTTTGATATAAAAAATGATCCCCTAATCACACCTCCTAATGAGAAAATGCTTTTTATACCAAAATCTTATATTGGAACATTTTTACATCCTGTCCTAATCTAGAAAATGTACCGCCACCTCGGAAGTACTGTTGTAGTAGACCCTGGGTTTTTTCCTCTCGCAACCTTCTTACTTCAAAAAAATCATTCCGATCCTAGACCTCTTGGCTATGGGCCCATGAAGCTTTTGATGCGCCACTCTGATATCCAAAGAAGACCTCCACGCTCTACAAAGTGCGATGTTTGGATTCTAGATATTTGACTACAAGGATATTTTTTGAGTCTATAACATAGCTCTTTTTTTCGAGCTGATTCCATAGAATCCAAACTAGTTTGAAGGAACTCCATGTTACTTAGAGCTATGATTGATCTGATGTCGGTGATGGAAAATGAATTCTTGATGCACGATCCTCGCTACAAGGTCCTAAGAGACTATACATAGAATGCAGTTCTTACTTGATTTCACATCTATTTATAGACTCAAATGCCTCCAATGAACGATGTTAAGCCTCTTTCAAGAGCTTGAGCCTCCAATGCATCATGTTGAGTCTGATGATGAGCTACCATTTGAGTGTGTGGTTGCCATGCCTTGACACTGAATGAAGTTCTAAGCTAATATTTTGAGAGATCCATTCCAGAATTTAATTCCTCCAATGCATGATGTCATGCCTCTTTCAAAACCTCAAGCCTCCAATTCAAGATGATATTCTGATGATCCGCTACCATTCTACTGCATGGTCATAATGCCTCTACACAGAACGACGATCCAAGATGATTTCTCACGAGCTCAAAATGATGACTCCATCCCCGCTGAAATTGCATGGTTGCTACCTTTACATGGTATAAAGCCTCCTATTGATGATGACTATCAGGTAAAACTCAGTTGGATGGTCATAATGTCTCTACACGATGAAATTTTGACGTGTTGTTAGATGTCAATGTTGTTCATCTACCATTCTGCTACATAGTCATAATACCTCTACACGTAATGAATTTCAGAGATGACACCAGTGAACTCAACCGCTTACACAACTTTCTAACTAATCTCCATGATTAATATGAGTTAAATTTTGTATTCAAACCGTAATGTACTCACAAGATGATTAGGAGATATGTTTAGATCATTAATCAAATTTTCTAAGAAAATCTGATCTCCAAACAAATACTACATACTATTCATCAATTTGAATTATGCAATATATAATTGAAAAATTGTTGACTTACCCATTTTAAAGGACTTTCAATTTCAAGTATTACCTGGTCCTGGGTTGAATTTTTAATTGGTGGTGGAGTAGAAACTTCTTTTGCCTTTGCAATAGGCCTCCATTCCATCTTTGGCTTTCCATAACTCAGATGGCGAGATGGATGCAGATTCTAGTAATTGTTCACCTAGTGCCCATTCCTCTTGAAATGAGCACAAAAATTCCTCTTAATATCCTTCTTATGGGATGAGGAACTCTTTCTTCCATTTCTCGACTCTACATGACAAGATTGGAATTTCTAATTTTTCTTGTTTAGATGAATGACATCAAATTCTTCATCAAATTATCTCTCTTCCAGCCTTTAGCCACAAAATGATTATGCAATCCAAAAAAAGTACATTGAAAGGAATTACACATCTTTTGAAAATCATATCCATACTTCTTAAGCTAGAAATGTGGATCAAAATTTTTAATGTGCTTATTATTATGTTAAGAAACTAGAGGTGGAATTTTATTACCTCTTTGCTGATTTCTCTTACCACATCCTACTTATGACAATGAAGCACAATTTTCCCGCTCAAAATATTTTGCAGGACTAGTGGGGTATTCTCATTGCTTTGAAGCTTGTCTCCCATCGTTGTTCTTAGAGCAATCTCCAATTTCCATTCCACACTAGGCTAACCCAAATCTGCAAAACGAGGACGATCCTTAACTCAGTATTGGGTTAGCAATGCCTTGGCCATTTTTACCAAGGCCTCTTCCATTAAATCCCATTTTATCTAGTAGTTTGGTTCCAATGCCTCTTGTATGTCTTTCAAACAAACAAAATAATTCATTACGAATCAAATCGAATGAGAGTAAGAAGAAGATTCCCATGGTGAACAACTTATAATGTATTTATTTGTCATGGTCTCTCGCATCTCGAATTTGAAGTAATTTCCTTATTTTGATCACCACACTACACCTTTCCAAGAGCTCATCCTTGATTTGTAGTTTTGATTTCAAGCGAGGATTCTCCTATTCCAAGGAGTAATACATTGATCGCAGGAGAGATTTCTCTTCCTAGATTTGGTGATTATAAGCTTCAACCTCATCGAGTTTCACCTATTTAGAAATCTTGCCCATAGTACACTTGTACCATGTTAACAAAACCGAGCCAACCGCACTAACTTTGAAGCAATCACTCGTAATTAGATTTACTAAAATCAATTATGGAGCTAGAGAAGCTCTAATACAAACTTGATATTAAAAGATCAATTTTTTTATCTACCGATCTCAAACCCCCTATAGCCTTATTTTATTTTCCGACAAGTTGCTCTTTGTTTAAGTAATAAATTTAAAATAAATCAAATAATGTAATGAAAATTGCACACAATTGATTACGGATTTTGGCAATAGTATACATCTTTAGGTTCTTATCGAACTGTTCCACTAGTACAAATTGTAAGTATAATGTTATTTCTTACGATAAAACCTAATTGAATTTGCACTTGCCTAGTAGTAAGCAAGTCCTTTCAAGAACTTTCGGTGATCGGTCAAATCCTTCTCCACCTTCCCGATCCACAACCTTCTTTAGAATTCGATGGACCTTCCCAACGCTACAATGCGTCCTCCTAAGCACTGGGTCGATTCTCCAAGTTTTGCAAGTGGAAAATAATATGGCTCAATGGGCCTATTAGGTAGTTTATAAATACTCTCAATCACAAATATTTCATCTACCATTGCCTAAAAATATTAGGCCATTAAACAAAATTTGTATATAGTAATTTTACGATTTTAATATAATTCTAACTATATTAAAATTACCCTCTTACTATTTCTCCCAAATCCCTAAATTAAGCTTAGAAATAATAAGATTCTCGGTCTCAAGTGTGTTTTTAAATCGCAAGGGGTCCCCTATTTATACCCAAATGGTTCATATTTTGGATTATGCTATTCTAGATGACACTGGTGGACAATTTTATACATGTTGATTTGCATTGTTCTGATTTTATACTAACACATTATATTCATGATGCATTGCCTATGTTTGGATGTTTGGAATAGTCTTGTGATCTCATTAATGTTAGTAAACTGGAAGAATAAAATTATTTTAAAAATTTAGATGGTTAATAGAATTGTTTAATTTTGATGATGATTATTGATTGATATGTATGAGTTATTTCTCGATGTTATTGATGCAGCCTTGAGGCCAAAGAGGTATTGTTGTTTGTGATTGTAGGAAAATGATATCACTATACACCAAAAGGGGATAGGGGACCAACCCCTGGAAGAATGTTGGGTGTTTCTGCACAAGGCCAATTTGACAACTTTTTTCTTCTATGTGTGTGTTTTGATTAATTTTTATGCTTGGTTAAGAGGTTTCCAATGGGGGTGACCTACGGTATGTGGCCATGGGTCACGATGTTTTTCTCTTTTAATTCTCGCTATTTATTTTGTTGTGCATGTATTTAACTATTTGTAAAATCTAGTCACGTTATTACTACTTGTTAATATGTTTTTATTAGTTAATTTAACTTAATTGTAAACTAAAAAAATAAATGTGACAATTGTGCATTAAGTAGGGTACATGGTCCTTAATATTTGTTTGATGTTGAATGAATTTAATTAAATTTGAAGTGTGCGCTCTTCCTCCTTTCCAAATCTCGAATTTTGCCTTAGAGGCAACTTTTTGAGACTTTGATAAGAAAGGGACAAGTTAACTTGTCCCTTTCTTATCAAAGTCATCCACTAACCATACTTATGAAGTATGGAGTTAATTTTAGCATTTTTAATGCATTTGTTGAGAGAAAAATAGTAAATAGAGTCACTTTTCTACTTACCTAATTTAATATGTCCTTGGAAGGCATGGAGTGCATGTTGGAGTGTACACTTGTGGATGTCATAACCTTACTTATTCATTTATTACCATTGGCATTTGTGTGTTGACTTGTTGAGTTTTAATTGAGGAATGATGAAGTGACATCCTATATTGAGGCACCTAATCATCCTCGCTCCCTTTTCTATTTATTGATGTGAATTTAGAGTAATTGGGATTACTTGTCTCATTTTTTCTACACTTGCATTTTTGAAATTTTGGCTTGCGATTGCATGCATGAAGCTTTTGGAGTTTCAGTTTGGGATTTTCTTGGATTGAAGGTGGATGAAGCTTGTTGTGTGAAGATTTTGGAAGCTAAATGGAGAGGTAGAATCTTCACTTATTGTTGTTTCCTTTATATATGTATGTAGTAGTGAAATTTGTGATTGTTAAGTGTATGTTATGTGTGTTGTGATTGCATTATGTTGGGATGGGTAGATTTCCTTTAAGAGTGGTGTGGGAGAAGGAAATGGAGTTCTTTTTGTGGAGGAAAAAGGGATTTAGTGAGGAAATGGTGGAGGTAAAAGGGTTTATATGTTAAATTTTCTTTTGCAAAGGGAGATATAAGGTGTTGTGTGTGATGTTGATAGTGAACTTGGAGGTGTTGGGTGGATCCTCTTCCCACATGGTAGGTATAAGGATACGACTCCATGTTCTTTGCCCCATATGGCTTACTATTAAACCCTTTTATTCGATGAAAACTCGAATCTTATTTTTGTTTGTTATGGAAAATGATGCAAAACTACACTACAACATATTAGATATTTTACCACAATTTTTCAACAATATTTTTGTGGTTATATAGGATTTCAAAAATTAAAATTGTGGCATTGGAAGTGTAGCAAATCCACATTTTGAAAAATTATTGTATTTTTTCCACAATTCTTTATAACGTAGATGGTCTACAATTCATAAATATTGTAGCTAACCTCCATTTTTAAATTGTACATTGTCCACATTTTGTGATGTTTGTAACATTTCTACAATTTTTGTTTTGTAAGCATTCCACAATTTTCACCAATATGTAGTTTTTCTATACATTCAATCTTTGTAGAAATTCTACAATTTAAAATTTCGTATCTCTCATTAATGTTATATTTGAGGAAATTTCAAAAAAAAAAAAATCTACAATTGTCCTTACCACATAAAACTTGTAGGTAGAAGCTACAATTTGATTGTCACAATAATTCATTGTGAATTTTTTTTTTAAAAAATATAGAAAAGTTACTATTACCAACTAATTTCACATTCGTTTAAATAATTCTTTATGTATATTTTCTACATTTAAAACATATACAAATATATAATTTTATTATTAAATGGGAATATATTTCTAAAAATATATATTTATATATATTATTCCAATAATATATTATAAAGAAATGTTTACTATTTATATTATATGATCTAAATAATTTTTTTAACAATCTAAATATTTTTTTCCCCTCAATTCATCGCAATCCATGACGAACTGAGGAAAAGTTATGAAGTTACATGAGTTCTCCATAAGCCCAAAAAGGGTAAAATAGTCTTATTTGCAAATATACAAAACCTCCCTTATGTCATGTATAATGATCATATCTAATGAAATAGAATTCAAGCAATAGGAAAGTTCTCTGCCAAATTTGATATGAATAACATTATTGGTTCACAATTTTTGAATCTACGAAGAAGAAACCTATTCCTATAGTTTATTTGTATAATTTATCAATTCTCTTAAAAATACATCTATTTTATTGCTTGTAAAGGCAAGATCATACATTAAGGAGGGTGAAAACTCATTCACGCAATGTTTTGACGAGATTCAAATATTCAATCATTGCATTGCTCTAAGATTTTCATTCCGAAAAGATGAAAATAATAAGAGATTATATCTAATGTCTTTTACTACACGCCATCACTTTAGGAAATGTTCAATTCACCCACACAAAAATACATTAAAATTAAAAACAAAATAAAGTGGAATTGTAGACAGCTACACGGTGCCTTTCCTTTAACGAGCAACATCACTTTAAAATAGTATAAAGTGAAATAGGTCACTTGAGGATTCGAGATAACTTTACAAAACAAGGGCTGCGGTGCAGCAGGAGTACCTACCGTGAAGGCATATTGCGAATGCGGGGAGGCAATGAATTAGAAGTTATGTTGAATCTGTCGTCTTGGCTGTTAAAGAGTTAATTGACGTGTATAATTTAAAAAACAGAGTTTGAAAAGCATAAATTCTGGAGAAATTTGTCATCGAATTAGATACTTGCATAAAGTAGAGCATTGATAAAAGAATATTTACAACTGCCAATTATCATGATGCAGTATAGCATTGAGCTTGAGAAGGAAACAGTCATCTTGTTTGAAAGGGAACATTTCTGTACTTTGCACTTTCAGCTGGTATAAAAAAACTACTAATCTAATAAGCGAGTACAATAAGCAGATTCTTTTTTGCTTTTCTAAATGTAAGTCTACGTCGGATGAACTTTTAGAGTTTGCATGGTTCGAAACAGTCCACAATAGATCGCTTCTTCAGGTAGTTGAAGTAACTGCATGTCCATTGCATATTAAATTAGAAATAAGAACTGATGTCTCTAAATTTCTTTACATGAAGCATGCATGAGCCAAAGATGTGAGTCTAAGAGCTTCATGTTTGAATCCCATATGCTACGACTGCTTTTGTACGCTGGAGGACATTTTGCCAAGCAGATAGCCCATTGTCCTAGAACATGCTGCACAATATAAGGGAGACATGTTGTATTAGTCACAATAAAACATGTAGTTATTGGAGTATTTTTTTGACAAGAGAATAAATTCAAAGAATGCAAAATTTGGAGGTACACGATACAATTATACATAAATCAAAGGTACATGCATGTCATTCTTAATGAAATTGATATATATGTAAACAATTAAGGCTACAGTATATTGCTAAAGGAACTAACAACTTAAGTCAGCTTACAGTTTTCTAAATGCTTTGTTTTCGTAAAATCAAGTAAAAGGACATCTTTTCAAGTACCAATTGAGGATCAAGTTCAAAAGGTTAAAAGACAGCCTGTATTGGAATGAAGCAGGTACAAATATTCTGAGCGTGCACATAAATGAAGAAGAAAACGAAGGTTCGATGTTTTTCACAATATTCCAAGTACATTTTTCAATGTTAAGCACCAGCAAAATCCCACTTAGCTTATTATTCTGGATGACTAAGAACCAGGGGCATAGCCCAAAGGGGATGCTGTCCTCCAAACTATTATCTGCTAAATTCAGTATCAGAAGTGCAGAATTGGCCAAGCATTGGGGAATTATTCCTTCCAATTTGTTGTCTGCCAGATTTAACTTCATATGACTGGTCAAAATGCACAAGCTTGCAGGAATATTACCAATTAGTGAATTGTTATTGAGCATGAGAACTACAAGATTATCAGACAATACTATTTTCTTGCTAACGAGTTACACATTTAAGTAGAGTAAGAAGATTGGGACTGCAATTAACTTCCTCTTTGATTTGAGGTGTCATTTCATCATTATGTCTGTAGGTAAGGGTGGGTATTTCAAATGAATGGATCGGAAGGTGAGTGATAATCCTTCATATTTTGATCACAGTTCATCTTCAAATATGGAAATTTGCTGCTTTTGCATTTTGATCTGGTCCTACCACACAAATGTTGCTTATTTGTGTTGTCAAGGAGATACTACCAATGAACACATTGATCAACTATTAGATTTCCAATTAATTGCATTATCAAACGTCTGCCAAGGCAATTTCATGTCTAATTATAATTCTCTTCATAGCTATTTTTTTTTGTATTTAAGAAAAAGGAAATAACAAGGTAATGTATTGCAAACTGGTTTCTGGATAAACTGTGTGAGGATTTTTATTGAAAAACCAGTTTGCAATCTCATGGACTGTGGAAACATAAAAACTGTAAAGGTAATGTCTATTTTCCAGAAAATAATTTAGGAGGACACTATACTTAGTGGCTTGTAAGAAGAAATTTTGCTGGCAGTCAATTGGAGCCTCAAGGCAGTCTTATCCGAACAAGCAGTGGGTTTTGGGTGGAGATTGTAATGCTATAATCTCTCCAACTGAAAAATCAGGAAGCACAACAATAATGTCACAATCCACTCTTGATTATTTAATTTATTTTAGATGGTAAATGACCTCTTTCTATTTGACATCAAACCTAACTCAGGAGGATTCACTTGATCAAATAGAAAATTGCCCCAATTTTTTGTGGTGCAATAGATAGATCCCTGTTAAGTAAATAAAGTTCTAAGTGCACATGAATCTGGAATCTGAAATTTTGTAGAAGGTAGGGTTAAATGATTGGATAGTAAGTTTCCTCATAAAAGATGAAGGAAAAATGAAACATTATCCTTTAAAATTTGAGCTAATGTGGACAAAAGAAGACTCTCTAAAAGAAAAACTGGAGTGGTGAAATTTCCTAATCTTCAGGTCAAAAATGTATGTGCTAGCCAGCAAAATCGGAAATTGTCGAAGGAAAACCGAAAGAATACAAAAAAGAGTTGAAAAACATTTCAGTCAAAAGATCAAGAATTCAAGAGTTATCCAAAGTCGCAAACCAAGTCCAATCAGTTTCACTATCAGAGGAGGTGATAGCGGCTGGTCAATCCTTTTGAAGTGACAAATCTATGGGTTTCCCAACAAAACCATTTTAAGTTTCTTATAGGCGCACTACAGACTAGTTGGGAAAGATGTTGATGCTGCAATCTAGGAATCATTGCTCTCATTGCAAAATAATTGAACTCGACTTTAATTGCTCCTATTCTAAAAAAGGAAAATGCAAAATATTTCGACTCCTATGGCCCAATTTCTTTGTGCAATATAATATATAAAACCATTCAAAATGTCATGGGAAAAAGATTAAAAATGATACTTTCAGAAATCATCTCTGTTGAACAGGGAGGATTTGTAATCGGAAGACATATCCTAGATGGTATTTTAATTGCACACAAATTGATCAATTATATCTCTGCCTTACAACCAAATAGAATGGTAATCAACTGGATATGAAGACAGCTTATGACAGGGTAAACTGGGAATTTCTGATGAAAATTGTCAAAAATTTAGTTTTAGTTTCAGTATGTCATGTCCACTTCACTGTATTTTCCTTATACACCCCCAAATGGTGTTTAAGCCATTTAATCTCTGTTGATTTCCTCTATTTTATCTTGGAAACTATATTGAGTATTGGAACCCTTCCTCATTGATTTTTGGCACCTTTATTTTAGCTGTTTTTTTACTCGTGCTGAGGAAATCTCTGAGGTTTGGCCATGCAGTTCTACTACAGGTGCACCTATTTCATGACAGAATCTTCATTGAAATGCCAAGTTTTCATAGTTCCTTTTTTGGACCCATCTTTTTGTTTCAGATTTCAGTGCTACTAATTTTGTTAGTGGTTTAGTCAGGCCTACCCTAACACAAAATCTGGTGTATGTTGCAATATCTCCATCTCTTGTCAAGTGGGCTGTCGTAAGAAATTCTACATGAGAGTTTCCAATCTTCTCAATAACCCAAATGAGACCTTGGTAAGGATTTCTGTCTCTGGACTAGAGGTTCATGGTCTTAGGTAGAAGCCCGCTTTTCCTAGCATCCATGGGTCTCTTATAAAATTATTATCCCTGCTTTCCTGTGTGGAGAATACAACAAAGAAAAAACCCTTGCCAAATATCTAATGAAGTAATATCTTGCAAGTTGCCAATTCTGGCATATGCATCCTTTTACTTCCTAAAACCACACCAAAAGCCTTTGAATTCACAGATAAAGCCCCTAGCAGACAACATGTTCATATCCACATTCATATTTGAGAGGAAAATTGTAACTGCAGCCAAGTAGAGGCAGTGCATAGAGGCCAACTATCAACAGCAAAGATGAACAGAAGTCAATGCATTCTTCAAAATAAAAAGATATCTTTAAAACGAGGGCTACGAATCTAGTCAACAGTGGAAAGTTATGGCAGTGAAAAATGAAAGACATTGAAACAGAAACCATACAGTAAAAGCATGAACCTTTTTCAAGCAAAAGATTGATGCACAGTAACCACGAAATAACAGAGCTATCCCTTACTATGACAGATGCAAGAGTGATGTCGGAGGTAAACGAGATCATTACTACAATGACCTCATTTACCAATATAATGGCACAAAATAACAAGTGCAAAAATAGAGTAAAGCCACCTACTTGTAACAAAACAGACTAAGATTTAACAGCGAATACTCCAAAATATCAGATAACATTTAACGAAGAAAGATCACCCAGACAAGAAGGTATGCTCCCACTCAATGTTTTTATTAGCAGTGCAGCTATTACAGAAAGTCAATTCCAACTTCATGCATTGTGGCATATGAGAATCAAGCCTGCAACACTCTCCATGCTTCCAAGGATTGGAGAAATCAAATCAAAGACAACCTGTATCAGAATGAAGCAGGTACAGATAGCTATCCCTTACTATGACAGATGCAAGAGTGATGTCGGAGGTAAACAAGATCATTACTACAATGACCTCATTTACCAATATAATGGCACAAAATAACAAGTGCAAAAATAGAGTAAAGCCACCTACTTGTAACAAAACAGACTAAGCTTTAACAGCGAATACTCCAAAATATCAGGGCACGAACAACTTTCCATGGGTCTTAGGCGACAATGATAATGGATTCACTATTGTTTTAGGAAAAGTGGACTGTCTTCCTTTGTGAAACCATGCTCATGAAAATACAGGTCTGCAATAATTGAAGATATGTAAATCTTCAGAGGGGTTGTCTGTAGCAGACAGAATGTGCATTTACAGCCATCAAAGCATAATGGTTTCTTAGATGTAGTTGCAAGTACCCTAGTAGACATCTATACAAAATGTGGAAGCATATGCAATGCACATGACTTGAATGGGTATTAGTAATTCTAATTTGAATGAAATTATTGGAACTAAAAGACTTTGTAATTCACCACACAGGTTAACACTTTGAGCTCAAATCAAAAATATTTTTCCAGTTCGAAAGGCAAAACCCAACAGAGAATAACAGATCAGGAAAACAAAGAAATGAAAGATGGAAGAGTGATGTCGGAGGTAAACAAGATCATTACTACAATGACGTCATTTACCAATATAATGGCATAAAATAACAAGTGTAAAAATAGAGTAAAGCGACCTACCTGTAACAAAACAGACTAAGATTTAACAGCGAATACTCCAAAATATCAGGGCACGAACAACTTTCCATGGGTCTTAGGCGACAATGATAATGGATTCACTATTGTTTTAGAAAAAGTGGACTGTCTTCCTCTGTGAAACCATGCTCATGAAAATACAGGTCTGCAATAATTGAAGATATGTAAATCTTCAGAGGGGTTGTCTGTAGCAGACAGAATGTGCATTTACAGCCATCAAAGCATAATGGTTTGTTAGATGTAGTTGCAAGTACCCTAGTAGACATCTATACAAAATGTGGAAGCATATGAAATGCACATGACTTGAATGGGTATTAGTAATTCTAATTTGAATGAAATTATTGGAACTAAAAGACTTTGTAATTCACCACACAGGTTAACACTTTGAGCTCAAATCAAAAATATTTTTCCAGTTCGAAAGGCAAAACCCAACAGAGCACAAATACCCATCAATGGTGGCAAGGTCACAAAAATAACAGATCAGAAAAACAAAGAAATGAAAAGGAAGCATCTAATGATGGCATCTCAAATGATTAAAGGAGACCAGAAGAAGAGCTTAGAAATAAAAACTTTGAGATAGTTGCAACTGGAAACTGAAGTCATACAAACAACAATATAGGTAGTTTTTGATATCACTTTTGTTGCAAACTTTCTTTTGAACAGCTTATATTAAAATGCATGTGAAATGCACTGGTCTATTTCTGTCATTTGCAAGAGGAAACTGAAATAATACAAACAACAACAGGTACTGATAAAAATTACTATGCAGAATTAGGCGTAGGTAATTTGAAGATGCAACAAGGCCAATTATAAGCACTTAGAAATGTAGAAGTCTGTCATTCCATGCATATTAAGCAGAATGTGTTTACAATGTATATATAAAAGCCAATTACAAACACCTAGAAATGTAGAAGTCTGTCATTCCATGCGTATTAAGCAGAATGTGTTTACAATGTATACATATAAACATATTGCTTATTGAGTTCTGTTTTAAACTAATGTATGCTATTACAAATTTGATTGTCAGAAATGTTGCGGCGCAGGAAGTGGAGCTTCAGTTTTGCATCTGCAAAACAGATATGAAATACTATTAGAAGTTGGCTTTCATTTGTATTGCAAATGAAATAGGTAAAACATATGTGTGCATGGGGTAACTAATTTACCTTAAAATGATGGCGCTGACAGTGTATGGCTTGAAGATGCATAGCTACTTTCTTGCGACTGGAATTGGGGTGGAATGCCTGTAGGACGTGAAAGTGAATATTAGTATGAGTAGAACATATAATATTTGCAATATTGGTGATAATTGAAAAGTAGGTGAAGACAACATACTTTCGTCTGGAGTTGTTGTCATGTGTCTGATGATATTTTTTTTGTCTATTGTAAAGATGCCATGCAATGTAAAATGTGACAGCTGTTCTATAACAACTTCTTTGTCTTCTATGTATTGTGGATATGCTATAGCAGTAAGAGAAGGTATCAATTCAGTTAGAAGCTTGTTTTTAGCTATGCATTGGATGGATGTTTTGTCTGCGCTTTTAATGCTGCATAGAAGACGGTGGCAATATGCATATGGGCATTCTTGTTCACAGTTACTGCAGTATGCTATGTCTGTATGCACTGGTGGTAGACGTTCAATAGTCAAGTTGCATTTTCCACAAATTGGTTCGAAGGGGCTGGAGTAGGCCTTTGCGACGGTCAATGTTCCTTCAACCTATGCAACATATTCCAATTTATATAACCATTGCCAAACTGTGCAAACAGAGAACAGACAAGAAATAATTGTCTTATAGCTTACATAAGTATGCCCTGTATATGTTATAAATTGTGAGATGCATTTCCAGATATGGGCAGATATTGACATATGACAAAGGCCTTAAATATTATGGAAGTGTTTTCAAAGGCTTCGAATTTAAAGTTTAATAAAATTTACATGAAACTTATAGCTCTGCAATTTGGAAACCAGTCAAAAGGTATTTAGAAAGAAGCAAAAAACTTGGAAATAGTTTACACTAGGTCATATCTAGGAAGCTGATTGTGGGATATCCTCTATTCGCATTAATACATTCAAGGGATTTAATGTTTACTGTCATCCTTATTTTAGCATTGTATAAGTGTTTGCATGATTAAGGTATCCCCAACAACACATAATATATGTCTTTGAACATTATGTCGTACATGTAAATATCTTGATTTGTTTTGAAATGAAGTTATGCTGTAAAATTTCAGAGTAATAGCTACAGCAATTTCATGTGGGAAAATAAAGTATGGCAAAGGAAAATTTTACCTACTACTGATATTATGCAGGTGTTTCATGAGTATTGGCTGCAAAGGAATATTTTTTCTCTAGTAAATTGCTTCTAAGTTTTGTATGCATTAAAACAGTTGGAAAGTATAAAGTTGATTTAAGAACGGCTTTGCTATTAGTACCTTCATTGTTGTAGTCAGAAGTAGTTGTAGGCATTCCAGAGATCTTTTTGCTTTTACGCTGGTCACAAAAGTGGATTGGGTGCTGCGCAAGCTCTTGTCTGTGCTTTCGCTCCGCTTTGCCAGGTTTTTGAACAAGTATATTGCTGGTTCTTTCCTTCGGATTTTATTTTCAATGATATGAAAGTCATTGCAAGTGTCTGGAAAATATATACCTGTCATCCAGTAAGTGAAATAACATTTAGTTTATTTTGTAATGGAATTGCTATTAAATAATTGTTGTAGAGAGTGTGAGCCTTACCCGAGCTTTGTCATTGGGCGAGTTACCATCTGTAATGTCAATGATAAATTGGTTCCCTATTTGTTGGCATGATGTACAAATGGCAGCTATGGTTGCAGTTGCATAGTGGTCAGTAGTGGAGAGTAGTTGGTGGATGCTTGAATTTGGGATAAACATATGGTGAGGGCAAATACAATCAATAGATTGTATGGTTGTGTTTTTAGTAATTAGCAATATGAAGTCACAATCGCAGTGGTCGTAGTCACTTTTTGGAGCTATAGTAAAGTTTGTTATGCGGATAGCTTTTTGCGGGATTATGCTAGGCTCATGGGTTTTAATGAAGGGTGCCATAATGTTGACAGTTATTGTCAGCTCGCCTTTTTTGTCTGTGAGGTCCACTCGCACAGTTCTTTCCTCGTTGCTTGTCGAGGACTGTTTTATATGCAGCCATGATGTCACCCTCAAAAATTTCTCCGAATTTGTAGTTGTTGATATCGTCAATAGATACTAGTGTTGGGCTTTCATTCCTCGGTCTGCACATTTTTCCAGAAGTAGTATGTCAATTAGGAGTGAATAGCAATAATGTGAATAGAGAATGAAATATGTAAACAACATACCTCTTTGGTGATTGTTGTGATGGAAGATCAGCTTGGGTAGTTGAAGTTGCATCTGACATGGTGTCTGCAATGACAAAAGTTCAATAATAAATAGCAGCTTAAAAAAAAAAGACTATGGTTTTAGTTTTGTACACAATACAAGTAGAAGTATCAAATACCTTTTCTAATGTTTTTTTGGAGTGTAGTTTGTATTTGCAATTGCTTTTGTAGTATGTATTTTGCTTTGTTACAAAATTGGAAATGAAATTAAAAGTGCATTATGGTCGGTCCAATATGCATGACTAATTTCATGGTGATTTTTGTAATATCCACATTTGTCCAACATTGGTCTATTTGTGTGTTGTTATCGGTTGTTGCAATGGTTGGTACAAGGAAGAGGTTTTGTTGTTGCATTTCATTGCGGAGTTGGGTTTGTTTGGTTTTGTCCTTTGACATGTCAATGTTGAAGTCACCAACTATTATAAGTAGCATATCTGTTGGTAAAGTAGAGGTGATGTCTTCTAAGAATCTTGTAATGTTTATTAGCGGGCTCAATGGTTTCAAATATATGTTTGCAACTCGTATATGTGTATTTAAGTAGCAAATGTCAATTGTAGTACTTTCAATGTGGGGTGTACTAAATGTTGTAATGTTGTGTGGGCTGTTTTTATTGTAGCATGTAAGAAGTCCGTGGATATTCATGATAGGGAAAACGTTGAATATTTGCAAGAGAGTTGTATCGGTTGGCATTTTGCCAGTTTGTGTTTCTTGCAAGCAGACTATGTCTGACTGCATTATTGCAAAATCGTGTGTTATGTGCTGCATATGTAATGCTAAGCTTCTGGTATTAAGTGAGAAAATGCGTAAGTGCTCAGGTCGTGTTTGTGTGAAATTGTATAATGGTGTCCATTTTGAAGAATGTATAAGCCTATGCATTTCAGTTTGTACGTCAGTGGAAAGTACGAAGTTGGTTTGTTGTAGTTTATGTATAAGATACAATGATTCAATATTTTTTACACGTGAAAGTGCTATGTATACAAGACCATGGAAATTCACTTTGTGGGGGTCGAAAGCCAGTGCATTCATTGTCAGTCCTTGGGCTCTATGTATAGTTCTGGCACAGGCTATTTGTACGGGAAACTGATGCCGAGTAATAATTTGTTTGCTAATTCGAATTTGTTTTGTAATTCTTGTTATAGGAGTCAAGTGTTTACTAATTTTTTGTGTACATGGTTTCCATTTTTGCACGTTCGTATTTACCAATGTCAATGTTGTTAAATTCTATCCAAAGTAAATTTGGTGTTCCAATTGTAAAAGCTTTGAAAATTCCATCTGTTCCATTGACTAAACCATCGTTTATGTTGTAGTTGCCACCAATCAATTCTATTCGAATGTCTTGTTTTAGCGTTATAGTTTTTGGTAGCACTGGTTTTTTGGTAGGTATTAAGTCAGTGTCAGTGAGGTTAGATTCTATGTAGTCAATTGCATTTAATGTGCACATTTCTCCTGGTAAAAGCATAAGCATGTGCTTGTTGTGGCGGTCGACATCAACGTTTTTGTGGAATAAGTATGGGAAGCTTGGGTCTAGTGGCGGGGTCTGTAGCAATGGTGGTTTAAGTATTGAATGTCTGCATTTGTTTGTGTGCAAGTCCTAATATGGTTTAGGATTGATATGAACATGCAATTTTGTTGTCGCATTACATGGTCCAATTGAAAGCATTTGACATAGTCTTGCCAAAATGTATATTGTATTGTTTCATTGTTCATGTTTGGTTTTTTAAATAACCATGAGTCTAGAATTGGTTGTGCTTGGTATAAGTCTCCACAGAAAATTGTGTTTACATTTCCAAAGGGTTTGGTTGGCTTATGCATAATTTCACGTAGGCGTTTGTCTATGTTAAATAACATGCGGCTTCCAATTAACGATACTTCGTCAATTAGTAGTATCTGTAACTCACTGTAGCGTTTGGTCATAGTATCTAAAGTATTTGCGTTTAATGGCAACATCTTTGACATTCGGTAAGGTAGCTAGAAAATAGAATGAGCAGTTGAACCATTGACATTGTACGTTGCTTTTCCAGTGTATGCTACGATAATGCCTTTTACTTTTAGAGGATCGCTATTTAATTGTCTATTGTAGAAGCGGCAGATTGCTTGGTATATTACTTTTGCAGTGTACGTTTTGCCTGTGCCTGCACCTCTGTTAAGAATAAATGGAATGGCTCATTTGGAGCTAATAACTTTTTCGTGCTAATATCCTTTACTATAATTTGTTGTTCTTCATTTAATTGTTGTTGCAAAGAAAAGTACTTGGTCAGTATCCATTAAGAAAGGAATTTTGCTTATGTTGAAGCTATTGTTTGGTAGGGTATACTTTGTTTTTTTTTGTAGCATATTGAAGATCCGGCCCAATGTCATATTGTTCAAAGTGTTTAGGACCATCAGGGTCATTTACACTTTCATAGTCGAATGTCAAGTTGGGTTCGATTTCAATGTTGTAAGCAGCGGTATCTATGTTTCCCCATTGAGTATCTGCTTGTGCTATGAATTGGTTTTCATTTTCAGTTACTAAAGTTTGGTAGGCAGTAAATGTTGAGCACCATGTGTCGAAATTATGTTTCAATGAGTCTTCTGGTTCACGAAATGGCATAAACAACATCATTTTTTCTCTGTAATAGTTTTCTGCATCGACATGTTTATTGTATCTTACATAACGTATGATTTTAGCTTTTTACGGCGTTTCATGCTTCCTGTTGTTTTTGTATAGTATGCAGTGAAATTCTGCTAGGCAAATGCTTTCTAATGATGTAGGCCTTGCATTGTATTTGTCACTAATTGAAGCACATAAAACATTTTCAGAATTGTCATGTTCTTTAGCAATCAACTTAGGAGGTTTTAAAATGAATGTTCTACTTGTAATTGGAGATGTGTTTATGAAAATAGTTTTTCTAGATCCATAATGCAATGGCAGTGAAAGCACAATGTGCACTGCTTGACGTGTGGACATTTGTTGGTAATTAAGTAAACTACTTCCTAAACGGCGTATGAATTGCATTTCACTTTCATTATTCTTTGTTGCATCTTCTCGTATTTTCTGAAAAGCAGTCGTTAATTTTCGGTCTAATTTAGTCATGTACGATGTACAGTAAGTTGCAGCTGAATAAGCATCTAAAATGAATTGTGTATCTGTATTTGCATACCATATATGTGGTACTTTTCTGGAAAATGCATTTGTCCACATATCATGTGGATGTCTCTTTAAGATTATGGCAGGACGAATGAGAAGAGATTGTAATAGTGTAAGATATGTTTGCCTACTTAAGTTATGATCTTCAAGAAATGCAGTAAATGTTATGCAGTGGCTATATTTTTTTGTTTGTAGACTTTGGAAAAATTGTTTTGCTATGTTTTTGTTATGTCATCTGTATTTTCTAAAGGTTTTAGTATTGTGGTCTTATCCATGGGTGGTGATGGGAAATTAAATCTGCAATGCGAGTTTGCGTGTTTTGTACATGTTTCCGTATGGTGGTGGGTTTGCATTTTTGCCAAATTCGTGTCAAGTAGTGCTGAATTTGTAGAGATGTATTTGTCTATAAATGTTTGTATTTCTTCATTTGCACTTTTGCCATAAACAGGAGCATCCTTCACCCATAGCATAAAATGCACATGTTCGTTTCCACGGTTTTGAAATTCGTTACAAAGAAGAAGTCTAAGACTTTTCCAAATAGCGTATCGTTAGTCAAAGCATCAATTTTTTGAATTGCATTTATCCTGTGGTTAAAGTAACGGCTACAGATTACTGGGTTTTTCCTTATAGTTGCATCGATGTTATCATCGTCAATGTTTTCGCTATGTCTTTTGTTTTTAGCAGATAGAGCACATAGTGCATTGCATAGTGAGGGCCATAAGTGATCAGCACTTGTTAGGGTAACAAAAAAGTTGGTGCACCTAGTTGTCTTATCATTGCAAATATGTTCTTCCTGGTTTTTGCTAAATAATCAGGTGAAGTTCGGATGGTTTTTAAACTTGTAAATCCTATTGACGATTTAAGGATGTTGGACACCCCTGATTTGTTTTTAGGTCTTTAGCATATATTTTTTCCCCTTGTAATTGCCCTTTGCGTATGCATATCCATGCACAACTTGAAACTTGTTGCAAGATAACTTTAATTGCTTTGAAGAAAAGATTGGTAGTGTGAGTTGCAAAATCATTTCTACGATGCAGTAGTTCCCATTTTGCTATTTTTTGGTAATGGAATCTTTTTGTAATATCATTGTCACGATGCATTCCATAGTATAAAGTAGGGAAACTCATTTCTTCACAAAATGTGTCCTCAAAAAGACCTAAGGGTTTGAATCCTTCTGATGGTGCAATTGCAAGAACATTTTCCTGAAGGTCTTTTATTGAATGAGCATTTTCATAAGCATGTACAATTGTTTCGTGATGGGTTCAGCCTCAATGTCATTAGGATTGTAATCTATTTCTTCTATATTTACAATGTTGTTTACTACATCTGCAATTTGTGTTTCAAAGTTACTTTGCAGTTATTGTTAATAACTACATGATTGTCAATATACAAGGGACATTTACATAGTTCCATTAATGCATGCATGACGTAGTTAGGCCTAACATTTCCTATTAGATATGCACTTTTATATTCCAACTTTCTTTTTATCTGAATTGCAATTGTTTCGGTTTCATTTATTTTCTTTGGCAATGCCTCTTGTGCTCGGTTGAAATCGACAGGCACATTAATAAGCGTTCAAATAGGACCGAACTGTGGCCTTTTGTATCCAAGTTGCCTTATTTGTGCAAATGGCATACGTAAAGCAACAAGTCTTTCTTCTAAAAGGCTTAATCTATGAACTGAAGCTATTTTTGCATTTCTTCTTATGTTGAAAGGAGCAGCAAATTTAGGAAGCAATTGATGTTGAATGGCATTATTGCATTGCTTACATATCTTGTCCCCTAATGTAAGCTTTTTTATTGATATGTCACTAGATATAGATGAAAAAGCATTGATAGTATTATTGGTAATCATGGTTATGTCTTTTTGAAATGGAAGGATTCGCAAAGAGCACAGGCATGTGTTGGCGTATCTTCTATAGCACGGAGGTATGTTGTAATTGTTTTATTTGTTTGTTTGTTTTGTTGTTGCATTGCATGTTCTTGACCTTGCATTTTCCTTATGTGGGATTTTAAATGGTGCAATTTTATAGTAGCACTTGTATTTGCATTTGCAGCAGGAAATGGCAAAGTCGTATGTTGACTACACCTGGGTGAGTCATTTTCATCTGTTGCAGGAAAGTGCATTTGTTTGGTCATTGCATTTTCTATTTTGTCTTCTTGTTGAGTTACTTGGTCCTTTGCCTTTTTTTTTTCTTATTTGGGATTTAAAATGGTGCAATCTTGTATTGGCGCGTACATTTGCCTTTGCAGTGGTGATAGTAATGTTGAATGTTGCTTAAACTTGGTTGACTCACTTTCATTGTTTCTTGCCGATTGCATTGCATTGGTCATTGTGTTTTCTATTGTTCTGTGCATTGTGTTTTCTGTTGTTCTATGCAAATGACTTAATGGCTCATAATGAATATGGCACATGTATCTGTTTCATATGTTATGACATTAAAGGTTCTTTTTGGTTGGAGACAAAATTCATATACATGAACAATTTTTTTAGTTGTTGCTGACCATTTTTGGATTTTTGCTTGGAGAATATGGGAAAGCCATAACAAACATAAATCGCTACTTTCAATACCGCTTGTTTGGTATGGTAGTCCAACTAAAGAAAGATATATTTGCGTCAAAAACTTGATTTTCTGTTGGCTGCCCAAAGTCTGGTCTGCATAGCTGTAAGCATTTAATTGCATATGTATCTTTTCCTAAAATTGCATTAGTTAAAGATTGTGCCATATACCGGCGAAGAGCTATTGCATTAAAATTTTCTATTGTCAGTAGACTAATTGCAGTAAACATGCTCTCGCCACAGTCATTACTAAATACATGTGTTTTTAAAAGGCCGGAGTTTGCTATTGCAGGAGCAATGGCATTCCAAATAGGAGTTAGATCATTACAAGTATGTGATAACTTTGTATGGGTATCTACAATTTTCCGTGGGATTATTATGGTACAGAACAAAGGCTCATAGTGGCCACAAGTTGGGTTTCTATCGTGAAATAATATTGAATATGGTGGTGTTAATGATTCTTTGTTAAAGTGAAGGTATTTTCTTTTGTGAGTGAGTGACCATATGCAAATTGAAATGTTTAGCCATTTAGACAGCCAATGGATACAAAATGTATCACCCCATAATCCTATTTCAATGCCATCTCTATTTTCATTTGCAGAAAGCCGCATTCTACGCAAGTAAGTGTCTTTTTCATATATCCTATGCAAATCGAAAAGCATATCAACATGCAATTCATTTTCATATGATGATATTGTTGTTGGGTCCCTATTGGTTAAGCATGATCTAAAATAGTCTATTGTACCCATACGCAATTCAAGTGACGTATACTGAAAATGCAACAATACTTGAATTGTGTCGAAAAGACAATCACCTGCGTTGTAATTGAATGATGTACTTTGAAACAAATGATCGTATTGCAATGCACTTTCAATGTCAACAAATGATGGCATATTTTGTGGCATATATGTTTCAGCATTGATTACTTCCTTTTCATCTGTACCTTTTTTTGTACGGAGTTCTGTTACTATATTGGAAATCGAAGTGGGTTCGCAAGTTGTTTCATATTTCTTAACATGTTTTTCTAAATTGTTGTGGCTTTGTTTTCGCTTGCGCAATTTGTTTTTAAGCATATGCAAATTTTGAAACCTTATTTCTATATGATTCGCAATTTTACCCATTTTTGTAACGAGTTATGTAACCTTAAATTGAACAGCTACAGTAGGAAACGTAATCTTTTATAAAATTCAAATGTACATGAATTGTATCAGATTACATCAAATTGAGAAGATATTGTAGATGGTATTACATACCTTTACAAATGTAACCGTAAAAGTAATGTGAATTTCTTACAGTTTTGTTGGGCTGTTATGGGAATTTGATACCTGTGTCCAAAAAAACATATCATTTGTAACAACAATGTCCTCAAATTAGTAATCATGTGAAATCAAGAAGATATACAGACACAGTTTCAAGTTCTTAAAACCTTTTTCCTATCCTCTAAACAATTCATATGCATTAGATATGCTTCCATGTTCTGTATAGACATCTACTACGGTACTTGCAACTACATCAGGCAGTCTTTGAAATGAAGATTACATATTTGCAATTACTGCAGGCTGTATTTTCATGACCATGGTTTCACAAGGAAAAACACTCCACTCTTTCATTGGGCACACGTGATTAAATGGCATTTGCTAGATACAACTTTTTGTAAAAAACAGATTTAAATGTATGTCAAGTACAAAGTTTTAATAGATGCCAGTAAAGAGTTTGAGCAAGTAAAAGAAGAAGACAGTTTCTCATGGAATACAATTATTACAGTATACAGAAGACATGGTTATCCTTACAAGGCAGTCATGGTATTCCACCATATGCAACAAACAGGTTTTCAGAATTATGGAATTATTGAACATTGTTATTTTCCGAATATAAGGAAAGAAACCTAAACAAAATAGTGAAAGTTAAACAATTGCTCTTCAGGAGCAGCATCGGAATTCTTAACAAGAAAATTGAATTGAATCATTTAATCTAGAACAGTAATTATAAATGTTACCAAACTGTCAAAAAATTGCACAGATTAACAAAGTTTTTTGAAAAACCATATCCACAAAAAAGTCCAATTATGGGAAGGCAGTTTTATGTTTGTAGAACATATGAGAATATGCAACTGTCAAAATCGTTCAACACTGAAAACACCAAAATATTAACAAATAATGTGAAATCATATTTTCCAGGTCCAAATGCTATGCATATGCAAATTTTGTTCTAAGTTTGAACCACAAACAAACATATACGATTCTAAAAAGCTGTCAATGGCAAAAGCAAAAACATGAATGGTAAGTTTCTGGGTCCAAATGCAAATGCATATGAACGTTCTTTGTAGAACATACAAAGCATATCCAAATATCAAAAGAATTTAACGGCAAAAGTCCAAAACATGTGCATAGTAGCCCTTGCAGATTAGATCATCTGAAGCCACAACCTTAATGAGAAGAATGCAACTAACTCTAAACTATGACATCATTGAGTTTGATTCTCAAATCATTGTCAAAGCGATGGAGGCCAAGGGAGTATGGAACCCCGTCTGAACACAACCTACAAACAATGTAAAATATATCTGAACATTTACTCAATCCAAATGCAAATGGAAATGCAAGTAGCGTTAAAACAGTACTGAATCCAACGGCAGATACAAGTCCAATTCTTGGTTTTCAGTTTGTAATACACACAACAAAAAAAACAGTGAATGCTAATATCCTAAAAACCCTAGCAATTTGATATACCCATTTGACTATCGAACGAATCAATAAAATGTAAAATACCTCTGTGGCTATTTTTCTCACTACAAATTGTTGTGGAAAAGCATATGTAGGTGTATAGAAAATTGCAAAACTACTAACCTTTAAGATGAGGTGATTCTTATGGTCTGATTGCCAATGTTAATGTAACAGCAACTGAACGTTTTGAAAATGGTACTTGAATATGACACAGCAAATAAGAAAATGACATTAACCTATTGGTACATTAACAATAATGCGTAAAATGTACACTATGAATAGAAAAATATCTATATTTTAAAACAATTGAGGTAGATGTCAGTTTTTCCCACGCCGTGTGTTATAGGCTATTTCTATATCTAGAACAATGGTTTATGATCAGACATAGAAGAAAGCAGGGCATGTCCATGACAATACATGAGAAGTGTGTGTGGAAGGGACAAGTGTATAATACTATACTCGTACAATTGTTAGTAGCTGGAGTCAAGTGCAGCAGGCCTAAGGTCTGAAGGGCATTATCCACAGCGTAGACATAGCATGGAAAATGAAATCAAGTAAATAAGGAGTATGTTATTATGTATACCACATGTAAAAATAAGATTAGTTTTTACATAGGAAATAATCTGTTGACAACATTGAAAGCAAAGTTGCACTAAATTTGACAATACTAAAAGCAATGTTGCATGAAATTCTGCAACAGTAAAAGCAAAAGTCCCGGTGGACTCGAAATCCTTGTAAAATTACTCTTTTTTGGTAGCAACTGCTTGCTCAAGTCTGTGCATGCGTTCTCTTGTCTAGTCTAATTTTGGATTCTGAATCTAGCAATGTTAAGGAAATCTCTGGTGGATGCAAGTGGTTTTCCGCTTTTAATCAATGCATATCTATTTCCAGAAAATAAAAAGTCATTTGTGTTGATTAGTTTATTGACTTCATCATAGAACATGGGCAAATATGACTTGGCCGCAGACTAAAAACAACAAATCTGCCTTTTAAAACTCCCCCAAAAATGGTAATTTGCCTATTTTGACAGATGCAGAGCAAAAAAACAAAGGGGATTTGGAGGGGACAAAGAGGACAGAACATTTTGTGGCTGGACATTCAACAAAATGAAGCCTCTTTACTCACTCGATGGGGGTCAGAGATCCATACAAGCGCTGCAATTTCACCACAATCAGAGGAAAACAACAAAAACCTACCAGCAATTGAACACAACCATGAAAACAGGAAATGAAAAGAAAACAAGAAGAGAACCCTGCCTCAGCGTACTCACATCTTCCACAGTCATAGACGCCTTTGTGGACAGATTCAAAACAAAATAAAAATGATATCTCCAAATCTGCATGCCCCCGCAACAAACGTCCGATACAGTAAAAACAAATCCTTCTTCTCTTGTATACTGCCATGTACACAGATTGCTGCATGCAGGAGGCTAGGTGTGAATCTCATAGCACAATAGCAGTGGCCGCTGCGATGACCAGAGGGAAAGAATTATAGAAAATACCTTAGCTACATGTCAAAATAAAAGAGGCAAAGAAAACTTTATTAAACCAGGTCATATCTGCGGTAGACGGTGGAGGGAAATCGGGCAATGAGGGAACAGGAATCAACCAATCATCGACGAGGGAATTCGAAAATTTACCTTCCGCTAGCAATAGTTAAGTAAATTTTTACCAAAACATTAGGATATGAATATTGAACTGCACACCAAAACAAACTAATAGCAACATGCGAAAACATTAGTATCCTGCGCGGCAGGTACTAATAATATCAAGTAAACCATTGTTCTAGATATAGAAATAGCCTATAACACACGGCGTGGGAAAACTGACATCTGCCTCAATTGTTTTAAAATATAGATAGTTTTCTATTCATGGTGTACATTTTACGCGTTATTGTTAATGTACCAATAGGTTAATGTCATTTTCTTATTTGCTGTGTCATATTCAGGTACCATCTTCAAAACGTTCAGTTGCTGTTACGTTAACATTGGCAATCAGGCCATAAGAATTGCCTCATCTTAAAGGTTAGTAGTTTTGCAATTTTCTATACACCTGCATATGCTTTTCCACAACAATTTGTAGCGAGAAAAATAGCCACAGAGGTATTTTACATTTTATTGATTCATTCAATAGTCAAATGGGTATATCAAATTGCTAGGGTTTTTAGGATATTAGCATTCACTGTTTTTTTTGTTGTGTGTATTACAAACTGAAAACCAACAATTGGATTTGTATGTTGGGTAAAGAACGATTGGCCGGCGTAATAGCTTTATTAAATAATGGAGAAAGTATCAGATTGATAATTGTGCTTACTACAAATTGTTGTGGAAAAGCATATACAGGTGTGTAGCAAATTGCAAAACTACTAACCTTTAAGATCGGCGATTCTTATGATCTGATTGCCAATGTGAATGTAATAGCAACCGCAAATGTTTCGATGATTGTACCTGAATATGACACAGTAAATAAGAAAATAATGTCAACCAAAAGGGAAGAAATTGAGCTTGAACCTCAAAATGCAAGGTGTGGGCTTTTCTGGTCGGGTACTTTGAGCAGACACTAGAAAAGAAGGCAGGAATTTTGCATCATCAAGCTCAAAAAAATATTATGATTTTTTTTGCCAAATGGAAGCCTCTTGATAGTAGAAATTTCCTGCAAAATATAATGCTAATAGTTTTGAATGCAGAATCTTAAATGTGTAAGAGATACGCTTTGATAGTAATAAGTGACCATAAGTTCTTTGAGCTCCATTTCCCGCATATCCCAATCAATATGTGAATTTTGATAACAATCATACCTTAAAAATTACATTAGACAGTATATTCTTCAGAAGCCATTTCAGCTCCAGTACTTGAGTGAGGTAGATGCTGCTGAATATGAGCAGAGGGAAGCCCTTAATCAGCCATTTCAAAGCTCTATGTGCCTTATTTCTCGAGTATTTTATCAGTGTGTTTCTTTACATTATTTTCATTATTTTTTAAAACTAAGAGAATCGATTGCAGGTGCCTATATCTTGGTTTCTCTTTTTTGAAAATATAGGACCTTCATGTTGATGGTATAGATATGGTGGAAAGCATTGACTGAAAATGTTGACAATGCTAGAATTTTGGATGTGACAATTCTCCTTTCATTCTTTCTATTACATCGTCATAATTTTTTTTGCACATTTCACAGTAAACACTAGTTCAGCCACTAGCTCCATCTCATAGAGGAAAATTGTTGAATCTTTGTTGGTGCTATTTATCTTCTTGGTATTGGACATAACATCCTCTTATTTTTTGCATGATAGTGTCCTAGTCATCTTTAGAGATCTTACTAGTGGTCACTTTCTCCATATTATATGTAACTTTTTCAAATCTTAATTTGGCCTTAGATATTTGTGAGTTATTATTTCAGGTCTATAAAGTCTAAGTTAATTGCATGATTTTAATCATTTTATCTCTTGTTTAGGGTCCTCTTAGGTGGATTATGCTAGGGATATGATTGGAAATGGCCAAGAGAATGGTTGAAATGGCAATGTGGTAGCAGAGGAAATGATATGAATAAAGGTTGAAACATGAATGGATGAACAACTTGACTTGGAAAATTTTAAGTCATTTCAAATTGTTTTTTAAGCTTGCCTTATTAAGTATTATGCCATAAACCACTTCCAACACCGAAAAGAATGTCCTCAAAATCAATTTGAAGTGTACGATGCACAGTAGTTAGAAAGAAAGAAATTTAAATTTGAGTGAAGGATGATGTATTCCTGTCCTGCATTGTACAGGTTCACACTGAGACACAGGGTCAAATGAGATTAGGAGGCATCTGAAATTATCATGCAGTTTTTGCGCCAAGGATCTGGTAAGAGATATGACTATCTATAATAATACCCAAAGAGATACACAAAGTGCTTGGTCATTTCAGCAGTCAATGAGTTTGAAACTTACCCTAGGGCATGACAAAACAGCTGAGCATGGTATCCAATCAATGATTTACTGAACTGCAGTGTCCTTGTAAGATGTTAACAATGCCCTTGCAATATTTATACCTAAAATGCCAAGGCACTTTATCTAACAAATTAGTTCTTTTTCATAGCAGAAGCAAAGCCACTTTACGCAGAGAGATGCCTTCTGTATAACTATACTTTTGGACTAATTGCATCCAAATGCACTGACTCTGGGTATCCTGGGTAACTTCTGTTTAGAACAAAGACTGATTCCTTAGCTAAACTAACCAAGTGTTTTTAAATTAAATGTTCACAGCCAATTGCACTTGAATTAGAATTGTAGATAACCTGGGGTTGTCTGGAGAAGAAATATAGATCACTCACTAGATAAATGCATTTAATTTATGTATGACTAATTACATCCAAATGCATGCTTGCAAATGACCCTAGAGAAGCTCTTATACTAGATTTGTAGATGACACCCAGCTTTGGATAAGAACAGAGACATTCTAGAGCTATACTGGCCAAATGTGCTTAAATTACATTCCTAAATATCCCTGGGGCAGTTTTGAGAAGAACTTAGTTTGATTTTCTAACTATGGCATTTAAATTAGATCAATAGCATACAAATGCACTTAGAATTAGACCTGGATGCAAGCCTGGGGAAGTTCATAAATTAGATTTGTAGATGAGCCTGGGGAAGGTCTGAGAAGAACACGGACTGATTCTCTGGCTACTCTAGCCAAGTGCGATTAAATTTGACTTGTAGCTAACGCTAGGGAAGTCGTGCAGAGAAGAGCGTCCAATTCCCTAACTACACTAGTGTAATGTATATAATTCAGATTAATTAGATTGAAATGTACTTAGGTTACATGTGTAGAAATTGTACTGAAATTTGGAATCCATTCTGGATTGTAGAGCACTTTCTACAGTAATACCAGTGCTTGGAATTTATATGGGGAAGCAAAACAATTCCTAGGAAACAATGTCTATTCAGACATATATACATATTCAGTTAGTAAAGTGCCATTACTGCTGTCAATGGTCTCCGGAAGAGGGTTTGGGGCAGTAGTGATGAGCATCAAAACCGGTGAAGACCATTGACAAAATCGTCAAGGCCTTGGCTGACTACATAGGCATGTATAGTATCCAAAGTGTACATCTAGATTCACTCATTTTTTATGTATGGTATCCAAAATTTACAAGTGGATTTAACCATTGCAGACATGAATGAATTTATTGCCCTTTTTGTCAAGCTGGTTCAACAATAGAATATAAGAATGGAGGCAATTGAAACTCTGTTATAGCCTCATTTCGCCTGACGCGGATTCAAAACGAGGAAGAAATGCTGAGCCAGTACTATTTTTAGCCTTCACTAAATCTTAGCTGTTTCAAATAGTTATTTGCATTAAAAAGCATACTTAAAACTCCTAGAAAGGGTTCAAAAATAACAAATGTTTCACAAAATCTTTAAAGCAAATGAAAGGCAATTATTATTTCTATGTATAAATGAATGATAAATGACCATTAGAGGTTAATTTGGAGATTTACAATTTATTTGCAGGAGGTGTCGTTGAGAGCAGAACTCACAGCATTTATTTATAGGAAAGGCCTGCATCTAGCAATTCAAGTCAGCAAAGTCATACCAGTGGCGAATTAGCTATATATTCTTTATAAAAAATGTAGGCCTGGCATGACTAGTAAGATCATGGAATCCAAAGATGAAAGCATTACTCAAAGATGCAGTCGAAAGAATGCCTCTTATAATTAGCTAGAAACATTCATGCAATTGCAATTGGCAGATGTGAAGCCAAATTCCACAATCTTTGTCAGCATAGTCGCTGCCTGTGCCAAAATGGTGGTTTTCAAAATGCGTTATAATTATACCTAAAATGCCAAGGCACTTTATCTAACAACTTAGTTCTTTTTCATAGCGAAGCAAAGCCACTTTACTGTGAGAGATGCCTTATGTATAACTATACTTTTGGACTAATTGCATCCAAATGCACCGACTCTGGGTATCTGGGTAACCACATTTAGAACAAAGACCGATTCCTTAGCTAAACTAACCAAGTGTTTTTAAATTAAATGTTCATAGCCAATTGCACTTGAATTAGAATTGTAGATAACCACTGCGGAGAAGAAATATAGATCACTCACTAGATAAATGCATTTAATTTATGTATGACTAATTACATCAAATGCATGCTTGCAAATGACCCTAGAGAAGCTCTTATACTAGATTTGTAGATGACACCTGACTTTGGATAAGAACAGAGACATTCTAGAGCTATCTTTTTGGTCAAATGTGCTTAAATTACATTCCTAAATATCCACAGGGCAGTTTTGAGAAGAACGTAGTTTGATTTTCTAACTATGGAATTTAAACTAGATCAATAGCATACAAATGCACTTAGAATTAGACACGGATGCAAGCACGGGAAGTTCATAAATTAGATTTGTAGATGAGCACAGGGAAGTGCGAGAAGAACACGGGTGATTCTCTGGCTACTCTAGCCAAGTGCGATTAAATTTGACTTGTAGCTACGCTAGGGAAGTCATGCGAGAGAAGAGCGTCCAATTCCCTAACTACACTAGTGTAATGTATATAATTCAGATTAAGTAGATTGAAATGTACTTAGGTTACATGTGTAGAAATTGTCTTGAAATTTGGAATCCATTACGGATTGTAGAGCACTTTCTACGATAATGCGGTCTTGGAATTTATATGGGGAAGCAAAACAATTCCTAGGAAACAATGTCTATTGGACATATATACATATTCGATTAGTAAAGTGCCATTACTGCTGTCAATGGTCTCGGAAGAGGGTTTGGGGCAGTAGTGATGAGCATCAAAACCGGTGAAGACCATTGACAAAATCGTCAAGGCCTTGGCTGACTACATAGGCATGTATAGTATCCAAAGTGTACATCTAGATTCACTCATTTTTATGTATGGTATCCAAAATTTGCAAGTGGATTTAATCATTGCAGACATGAATGAATTTATTGCCCTTTTTGTCAAGCTGGTTCAACAATAGAATATAAGAATGGAGGCAATTGAAACTCTGTTATAGGCTCACTTCGCTGTGCGGATTCAAAAGCGAGAAGAAATCTTTGAGCCGGTAGTATTTTTAGCCTTCACTAAATCTTATTTATTTTCAAATAGTTATTTGCATTAAAAAGCATACTTAAAACTCCTAGAAAGGGTTCAAAAATAACAAATGTTTCACAAAATCTTTAAAGCAAATGAAAGGCAATTATTATTTCTATGTATAAATGAATGATAAATGACCATGGCACCAAGTCCTTTTGCAGCTAAAAGAACAAGGCTACACTCGGATGTCTATATATAGGCACTCCCTCTATCTATATATGCTGCGATTATTGCTGTAGGTGTATGCCTAATTACATTGATGAATATAAGAGCCCTTAGAAGAAAAAAGACTGAATTGCTTGTTTATGAGAGCACACCACCTTCTCCAGATTCTAATCTGATCATTGGCAAGCTTGTTCTCTTCAGCAAAAGCCTGCCATCGAAATATGAAGACTGGGAGGCAGGGACTAAGGCTCTGCTTGACAAGAAATGCTTGATAGGAGGTGGTGCTATTGGGACTGTATACAAAGCATCTTTTGATGGAGGACTAACCATTGCTGTAAAGAAGCTGGAAATATTAGGCAGAATCAAAGTCCAAGAAGAATTTGAAGAGGAGATTGGCCGTCTTGGTAACCTTCGGCATCCTAATCTTGTTGCATTACAAGGATATTATCGGTAGTCAACTATGCAGCTGATTCTGTCAGATTTCATACCTAATGGAAGTCTCTACCATCATTTGCACGAAAGGCGATGTATGTTCAACTGCCTGGTAGACATGTATGCAAAATGTGGAAGCATAGACAAGGCACGTGAACTGTTTGATAAAATGCTTGATTAGTGCAATGAATAGCGGTTGCAATACAATCACACTCAAAAGTTTCAGAATAGACAACTATAGAGTCGACTCATTTTCTGCTTCTGACCTTTCCCTTGCTTAGTTCTAAAAGTGCAACACGTTCTGATTTATATGCTTCTTTTTGTTGATGATGTGATCTTTTTATTCTCTTTTCACAAGGTTTTATAGTGACAGTTGCATTATTTGGTTCAGTTTTGTCGTCTTTACCTGCTGGTCAAGCGTAGCAAGTAGAGAGTGTGACAATATGTGCATACGTCCAGTCCTACCTGTGTAAGAGATACGCTTTCATAGTAATAAGTGACCATAAGTTCTTTGAGCTCCATTTCCCGCATATCCCAATCAATATGTGAATTTTGATAACAATCATACCTTAAAAATTACATCAGACAGTATATTCTTCCGAAGCCATTTCAGCTGCAGTACTTGAGTGAGGTAGATGCTGCTGAATATGAGCAGAGGGAAGCCCTTAATCACCGCCAAAGGAGCCTCAAATTGCATCTATGTGCCTTATTTCTCAGAGTATTTTATCAGTGTGTTTCTTTACATTATTTTCATTATTTTTTTAAAACTAAGAGAATCGATTGTAGGCGCCTATATCTTGGTTTCTCTTTTTTGAAAATACAGGACCTTCATGTTGATGGTATAGATATGGTGGAAAGCATTGACGAAAATGTTGACAATGCTGGAATTTTGGATGAAATAACTACTAGGAGCCGTTGTGAATTGAAACACTGACTTGGAAAATTTTAACTCATTTCAAATTGTTTTTAAGCTTTCCTTATTAAGTATTATGCCATAAACCACTTCCAAGACTGAAAAGAATGTCCTCAAAATCAATTTGAAGTGTATGATGCACAGTAGTTAGAAAGAAAGAAATTTAAATTTGAGTGAAGGATGATGTATTCCTGTCCTGCATTGTACAAGTTCACACTGAGACACAGGATCAAATGAGATTAGGAGGCATCTGAAATTATCATGCAGTTTTTGCGCCAAGGATCTGGTAAGAGATATGACTATCTATAATAATACCCAAAGAGATACACAAAGTGCTTGGTCATTTCAGCAGTCAACGAGTTTGAAACTTACTCTAGGGCATGAAAAATAGTGAGCATGGTATCCAATCAATGAAGGCCCTTGATATTTATACCTAGAATGCCAGGCACTTTATCTAACAAATTATTTCTTTTTCATAAGCATGAAGCAAAGCCACTTTATCCGGTAAATCTTTTATCCCAGAGGAAGGGACTAAGAATGGTGATGTGGTAACCCCTTGCATGCGTGGCGCAATTGATGATCCCATTGCTAAAGTGATTGTGTCTACGAAGAAAAGTCACGAGGTTTGAATCTCATAAAAGGCAAATCGTATTCTCTTTCCAAGACAAGTGGCACAATTTAGATGGAAACACATTACCTAGAAACCTTTGTAAAAATATTTATGCTTGTAAATAATGAGAAATCCACTGGTAGGCAGGTTGCTCAAGTATGGCGGTCCGACTATTTGACCCAAACAACTTGTTATTGGATTACAACAGAAAATGTATGATATCCATCAATTTTTTTAGAATATAAATGCTCGGAGTCAACGAGTTTGAAACTTACCTAGGGCATGACAAAATAGTGAGCATGGTATCCAATCAATGAAGGCCCTTGCAATATTTATACCTAGAATGCCAAGGCACTTTATCTAACAAATTAGTTCTTTTTCAGAGCAGAAGCAAAGCCACTTTATCCAGTAAATCTTTTATCCCAGGAGGAAGGGACTAAGAATGGTGATGTGGTAACCCTTGCATGCGTGGTGCAATTGATGATCCCATTGCTAAAGTGATTGTGTCTGAAGAAAAAGTCACGGGTTTGAATCTCATAAAAGGCAAATCGTATTCTCTTTCCAAGACAAGTGGCACAATTTAGATGGAAACGCATTACCTAGAAACCTATTCATCTCGTAAAATCTTTATGCTTGTAAATAATGAGAAATCCCTGGTAGGCAAGTTGCTCAAGTATGGCGGTCCGACTATTTGACCCAAACAACTTGTTATTGGATTACAACAGAAAATGTATGATATCCATCATTTTTTTTAGAATATAAATGCTCAGGTATTCTGTACTATTCTAACTAGATCTAAGTTATGAAAAGTTTGGGGATTGTTAAGTGTGCCCTAATCAGATATGCATTGAGCAAGACCAGTCTATATTTCTAAGGCAATCGCAGAGAGAGGCCTTCTGTATAACTATCAGACCAAATCCAGTTTAATCCCAGGGATTTCAAGAAGAAAGAAATGAATAAAGAAACAGAAGAGGGGAAACAAGTAAGACCATTTTAAGTGTCAAAAAATGGGAAGGGCATAAATTATACCTTTGCTTGAATTCCTTGATTTGTGCCAGGTCATGTCCATGTGCATCAATCCACTGCACTGCTTAACAGTAAAATATTTAAATACTTTCAAGAGCAATAGCCTGAAGTTTCCATAACAGGGAGGAGCAAAACCCTTGTGCGGTCGGCTAGCGACTTATGAATGACAAGCAATAAACTCTTTCAGATGGAGGAAGGCACGTGGTTCTTTGTAGAAAGTGGCCAGCGCAGGAGCAGCGAATAGGAAAAACCAGAGTCGGCCACCAGCTTGCCTCACGTGGTTGCTGCAGCAGTGGCCGCAGGAGTAGCCAATAGCAAAAACCAGATAACACCTCCGCCACAGAAAACTTTTCCAAAACAGGGCATACCTGCCGCTGCTTACAATAAACTCCGGCAATGAAGACCAAAACTTCAGCCAATCACCTGCAAGAGATTACAAACATGGACATTAGGAAAGCAATAATTAAAACAAAAATTTCTACAAACATTGCAATATGTTGGCTCCCCGGCGAGTACTAATGAATTAATAGCAAAAGACGATTACATTAGTATCCTGCGCGGCGGAGTACTAAAAACTAGTCTTCGTATTACGGTTAACAAAGAATATATCAACCCAAATCCAAATATATACCTATTACAAACAAATAAAATATTTCTTTTTTCATCCCCCATTACAGGTATCGGATTTCTTTCTTCATTCTGCATACCAGGGATTAGATTTATTTCTTTAGCATAAATTAACTAGAACAAATTAATTCCTGAATAGACTTATGTGGCAGAGATGGGGCCACTAAGTAAAGCTAAATGTGTATCTATCGTGTTGTGCATCAAATAATCCTCAAGTTTTAACTACGAAGAATTAATGTCGTTCCTTATTCATATTGTTTGTTGGCTCAGTCTCCATGGCCAAGTGTTGCAGCTGTTGGAGGAAAAGATCTAATGTTAACAGTTATGAGCCGCCTCCAACTAAACCTTCAGGATCCATAGAAGAGGCCCAAAACTCATCAATGGAGCCATCTTTATTTCCATATCAACCTTCAAGATACCAAAATCAACCAGTTGGCGGTGTATCAAAACAACGTCACGGTAAGTGAGACTCTTCTAATCTCTAGTGGTGCGGATCGAACCAACTTCCGGTAAGTGTATCTGTTGCGTCCATTATACCTCAAAATCATAGAAATTCAGCCCAGCGATCATGTCCCTGGTTCGAATCTTCAATCTTTAATGGACTTGAAACTAAAAACACAGATGATCTATTTTTCCCAAATGTATCCACAAATTAGACGTTGAGGAGGATATAGGTCCATACGTCTGCATCAAGTCTACCATCCGTAATTGATCACCGAATGGAAATATGTTAAGCACCATGCATAGCGTGAAGTGTCGATATTTGACTGTAATGTCGACCCCATTGCAAACTATTCACTGAGAACTACCAAAAATTGAATGCATGAACCCAATACAAACTCGATGCACGAGGTCTACAAATAGATTGGTTAACATTCAAGTGACCTCATAAAATTTTGAACTTGAGCTATGATAATAAAAGATTGAGTAGACATTTAAATGCATGCGAAACCATATATGGGGGTGAAATTTTGACAAGTGGTGAATGAGATTTGGTCAAACTTAAATCAACATTTTGCATGTGTTGGAAAGATACACACATTAACTTTGATTTGCAATGTGAATTGTAAAATATTGAAGTTGTTTTTGAAAAAAATTGACTCATCACAAAATAATATAAATTATTGTATTTTCATGATATATAGTAATTTATCTAAATAATTTTTAAAAATTCTTCTTAAAATATTTTAAGAAAAAAATGAATTATGAATTATGTGCTATTTGAATATGTCAAATATATATAAAGAGAGAATCGAATTTTCTATAAAAAGGATTGGAGATGTAAATCATCTACATTTATTGTGGAACTTCTACAATACCTAAAAATAGAAAAATAAAAAATAAACTTAATTGTTGTGTGTGTCTATATATATATATATAATCTTCTTAAATGTTTAAAAAACTATATTGTTTAGTATTGCATATCCACGATAATATAATTTAATATCAACCTTAATAAAATATGTTGTGCAAGTATAGGTGTGGTGGGTAATATTTACAATAAAATCTAATATTATTTTCTAAAAAATGTGGAATGTCTATAATGAAGGTTTGAAGATGTGAGTTTTCTACAAATTATTAACAATATAAATATACTATAGAAAATCCACAATAATTACAAAAATCAATAAGTAGATTATCATAGAGATGCCATAATTATTCTACAATTATGCCAAATTGTGGAAATTTTGTAGAATAATTGTAGTAAAAAGTGCTTCTTTGTTGTAGTGCTACTCTTGTTGAACTTGCTTGAAAAATGTGATTGAGTGTTGAAATATTGCATGAGTGTTGAAAATATGTATGTGTGTATTTTGTGGAAGCCATTATTTGTGAAGTTTTCAAAGTTTCAAACACACCTTATTGTTCTATAGTTGGGGCTTGAGAACCAATAATAAGGATGAGTTCTCCTTTTATTGTATTAAAGGTGGGTGGAGAGCAACACCTACTCCCCTTTCTTTGTATTGTGATTCAAATTTGAAGAGATGGAAGAGTGAAAAGTTGAAGCTATGAAATTGGAAGATGAATTTTATATGAAGACTTGTGTATTTGAGCCCATGGAAGTATTCCTATGTTATTAGTTTTGCCATGTTGTTTCCACTTAGAGTGGAAGCCTTGTACATATGGCATTTTAAAAAGGAGAGTTCTTGTAAATTTTTGTTTATCAAAGCTTGCACCATTGAAAGAAACAATGTTGAAATTTATTGAAAGAAAAATTCTCATTTCAAATATACATTTTAACTCAAAAATTTGTATTATGGAATCGAGTTTAAAAAGAATGGTGTCATTGCATGAAAATTATATGTTGATTTCCTTTTTAGTATTGTTGGTAAACATGAAATTAAAAGGATAAGGGAGAAGTTTCATTTAAGTATGTTATACTTTGTTTCTCTTCAAATTAAAAAGTAAAATGGAGTGATTTAGGTTGTGTTGTATCCTAACTTTATAAAATGTTATAAAGGGAAAATTATACAAATTATATTATACGTTTTAATGAAAATATTTTATGTATATTATATCATCTTTATATAAATATATATAATATTGAAAAACCTTATGAATCAGCTATGTATTAGTTAAATAAATAATAATAAAACAACTATAAGATTTAAGTTTTGTTTGGCTAAATGGCCTACGTGAAATGGTATTTTGATAAAACAAATAAGGGGGCTAGGGTTCTGCCCCACCCTAACACTTTAATTAATAAGATTTGGGTGGAGCTCCCCCTCCCCTAATATAAACCCTCTCTCAAATATCACACTAGCGCCAACAATATAAAAGCAATGCCTTATGAAGGAGTTATACAGAGTCCCAAACATTATACGGAGGCGACCATTTTCACATAGGATGGGCTGAACTAATATACATCCCAATATAATATATATATATATATATATATATATATATATATATATATATATATATATATATTGGCCGCATTTCCTTATTGACTTAAATATCTATATCTATATGTGTGTTTCTATTGAACCTTTGAATAATTACATCTAAGAAAACAAATTGGTGCAAATTTTCTCATGCTGAATAGGGTAAACTCTCTATTAGTGCGTAATCATTGCACCCACGAATGTCCCCATCCGGATGGGTTGAGACTCTTACTTATGACCGCGACAACATGGAGCATCTCTCAAAGTGTGGGACCTTACGAGTTGAGAGATCTCTAAAGGATTAAGGTCGATTTCTATTCCTCTGATTTCATGTGCATACAAATAAATTGTAAAGGATCTATTCTAAAACCTACTCTATCTTTGAGGAGATCAGGTTCGAGAGGATAAAAATATAAACCTAAGCGAACGAGTTGATGCAAAAAGGAATAATAGACACTCGTTTTTTGCAATTTAACACGAGACCACAAAAATGCAATACAAACACCATGCATAGGTAACCAAACTATAATGAGAGATAAGAAGGCCATAATGAAACACATGAGAGGGTCAAGAATCATCTAAAGACATATATTATTGCTCCAAAGTCGATCTGATAAATTATAGTGGCGAGATGAAAAACATAGCATTCAACTTGATGGGAGAGGTTAGGGCTCCATGAAATCATCTGAGACTTAAGGAGAAGGGCGGTGCAAAACACAAAATTTCTAACCATTTACAATGAGCCCCCCTTATTTTATAGATTAAGCACAAAGAGAAGAAGGAGAGAGGTGGGAAAAATAATTTGAAGCTCAACTACCGGCCATCAATGCCTCTAAAAATCCACCCCAAATATGTCATGTATGTTGCTTTGTTCCCTACTACTCCCGGGTTGAAGAAGGGAGAGTGACGAGATCAAATCAAATCGATATAGTTTGTGGGGACAATAAGATTACATTTTAATGGCATGAAGATTCTTCCCAAGTTTTCATGCACCAAACCTCTTTGAAATTAATTTTTGAGTGGTTTAGGACATAGGCGAGGTCGAGACCTTTCCAACGGTGTCAAATTTGTTGAATTTCGGGCACCAGGTTGAAAGATATGTCCATTTGAATATCTGAGTCGGGTTTGTACAAAAATTGCAAAAAGTAGTTAGCGCGTGGATCCACGGGCTCGATGGTTCGATTCTTTGTGTCTTTTTGCACCAAAAATACAAAATGCAAAAATTGCCCTGCTGAGTTGACAATTCACTTTTGGCAAAAATCATTTTCGAGGCCCGATGGTCCGCATTTTCCATTTGGGAGAAACTTCCTAAATCTAGGCCTATTTGGCCCACATGAAAGGTTGAGGCTCGACACGTGGCTCTTGGGCATCGAAAGCGAAGGTGCGGCTCATTTTCCACCTTACACCTTCTTGGGGCAAAGCGTGTAAAAAAACACGTCTTCAACAACCCAATACCCACTTTGACTTTTCAACATGGCCACATCGAGGGTTCATTTAAAGAGACCTCTAGGAAATCGGAGGTGGAAAATACCTAGCGAATATCCCTAGAAACGGTTTCGTGGGAAGGTGAATTTTGGGGTTTGTATGAAATTTTTTGCCTGATTTTCAAGTGGTGTGACAGAAAGTCTGCCTTTTGTGAACGCGATGGGAGATTTGCTTTGTCGCGTGTCAAAAACAGCATTGATGCTGTTGCGTCGCGAGACCTTATTGATGCGTATACGTCAACAAGGTTGTTGGCGTCGTCGGTGAAAAAACGCTGACGCGCATCAATCATTTGCCCTATGACGGCGACAACAAATCTCGTATCGCACGATTAATAGCCTCCGATGCTTTCACATCAAAAAATCTCCGTGTCATGCATCAACAAACTCTTTGTCATGAAAATGCTATGCGTCAATATCACGTAGTATGTCCTTTCGCTTGTATTTTATCGGTCCGGTGTCTACGCGTCAACTATCCAAAATACATTTTTTGACGTGTGATAGAAAATCTCCCATCGCGCCTATTTTGAGCCTTTGCCCTCTGCTTTCACATGAAAAAATCTCCATGTCGCGTGTCAACGAAACTCTTTGTCGTAAATGCGGTCATTGGACATGTGGATGCGTCAATATCTTTTTGAGGTCATATTATGAATATTCACCACTAAAATTTTCCTGGGCCACATGTCATCCTTTCGTCTTATAGGAAATTTTCTTCATTTTACTTTAAGATCCCCATGGGCTTGCATGCCCCGACAGGGGAAATTCACTTTGTGCCCTATTTTAAAAAGCACAAAAGTTCCAAAACTCTTCGCAAACCCGCTTACTGATCTAAAATTTATTTGGGAAAATTTTCCTCTCGTCCCTATCGGCCCGCATTTTCTATTTGTGCGATAAGTCTCAAAATCTCCCACTAACCCGCTCTCCGCATTTGGAAAAAATCCTTCAAAACTCCCGGGCCCGCTTTTGGGCAAAAATACCTTCCAAGCCTGCTAGCTCGTAGAACTTTCTAAATATGAGGAGTTAGAAGGACTTCTTTATATTTTTGGAAAGGGGAAGAAATTTTTTGATGAAGATGATTTTAGAAAGCATTAAGTGCTTAGAATATCGAAAAAGTGGATTGAAGCACTTAAAAGAGGAAAAAGGGTGCGTATTAACCAAAAATAAGCATGAGCTTATTTTGGATAACAATTTGACAACTCATGGGGAAATATGCTTTCTAGATGAAGGGATCAAGCCTTCTTGAAGCATCCATTGGGCATGGAGTCTTACTTGATAGCGTGATTTGATCTAAACTTTTAAAATCCGATGCAGCTGAGCTATGGACATTATTGGAACTAGAGCTAACCCTGAATCTTTTGAAATGGGTCCTTTGAGACTCAATTTTTTTCTATGTATTTGTTACATTTTAAAATTAGCAATATCATGGTGACCATGGGGTCTCCCGATGCAAATGTTGAAGGGCTTGGTTCATTCTTGAGAGGCACATCGAAGTCGTGTGATGCAAACCTGGAGAAAAAAACTCGTGCCACAACACTTAGGAAATAAAAACGTACACTATAACAAAACAATGTGCATACACACTTACGAAAATTAAAGACCTAGGCTAATATTTTACAATGTCTAGAAATTTTTCCCTTTAGTAGCAGATGTTTGAGGTAGATCCCATTCATTGGGATCATAATTCTTGCCATCCAACTTACCGGTTGGAAGGCATTGCTACTTGTAAATCTTGAGACCATGTAAGGGCCACTCCAAATGACATCAAACTTGGAATGATTTCTGGTTTTCTGATCAACATCTCATTTTAGAACTAAGTCCCCTCTTGAAAGGTCCTTTTTCTGCTTTCTTATCAAAAGGTCTTACGGATCGATGCTTGATCTTTCCGTGACTTGCATTACATGCTCTCTTACCTCTCCTACTTTCATTAGCTCTGCTTAACCGATTGTCATCATAGGTTCAAACTTGGCTAGATCCAATTATTTCATGAGCTTCAAAGTGGGAAGCTCAATGAGATGGAAATACTACCTCTTTTCCATATACAAGCTTATATGGGGAGCTTCATGTGGACCTTTTGGATGTGATTCTATCAATCCATAGAGTTGATTCGAGATTTGAATGCCAAATTCTCTCGATTTTCATCAAGATTCCTCCCGATAATCCTTAATAGGTTCTTGTTTTTGGACTCGCTTGGCCATTACCTTGAGGGTAATAATTTGATGAAGTCTTGAGGTACACACCATTCTGACAGCCCACTCGGTGATCCTTTTATTAAGGAATGCCAATAAATTATCTAATATAATAGTGGCGGTGGAATCCAAACTAGTGGCTATCCCTTCATAGAAATACAAGACGTTGGATTCATTTTCTTCTTTTAGTGGCACATATTTAGTCCACTTGGTGAAAAAATCATTTGTAATAATTATCCACTTGTGGCCTTGGCTTGAATTTGGGTTAATCACCACAATGAAGTCTAGTCCCCACTACATGAATGGATGATCCATTAAAATGGGATAAAGGGGCAGGGCTGCTAGCTTCTCCTTGCCTATGAAGAACACACACTTTTTACACTTCTTGACCCATGAGTAGTAGTCCTTGAACACTGTAGGCCAATAATAACCAGATTTCATGATCTTGAGAGCTATTACTCGAGGGAAAAGTGACCTCCCGCTTCTCCATCATGCAACTCATGCAACACTTTCTCAATTTGGCCTGTCCCAATGCACCTCAATAGAACACTATTGATATCCTTTTTAAACAAGACACCACCAACAAGCACATATGGAATGGCTTGTAGTCTGAAGTATCTTCTCTTTGCTTTGTTCCATTCAGGGGGCACAAACCTGTTTGGAGGTAATGCACTAAGGCTTGGGTCCAACATGTAATAGGTGCATCATTAGCTTGTTGCTCTTGATCATTTTCTAGAAATAGGACAACCTCTTTTCCACCCTCTGACTCATCCCATTGTTTAGAGGTGTGTTGTTCACATGGACCATTGCCTCTCAACCAGTTTGGTGACCTTGATCTCAATGTCATATTATATTACCTAGGTGATCCAACCTGCTCTCTTCTCATTCAAGTCCTTGTTCAGGAGAAAATCCTTGACACCAACATGAGATACTAGCAATTGAATCTTATTATTTGAGACCAAGTGTCTAAATTTCTTCAAGCTTCTAATAACAATAAGGACATGTTTTTCAATGAAAGAGTATTTAACCTCATAGTCATCAAACTCTTACTAAAGAGGGCTATTGGTTGTTACGAACCTTCCTCATTGGGCTAGACCAAGATGGATTTGAGATGGTGTGTCTAACCCTCCAAAAGCATATAACATGAAGTCTTTTGAGAAGTCTAGGTTAGTAAAATTTGGACCCTTTGATATTGTGAGCTTGAAGGCCTCAAAACTCTCTTTTCCTTTTGTGGTCCATTTAAATGCAAGACTCTTCTTTAACATCATTGCTAAAGGCTTCACAAGAGTGGCAAAATTAGGTACAAACCTACGAACAAAGTTTATCCTCCCAAAGAAGCTTTGGAGATATTTTTTGTGTGTTGGCAATGGAAGTGTCCGGATGGCTTCAACCCTTTTAGGATCAATCGTCAACCCTTCTCTTGAGACAATGTGTTCCCAAAAATTTCCCTCATGGGCCAAAAACACACTTCTTTGGGTTTAGTCATACTCTTAACCTTATACACCTCTAAAAACACATTTAAGATGGAAGAGATGGTCTGCAACATTCTTTGAGAAGACAGTGATGGCATCTACATACACCAAGACAATATTGTTGATTAGGCCTTTGAATGCCATGTCATATAGGTGGCTGAAATGTTACTCCAAGTATTTGATAGTCCAAATGGCATCTTCTTATAAGCATAGGTGCCCCATTTTCTGGTGAAGGTTGTCTTGAATTGATCTTCCTCTTTTACCATTATCTGGTTATATCCACGAGTATCCATCTAGTAATGAAAGCCTCGGAACTAGGTACAATCTGTAAGATCTATTCCATTTATGGAAGTGGATAGTGGTCCTTGAGTGATGCTCTGTTTAGATCGCGAAAGTCCACTCATAGTCTGATTTCTTCATTTTCTTCCTCACAGGCACCAAGTTTGTAACCCACTCAAATGCTTGATAGGAAGATGATGTTGGCCTCAATCAAGCTTGTTAGACTCTTTCCTCATGAGAGTCTCAATGTGATGATCTATTAGCCTTTGCTTATGTCGAAAGGATTAGCTCATGGATCCTATCGATAGTGTGTTGTGCCAAATTTGGGTTGAAACCTCTTAAATATTTATAAGTCCGGAAAAGACATCTAGGAATTCTTAACAAAGTTGAATAAACTCATATTTTTCTTGTTGAGTGCTTACCTTGTAATTACGTAATGTTTTCCTTCTTCTATGGAAAATGGCTTTAAAATCCTCACCCTTTACCTAAATATTCACCTTCTCCTTCTAGAATTTGTCATTTGGGTTGAAGATTGATTCAAAGTGACAAGACCTTTTGTAGTTTTTGGTCCTCGGCTACACCACTTGATTGCCATACTTGCTACTCAATATCTCTTTGTTCTGGAGGAGAAATCGACTTCTTATTGTAGAAAGTTGACAATTTGTTGATCATTTTGAAGACTTGCCAACTTATGTTGTTTTCTAGGATGGCTAGCCTCACAACCAAATTGATATGGGGCTGAGATTTATCACTCTTGATACTCTCCATAATGTCAAAGGCTACCCCAATCACTTGCCATTACTCTATCATTCCTTCATTCTTCTTCCTGGGATGAAATTGATGTTGAATGCCTCAGAAATCCTTGATGAGGTCCCATACCCGGTTCTTATAGCTCTTTAACAGGTCATTCTTGGCAGCATTTTGTCCTCGGACCTAATTAGCAACTAGTTCATTGTCGCCAAACACTTGCAAGTTCTTTATACTCCTTTTCCTTGCCCAATGTAGTCCATGGACCAAAGCCTCATACTCTGTTGTGTTGTTTGAATAGGAAAATTGGAAACAGAAAGTTGAGTAGTATTTCATACCTTGGGGTGAGACAAGCATAGCTCCTCCTCCGGCTCCTTGCCTACTTCTTGAGCCATCAACGAATAACTACCACACTTCATTATCATATTTGTGTTCGACTTAATGATGTCAAGAAGAGGGTGGTCCTCCTCGTGCGTAAAAACGTAGACTCCAACCTCAGATTCCTCCATCTCCTTATAGGGGCCAAAAGAATGCCTCTTGTTCATCCACTCATTGAGGGTCAAGTATGGGATACACCCCACCTTGGTATCTACTTCACAAGTGTTTGGGAGATCCTCTAATCAAACGCTAAACAATTGGCATTGATCGGGCTAGGTACATAAGACTCAATATGGTAATCTCTAATGGGATCAAATATGATTGTGGCCTTAGCTCCATACAATCTTCTAAAAGCATGTGTGATCAATTAGCGAGAGAAATAGCCTCCAATTTTAGTAGTGAAGGCTCTGGACAAACACAATGCAAAATATGGTGGCAAGTCTATGCTCGATACATTTTGCAATACAATCACATTAGGGCATGCATGTAGTGCGAGGCTTAAATCTTTGATGACTCAATAGTTGTCACTGTTATTGCATCCAATTACACTACCCCCTAGAGATGACTCCATATTGTAGACCTAGTTTATTGGCTATTTGTTTTGGAATTACAAGAGCTACTTACCCCCAAATCAATCATGTAATTATGTACCAATTTGTCCCAAATGATCAATGAAACATAGAATGGAGGGCTTTAGATTCTTACCTTATTTTCCTCCATGATTTCCCCCTTTTGAAGCTGCATTGGTAAGCACTTTCTCTGCTTGTTAGGGGATGATTTGAGTTTGACCAATTGGCAATAGTAGTCTGCAATGTGATCTCTCTATCTGGAATGGCCAGTGACTCCACATTGAAATGATCACATTTATCTTCTTCATTTATTTAATGATATTAAATGAGCTATCCTTTTGCTACCATTTTCTGGTACATTTTCTCTTGCACATGGGTTGTTACAAGCAATGCCTCGAGTGCATTTGGAAGGTGGTTTGGGTGACTCTGCATATTGGGAGTTGCATTACGAGTGCAATACCTTGTGGGTAATGGAGGGTTGAGGATTATCTGAGGTTTGGTGATTTTCCCTCTCCAATATTCCTTTTCTTGGACCTTGTAAAGGTAGCTACACTTTGAGAAGGTGTTTGATTCATCCCACAAAATTCTTCAGCCTACCAATTGACAAGCATAGTTTCACTTGGAGATGCTTCTTGTTGAACTCCTTGCTACTAATTTTCTTCTTGGCTGGAATCTTTTGACACACCAATGGTCTGTACCATCAAGGCCTGGTTTAGTGCACCATTAAAACAAATTGATTAGTTATGGGCTCCTTACATGGGAAACACCAATCATATTCTTACGCCATATTGTTTTGTGTTGGAACCATGGCCCTTAATGTTGAAGATGTGTTTGGATCATATGACGGAAGGGCTTAACAACTTGAGGTTGTCTTTAATTTTGTTACGATTTGCATCTTGAGCTAGTGGCCTATTTTTTGATGAGAGGTCTAGCCTAACACTCGATTCTCGAGGCTAGTATTTCCTAAAACTCGAGCTTTCTACCTTTTGATATTCACTAGATCATTCCCTAGATTATATAATTGTTTCATAACTTCTTGAATCTATTTTTAGGTGCTAGAGGATGAGGTGGAGGCTTCAGCTAAACTTTGATCCTAGGAGTAGGTATAGGAGTGAATGTGGGTGTTTGACTAGTACTTAGATCTCCAAGTTCTAGGTATAGCGGTATGGGTTGCCTAGGAGCAATATTTCAAATCTGAATTAGGTAATTTTTAGCTCTTATGGAAATTCTATAGGTTGCGGGTAAGGATCTACCTCCCATTGATTGAATCATTAAAGCAATATCATAATTTAGAGTTCTAAGAAAGTATAAGAAAGCACCTTCATTTGTGGGCCTTACAACCAATGGAATCTGTCCCATGTCCTTTGAAATATGTACACTACTCGCTAGGGGCCTTCTTGATTGTTGTCTGCGTTGTTTCTCCAATAAGGATAAATTATCTCCCTTCTCTCTAAATTTATTACGAAGAGCTGCATACGGATGGTCCCAAGTTTGAATAGATCCTACTGCTAGACTCTTGAAGCATTATGAAGATTTACCCTTGCGTGAAGAGGCTAGAAACTTGGCTCACAATGTCCATCTTAGTGATCTCATGAATTTTACAGACATTTACAATATATTGAATGTGGTCAATAGGAGAAGTCTATTTTTCTCTAGTGAAATATGGGATGATCTTTAATGTTGCCACTAGGACTAGATTTTGTGCATTGAGGGAAAGTGGGTTACTACCAATGAAATTTACATAAGGATTTGGATGTGTCATCCCGATTATTCTAAAAACCCTTGTTGATTGAATGAAGCGACCTACCAACAAGAGGTATTGAAAAAGTTCTATTTGGTGGAGATGGAGACCTCTGGGCTCTTCTCCATGTTCCCACTGTATCTAGGGACAAGTGTAGATAGACGAGATAGTTCCTCCTCTCTAGTTCTTGACCTTTTTGTATTCTTATCATGAACTTGACAAGCTTAGACATTGAAACAAGTAGATTTTGATTCTTCTGAGTCACCGGATGTGTAATGTTATAGCTTCTTAGAACCTAAAAACTCACAAGTGCACATCAATCTTGCTGCAATAAAGATGGAGACCTCTTGGTCCCACCGGGCATGCCAAAAATGTTAGTGTGGTCACACGATGGGTTATGATTTTCTGTTATAATGAGACACCATGGAAAGATGGAAGATCTAACCTCGGGGTCCCCCGGGCATGCTAAAACTATTAGTGCGAGAATCATAACACCCTCAATGTCACAACGGAAGGGTTGAGACTCTCGGTGTGATCACACAACATGGAACACCTCTACAAGTGTGGGACCTTGCGAGTTGAGAGAGCTCTCTTGATTAAGGCAGTTCTATTCCTATGTTCAAGGGCACACAAATAAATTATAGAGGGTCTATTCTAAAACCTACTCTATATTACCAAGGAGACGGGGTTGAGAAGATACAAAATATAAACCTAAGCTACGAAGTGATGCACCAAAGGAATGTCGGACACTGCGTTTTACAATTCAACACAGAGACCACAAACCGTAATAAAAACACCATGCACGAGTAACCAAACTATAATGAGAGATGAGAAGGAAAAATGAAACACATGAGAGGGTCTAGAATCATCCAAGAACATATATTATTGATCCAAAGTCAATGTAGTACATGATAGTGGCCAAGAGGAAAAACTTAGCATTACAACTTGAATGGGGAGGTTAGGACTCCATGAACTCATCTGTAGACCAGAGGAGAAGGGAGGGTGTAAAACAAAAATGTCCAACCCTTTACAATGAGCCCCACCCCTTCTTTTATAGATTTAACACAGAGAGAAGAAGGAGAGAGAGGTGGGAAAATGAATTTTAAGCTCAGCTACTAGCCATCAATACCTCGAGCAAATCCACCCCAAATCTGTCATGTCATATGCCACTTTGTGTCTACTCGGCATGTTAAAGAAGGGAGAGTGGCAGATCGAATCAAATATGATCTAGTTGTTAGGGACAATCAGATTACATATTAATGGCATGAATATGTTTCCCCATTTTCATCCACAAAACCTCCTTGAAATTATATTTTCAAGTTTCCATGGCGTAAGCGAGAGTCGAGACCTTTCCAACGATGTCAAATTTGTTGAATTTCAGGGACAAGGTCAAAAGATATGTCCATTTAATATTTGATTTAGGTCCATACAAAATTGGCAAAAAGAGTTAGCGAAGTGGATCTACGGGCCCAAAACTCACTTTGTGCCTTTTGGCACCAAAAATACAAAATGTAAAAATTGCCCACATGACCCGTAATTCACTTCGGCAAAAATTATTTTCGAACCTAACGGTGCATATTCCTTTTGGGTAAAAATTCACTCCAAGGCCCTCCACCGGCATGTAATTAAGGATTAACACATGGCTCCTTGGGCATCAACGGAAATGTGGCTCATTTTTTAACTTTACACCTTCTCGGGGAAAATAGTTGAAACTACCTCCGACGATCCGCCTACCCACTTTGACTTTTCAACATGGCCACATGTCCCTTTGTGGGCCTTAGGCATTTTCTTCATTTGACTTTAAGATCCACGCGGGCTTGCGGGCTCAAACTCACTATGTGCCCTATTTGCAAAAAGCAAAAAGTTGCGAAACTCCTTGAGACCCGGCTCGAAGTTTACTTTGGAATTTTCTCTTGTGCCCACTTGGCACACATTTTCAATTTGGGAAAAAAGTCTCAAAATTTCCTATCGCCCCACCTCTCTGCATTTGGAAAAAATCCTTTAAAAATCCCACCAGCTCACTTTGGGGAAAAATACCTTCCAAGGCCCGCCAGCTCGTAACTTGCAAAATATGAGGAGTTAGAAGGACTTCTTTATATTTTTGGAAAGGGGAAGAAATTTCCCACCTGATGAAGATGCTTTTAGGAAGCCTTAAGTGCTTAGAATATCTAAAAAATTTGATTGAAGCACTTAAAAGAGGAAAATTGGGTGCAGTTAACCAAAAATAAGCATGAGCTTATTTCGGATAACACTCTCCACAAAATATGTATAGTAAATTCAATATATGGAAAACCCTAGGAGAGGGATGTAATGGAATCCTAAAAAATTCATTGTAAATCCTTCCAAACTAAGGTAAAAAAATCCTCTATAATCTTTGCTTGGATGTATGGCCTCCATTCTCCCGAACATGCAAAATAAGAATGTGCAAATGAAAAGAAATTAGGGAAAATGGGAATAAAAAAAAATCATAAGGATTTTTAGCGTAATTTTATCCAAGTGTCCTAATAGATTTGATCCTAGGGTTAAGAATGAATCCTAAAATTTTTTAAGTGATGGCATTTCCATGGGAATGGGTTCTAAATAAAATGTATGAATAATTAGATAATGGAGCCACTAAATGTGTTAGAAAAATTTGTGTTCCTAATTATGGGTTAATAAATAAATGAGGGATTTTTAGCTATGGGTTAAATAAATAAGTTGGTGCATGGGTATTTAAAATAAAGTATGTTTAATTATTTAAAAGTAGGTGTATAGTTACTTAAATAAATAAGACATGGTTATTTAGGTTATTTGAAAATTTACTAAGGACAAATTAGGAGATGTCTTTCATTAAAAATCTAAAGGAATATAAGTGGATTAAACACTCAAATTGATTTGGAAAATATTTTCATAAGTAAATGAACTTAATGGAAGGGTTTTAAATCGTGAAATATTTTGGGAACTAAATTGATAACATTTGATTATTAATTTGAATTATATTACGTTACGAAGGTGAAGAAATTAATTATGAGAACTTAATAGCTCGCAACTAATGTTTATAACCTTTTAAACATTTTTTTTTCCCTAAGTAATTGTTGGGCTTTATCATAGTTTTTATGCCTTGAAATTTAAGGGAGTTACACTTGGTATCGAGTTGTGGGTTCAACACTTGAACCTATGAGATTAAAATAATAATAATGATAATAAAATTTGTTGGATTATTGTACTCACGTAAGTGGGAATATTGTCTAGCACGGTTAATGGGAAATGCTAACTCGGTTAGATATTCTTGTGAGCTTATTGAGTGATAGGAACTTGGTTCATTGCGAGGATTTTGGTTAATGGGTTCCTAGTTCTGTGTTATGGTTGTGTGATGACGTTGACCCCGTAGAGACATTTCCTTATCTGGATGTCTATTTGGTTTGATCCAACTCTTGTGGATTAGTACTAGAGGAAAACTAGAGGTTGATTAGTTGTTTAGAGTTCCCATTTTTTCTTCATTTGTTAGGTGAGTTATTTATGGTTGTCTATTTGAGGACTTAATACCCATATGAGAGAGTAGATATTAGGACATGGTGTAACATTTGATCTATTTTTTATGTGTGTTCTTAGATACGAGCTTGATATATAGTACCCCTACCGGCGACCCATGAAGGGTTACAAATTGAATGTGATGTGGATATGTCATTTTTCTCAAATATGTAAACTTAAAATATTTTATCAAGGACCAAAATTTTATTTCAATGATTTGTTGAGAAGCTCAAAAGCTCTTCTTAGTATTTTTGTCTTGTTAAGAAGATTTTTTGAGGATTGAAATACTGCTACTTAACCATTTTATTTGACTACCAATATTTCTTGGATTTTACCTTTCTTTGGTAACTCAAACATTGTTTGTCTCGAATGCCACTTGGATAAATTTCATTAAGAATGTTACATGCATTTCTTCTTGTCTGTTGACGATCTAGTTCTATTTTGTATTTTATCCTATTCTCTCATTGTATGGGGGTATACCCTATGTGTCTTGATTGTATCCTAGGTGTTTCAGAGCATGCATTTGGTTTTGGAGTGATGGAACTTTGTGTACCTAGGACCTTGGAGTAACCCTTTCGTTACTTAACTTTTCCTAGGGAGAGGGCTCTCCATGTCATGCATGATAGTTGGTAGATTTGGTAGTGATTATGTCCCTTCTTGCACCCTAGTATGAGTTTTATTCCTTTTCAAGATAGATGTGACACTTAATGAGAATTTAGGGGATTTTTGTGGGATAAATTAAGTCTTAGATAATTTTAGGTTATGGATTTCTAGCTTGGTTACTTTTTTTTATCTAAGGAAATATCGACTATTGGACTATAAATACTACTGGATAAATTTGTTGTACTCAATATCCTTTGAATTTTTGCTTAAATAAGAATGATTTTTTGATCTCAGGACCCATAGATAGATATACACTCGTGTTAAATATTTTTATTGTTTAGCTTATATCATTAGTAATCCATTTGTATTTATTTATGTCTAGTCAAAAATTGATGCTTTGGGCTCTTTTGGGAATTGGTGCTTAGAGATTTTTGTCTTATAGGTCCTAAGTTTCCAACCTTGGCTATGTTATGTCATGATATTTCATCCAAGGCCATAAATCTTGGCCTTATAGGTTATGTTTGAGTAAATTAGTTGATTTCCATCCTTATATTTTGATGTTCTCTCGGTGAGGAGGTGTGGTGTCTATAGGGTAATTTTCCCCACTTTCTCATCTTGATTCTTGGTTAATGATATCTTGAGGAGATATAATTTTTTTTAGAAACTTTCTCTCTTATATAGCAAACCTATTGTTATCACGGAATCACAAAACCCTTATGTTTACACAAGTTCATATACTTGAGCTCACAGTGTGATTGGATAACATGGGTACCATCTCCAAGTTGTGGGAGTTCTACTTGAGATAGACCTCAGAGAAAGCTAGTTCTTGCTCCTAAACTACACCGCCACAATCTACTCTAATGCGAGGTAAGACTATCTTTCCTAATCTAACTTTCCAAGGGACGAGAGAGAGAATGCATGAAATTGAAAGTGTAATGCCCGCTGGGCATCGGCTCCTTTTTTTTTGCTGCCTGCCCTCCACTGCCACCGTGGCCTCCTCCCAACCACCCAGCCTGCCAACTTTATGTCTGTCCTTGCGTGAGGAGTGAGCGGAGTCCCGTTTTCTTTGCCGTGATCTCTTTTTGATCCTCTATTCAATGCGTATGGGTCTGACATGATGGTTAGATGAAGCTACAAGCTAGTGTAGCAGGCTGTCCAACTACGTTGTTATCTGTTCAGTATCAATACATCCTCAATTCGAGATTCTCCTTCATGATATGGTTATCAAAATCGACTGTGACAGTGAGAGAGTTACCAGGAGATCTGGAGAAGATTATTGCTGATATTCTCTATTGACTTCTTTCTTGTTCTACGATGTAACTCATGGAAGAGAATCTCATTGGCGTGGATCTGTTTCATTTCAGTGTATCCAACTGTGCCTTTTTGCAGAGCTTCAAAGGCATCAAGCTAGTGTGAATGCCCTTGCGTGGGCTCCTCACGATTGTTTAAGGTTTTTGCCCGTATTTTTTGAGCCCTTTGGAGATGATGCGCAGGCACTCATATGGGAGCTTTCAGGTGCGAGTCAGCCCCTTGCAGAGGGAGGGATCGTCCTGGCGGTAAAGGCCTCCCAGGACACGGAAACGTGGCCCTTGATTTGATAATAATTTTAAAAAGGAAGTGTTATTTAAGGAAAAATTCATGGATGGGTGAGAACGGAATCCAGAGAATGAACATAGGCCTGTATAAGGCTGTAATGAAGATGAGGTGTGCTGAAGAGGTCGAGAAAATAGCAAAAGATAGTCCCCAGGCTCTTACAACGCTCACACCTCAAGGAGATACAACTCTCCATTTGGCCGTGAGTGCAGGCGACATTGAGATTGTGAAGGTATTGATTTCGCACAAACCGTGCATGTTGATAAGTAGAAACGTGGAGGGAGATAGTGCCTACCACAGAGCTGCAGCTACTGGAAATGTGGAAATGGTAGACTTTTTGCTGAGTCTTCCGAGTCAATTGGAATGTAAGTGTGATGTAGAAGCCATCACTCATTACGTTGATACCCACTCAATTTGGTTGTGTGCGAATGCCGAGAAGGAGACAGCGTTGCATAGTGCCGCAAGAAAAGGATTTGCAGAGATTGCTGAACTTGTGATGTAGAAGGTGCAGGGTATTGCGCTAATTTGTAATGATGCCGGCGAATCTCCACTCTATTCAGCTTGTAAAGAAGGCCATCTGAGTGTAGTGGCGAAGATTCTGCAGCAATATCCTTCTGCTAATATTTTGGATTCAGGACGGATCCGTGCACACTCTGCGTCTTCGCTATTATTCTTTTCACGACCCTTTGTATAGAGAACTGTCGTATGATCTTTTCAGGCGGATATTTCACAGAGGGGAAATAGTGAAATTGAGATAGAAAATAGTGGAATGGGAATGGGAGAATTTGGCTTTGTTGTTGATCAGTAAAAGATCTCACCTAGTGAAAAAGGTAGACAATTTAGGAAACTCTCCACTGCATCTAGCAACACAATATGGGAATTTGAAGGTAGTGAAAAAGTTAGTAGAAGCTAATTCAGACATGTGTTTCCGGTTGAATGAAGAGGGAATGGCAGCGATACACATAGCAGCGCAGATGGTTTACGTGGACAGAGCAAGTAGTTTGCGTTCTGCGGAAATAGCAAGTTGTTTGCTTGGGAGCGCACCAGATTGTATACAGCTGTTAAGTAAGGATAAAAAGAATGCTTTGCACTTTGCTGTACAAAGTCGCCAATATATCCTGGCTTTAAGATGTCTGCTCTGGAATGATGTCGAAGCTTCTATTTTAATTAACCAGAGTGACAATCGAGGCGACACACCACTGCACACATATTTTAGACGAATGCCCTCCACCCATTGTTTGGACTTCGGAAGAGAAGGGAATGAGAGCCCAGGTAGTGAGATGAATGGAGGTGCGTATGACTTTAGTACCAAGCTGCTTCATTTGCCGTGACATCCTTGCTAGGTTCTTCTCTGAATATATCTCCTCCAGCCTTGTGTAGATCACTTGTATTTGTGGTAGCACGTATAGGGTATGTGAGTTGGTTGTCGAATCCCACAAGAAGTAAAAACTCAAGGAAAGCAATAGTTGAGCACAAGTGCATGGAGTCATTTCGAATACAACAATGCTCATGAACTGTTTGAAAAAATCCTCTTCGATTGCATGGTCTCGCGGATCGTGAATGTGGACCGCTTAGAACTGGTGCACCCGGATTCCAGTACCTACAGTTCTTATGCTGACCCGTGCGGAGTCTATACGACCTGTTGAAGCTGGAGAAACAGGAAAGATATTTCTACACTTTTCTACTGTTATTTTATTTAAAATTATCGTGAAATCGAACCACTTTTCCTTACATTGATTTGTCAGTTGGATGTCATGATGGGAGATTTCCCTTTCTGCTAGTTTCTTCTTGTTTTAGCTTTTATCATTGACAGTATGTGGGTCGAAAGGATGCGTGTGCCCTCTCCTTTGAATGTTATATTACTCGAATGATAGAACTTCATCTGTTTGTTTATGTATTTATTCTTCTCTGCGATTGAGTTGTAAGTTATTATGTTGATCAAGCTAGTATTTTCGATATCATGGAAGTAAGTTTACAATAACTATGAAACCCCCCTTCCTAGCACCCAAGTTTGTCCTTGACGTTTTTGTTAGCTCCTTCGAAAATCCCTTTGATAACCTTTTTGCATCGAGAAAGAAAGGTTGTAGGATTGTGTGAGCAATGCGTGGGCTAGCCAGCGTAGAGTTTTGGTATTAAAACTGGTAGAATGAAAAGGTTTGTGTGCAATGTGTTTTTCCATCTCACGTGTTTAGACTCTTATACTATCTTTCATCTTGTTTCTAGGATTTTAAGGCCATCCTCAAGAAGTACCTTGACCATCCCTATCAACTTGAACCATTACTAGTTTTTGAATCAACTAAGCTGGAGGGTTCATTGTGTGAATCCAGTACCTCGTTGACACTAAAATAGTTGGTCTAATTCCCCCTCTCAGAATTTTTGCTGGTGGCGCTCTTCTATTTTTCCTAACTTGCATTATTTTCTCCCTTGTAATGTTAACGCTATTAATTAATATTGGTCGGTTTTTATGCACATAATTACCGTAATAGTTTGTGATGGAAATTTCGTTAAATGTGATTAACCTTCGGGAAAAACTCAGCTTTCATTTGATAATCTTATGGATTCATAACGGAAGGTTTTGTTTTGATAATGTCACTTAGAAGTTATGTTTGTATCTTTGTGTGACGGTTGACTGTGTTACCAAGGGTTGCCTTAAAATATGGTTGTTTCGGGAAATGGATAATTTATTTTAAATTAATCAAACATTAGAATTGTTGTGGAAGTTTGCAAACCTTTAGTGTTATAAAATTGTTGATGACATTATTGTATACTCTTGTTGGACGAAAACCCCCCCCTTCTTCTCTCGCGTGTTTGCTACTAGCTTGTGAGACTTTGACCCTTCCTGGATGATTGGTAGATCTCTTTGTAGTTAATGGTCAAAACTAGTATACTATGCCTTCGCTTCGAAACTTATGTTGTGTGTATACTCTAATTGATTTCCGGTTTGAAACTCATTTATACATGACTTTTTGTGTTAAAATTTTGGAACCCGTGTTTCCCCTTTCTTGGGCCGATCAACTTTTGTATTTTTAGAAATATATTATTTTAGCCTATGCGTTGGTATCTTTGATAAAATTCTAGATGGATGGTCTATTTATATCAAATCTCAATCTTGTAATTATTGTTTAATTACTTACTTGATGGGAATTCTGTTTCTGCTAGATTGTTTGTTTTCTCCTTATAGGGCCAAGGGCATTCTCATATGATTATTACTTTTCGTTGTTTTGCTCCTAATTGAAGTACAAGGTCTTCTCCTTCTTTGATTGGCATGATGAAGACTTTATTATAACTTGATGTGTTAATAGTGTTTAGAGGTTTGAACCAATTCTTGTAATAAAGTGCTTCCTTTTCATGATATTGTTAGATAATAGTTATGGTGGTTTTGTGTAGCCTTATCTTGCTCAGTTCTCGTGAACTGACTCTTGTAGAAAATTTGCTGCAGATGGATTTTGCGTGTAGATGAGGGATAGATTTGTAGACTTTTGTCATCAACCTCAGTTGAGAAGTTCCTTTGCTCGAAACCTTTGTATGTTGTTCAACTATTGTTAACATCCAGTGGAAAGTTTAAAGGAGGATTAATGTCTTGGTATAACGTATTGTGGACTTTGTCATCTGAACTTTGGAAACCTTGTATTGTTTGACCATCTTTGAAATTATAAGAAAATTTGGTTATTGCTGTTGAGTGACCTTGTTGGAGTATCAGTATTTTAAGAATTGATGTAATCTTGTTTTGTTCTGGTAAATGAGTGTTGCTACAACCTTGCCTTGAGAATAAATTTAGAATTAAACCTTGACATGACTTAGTAATAAAGTGTCATAAGTAAACTAACATGGGATTGTTTAAATACTTCTGGAAGTTAAATTAAAAGTTGTATTCAAATAAAGTAACGTAGGGGTCACCAACTTGAGAGCAAGAAATTCTTTAAGTAAACAAGGGCAAGACTATCATTGTAGGTAAACTTTATAACTTGATATCCCTAGCTAAACTAGTGAACACTACTCTTTTTGGTGAACGCTTAAAACAAGCTTAAAGGAAAACAATGGTTAGCTCCTAATAAGATTTAACAAGTAAGAGAAGTAAATTTAGAAACCACTCAATTTATCTCTTAGCCTATTTGGAAGTAAGTAGTTCCTTTTGGATAAGCTCTTTTAGTGAAGCCTAAGTAAAAGCGTTAATACTTACGTATAAAACCCCAAGCTCCAATTAAACCTTGGTAATAGCTAATGACGTCTTAAAGAGGAATTTAACTCGACCTTATCTCCTTAACTCTTTCCCAGAATACTTTGTAAGTCATCTTGATTTTGTTGAACACGAATTCTTGTTGTAGTAAGGTAATGAGCAATTTTTAGTAATGTAAATATGGACAGATAGCCTTGTGGAATTAAATTAGTCCCTTATTAAATAATGGAACTAAACAACTAATTGTCGTAAAGTGAAGACTTTTAGTGAACTTCTCTACAGTGTATAAGAAATTAACTCTGTTGGTAAGATGAATTTGTGTGAATCATATATTGAATCTTTCCTAAAACATAAGTCATGAGTTAAAGGGTGTTATATCAAAATAAGTAACCTTCAATCATTCTTACTGTGGCTTGCCCTATTTGTTAGAGTGTTTGTATCGTTGGACTTCTATGTTGTCTTGTCAAAAACAAAGAAAGGTGTGTTATCCTTTGGGGTGTGAACGTTTCCGTGTTGACCTTGTGGTCCTCTCCGTAACAAGTGGTTCCTAGTGTTGGTTGTAACCTTGTGACGACATGTTGTGTCGTGTTATGTGTCAAGCAAAAAAAAAAAAAGTTATCTGTATTTCACTGTGTTGTTTGTGTCGTGATTTTGGGTCGTTACACTTGGTATCAGAGCGTAGGTTCATGCTCTCGAACCTATGGGCCGGATTGGTGTTATATGATGATGTTACATGGTGGTGGTGGTGTTACATGATGATACTGCATGATGATGATGATGTTGCATGATGGTGGTAGATATTGGAAGAGTAATGTGCTTTAAATGTGATGTGATTATTGTCGTAATTGTGATATTGTGAATGCATGTGATGTGTATGTCACTTAGTGCGTGTTTGTCATCATGTTGATATGTTGGGGATGGGAGTATTCTCTCTCCTTCTTGTGGATTCTATGAAGCATTCACGTGTGAATTATTGTTTGTGATGTGTGAAAAGAATTGTAATGTGGATGACATAGTGTTGGAGCATTGTGACATATTGTGGTATGTAGGTGTATCAATGTGTTGTATGACTAGATTGATGTTAAAAGAAATGAGTTGGATCATGATGTTTTTACCTTGTTTTGAAGAAATGTGTGTACCACCTTGTTATGTAGCAATGGATGTTATGTTGAGATGTACTATGTTCATCGTATGTATGACTGTGAAAATATGTAATGCTTCATGTTGTGATTTGGGGTCATACGGTGAGAGTATGAACCCTATCGTATGGTGATTGCACTTTGGGTGTAGAATGTGGTAAAGTGATGTATTACGCCCTGTGGATGTATGATTGTGATCTACCCTGTATACATACCATACGTGAGACGTTATGGTAGCTATGTGTGTACCACCATGGTGTTAGTGATGTTGTTACATGTTATGTTGTGAACCTTACGCTAACCGACCCTGAGGGAAATCGGTAGAAGTGTATGTTGAGAGTGAGGAATGGTGTACCATGGGTCAATAACTCGAGCCGAAACTCGGTTTAGTAGATAACATGTTATTCTTTCCTCTCTCCCTATGTGGTTGTATGTATGCAACCTAAGTGCTAATATGACTATGTTTAGCCTTGTCGAAGTGGTGGCGGGATGATTCAGATGGAGGTGATGACAGTTGTATTATTGATATGTATTTTATGAGCTGAGGCTCGATGTCGCGAGTGCTAGCAACTCGTTGAGTACCCCTTTGGTGGCTAGATAAAGCCACACAGTTATCGTAATGTGACATTATTATAAGTTGATTTTATTCGTAAATTGAGCTTTTTACTTTATTTTGTAAGGACCAGCAACTTTTCTTGATTGCCATGCTTTACAATTTTGGGCATTTCCTTGGTTTGTGGCACTAACATGGGGATTTTGATACTAACTATGGCTATTTGGCCATTTATTTTAGCTTGATTTGGGGTCTTCTTTTAAATTTGGAATTTTTACCTTGCCCAAGGCTTGTACTTTGCCACTTGGCACTTTGATTGGATTTTATGCTGGTTCTATTGTCGTGATGTGTGGAATAGGGTCATGGGATGCACCATGAAATGGTTGGACCTATGGACCCGCTTCGAGATAACTAGGGGTTTACGAACCACGCATTATTATGTCAGTTAGGAGTGTTTAACTAGCGGGTGTTGAAGGGTCACCGCGTTATTATGGGAGGCTAAGAGTTGAGGAGGCATGTTCGAGGAACCTAAGATGAGGGAGGCATAAGAGTTTGAGGGAGGCATAAGAGACTTGAGGGAGGCCATAGGAGGCATAAGAGACTTGAGGGAGGCATAAGAGACTTGAGGGAGGCATAAGAGACTTGAGGGAGGCATAAGAGTTTGAGGGAGGCATAAGAGACTTGAGGGAGGCATAAGAGTTTGAGGGAGGCTTATGATATTTGTGTGTATGGTTGATGTTTCGGGATATATGTTGAGTTATTGTGATGTTTGGTAGTGGTCTTTTGATGTATGTGTTACTCATGTCAGATGGATATGTGTTGTGATGTTGTGGATATGTCATTGATTCCCTTGTGGACACTATGTACTGTAGCATGGTTTGTGTTATGTGAATTTTTTTTTCATTGATGGCAAATTGAGAAATGTACGGTGGATTGTAGTACTCTTTTGTTTGAGTATTTTGTATGTATCGAGTCATTGATGTGTGATGAGTACTATGTTATGTGGTGTGCCTATTCTATTCCGTATTTGTGTAACCCTTTTTGTGGTGTAATACAGTCATGAAGAATATACTTGTGTGCTTGTGAATCTGTAGGGTCTTGTGAACCTGATAGGGTGTTGTGTTAGCAGTTCATGTTGGGCACCCACAATAAGGAATAAATCAAAACTCTTCAATGATGATATTTTAAAAGAAACTAAAACTAGAAATAATGATAATGGAAAGAGACTAATGAATGATAACAAAGAAAGAAGCGCCAATCTTCACGAGAACATTGAAAGTTAAAATTTCTACCAAATGTTCCTAAGGCTACCTGTGGCCGTATTTTAATCAACTAAAATTTTAAACCATAAAGTGTAATTCTCCTAATACCTATTCTCAGTTGTCTCCTCTGAACCATTTCTTTTCTGTTGTGTAATGTCGCATCGAGGACGATGCTTTCTTAAGGGGAGGAGAATGTAATGCCCATTCATTGGCATCGGCAAACAACCTTTTTTTTGCCTGCCCTCCAGTGTGGCCTCCTCCAAAACCACCCAAAAATTTTATTTTTTTCCTTGCGTAGGAGTGAGCGGAGTCCGGAAATTTATGTGATCTCTTTTTGATCCTCTATTCAATGCGTATGGAGTCGAGGATGATGGGAGATGAAGCTACGCTAGTGTAGTCCCATTTTCAACTACGTTGTTATATCTCATTGGATCTCATTCAACGCATATCATGGAGGTGATTTTTCTTGATATGGGTCTCAAAATCGACTAATGGGAGAGAGAAAACATCTTGAGTGTCTGATATTGTCCCTTTTTTCTTGCTTGTTCTACGATGTAACTCATGGAAGAGAACTCTCTTCTTTCTTTTGCTTTTCCTCCATGTGTATGGGAATTTTTTTCTCCTTTTACGAGCTTCCAAAGGCATCAGCATTTGCGAATACCCTTGGTGGCTACACGTGAGTCCTGGTTTGCGACGATTTTTCAGGTGTAGATGATGCTACAGGCCTCAGTGGAGGATCCTCTTACCTCTAGGCAGCATCCTTGGGTGTTGAGGGAGGAGTGTTCTCTTTGCGGTGGTAAAGGCCTCCACGACATGGAAATGTGGCCCTCGATTAGGATAATAATTTTAAAAAAGGAAGTGTTATTTAAGGCATGGATGGGTGAGAGCGGAATCATCCAACTACATAGGCCTATATTTGATAATGAAGCATCCTCAAATGAGGTTCTCCTTCAAGATATTTTGATCAAAATAGAAAAGATAGTGACAGTCAGAGGATCTTACTGACCTTTGACACCTCAAGGAGAGATCTTATTTGCAAATAGTTTTCTATTGAGATTGTGTTTGTTTGATGATCGTACAAACCTGCATATGAAGAGGAAGTAGAAACGTGGAGGGAGGTGGAGGTGGATCCGATTCCATTCACGGTGTATTGGAAAGGTAATTTTTCTTTGAGTCTTGAGTCAATTCGAATGTAGATCTATGTAGATTTCCATCACTCATTGGAAGGTACCCACTCAATTTGGCTTGTAATGCGACGCCAAATCGGTGTTGCATTAGTTCGTCAAGAAAATAATTTTGCAGGAGAAATTCCTTCAAATTGTGATGCGAAGCTTAGGAGATATTGCCTAATTTGTAATGATGGTTGACAAGAATCTGACTCTATTTAGCTTGTAAGAAGGCCATTGGAGTGTTAGTGGGCGAAAGCTCGAGCAATATCATTGTTGCTAATATTTTGGAAAGACGGACTGCCGATACATCTGATCTTCCTTATTACTTTTCTAAGAAATTTATCATACTTAGAGGTGCTCGAGCTGCGTGGGGATGAACTTTTTGGGTTGGATTTCACAGTGGAACATCTAGTGAAATTGAGATGAAAATAGTCTGAGGATGAATGGGAATGAGAATCCAGCAAAAGTTTTGAAGGTAAAGATCTAGTTGCAATATTTGGTGAAAAATGGAAGAGTTTCAAATTCTAGACATTTCTTCAAATCTTTTGTTTTGGTGACATCCCTGATTCTAAGAACATATGCTTTAAGGAATTTGAGGTAGTGTTAAAAAGATCAGTAGAACTAGATGGAGAGATGTGTTTCGATTGGTGAGAGCGAAAAGGATGGAGACAGCTATGTGGATGGTTTACATCTAAATATCAAAGGATCAAACTTGGTTTGCGAATACGTTACAGCCTCACATGCATTGTTTTGTCAAATAACAGATTGAGTGGTCATCTTTTTCCTGGAGTTGGAAATCTAAAAGGACTGATTATTCTCAACCTCTCCATGAACACTCTGAATGGGCCAATTCCAGATAGTGTGGGAAATTTAAAATGGTTGGAATCATTGGATCTCTCTCTCTAACATTGGGATTTTCGATTTGTGACAAATCGAGGCCATCAGAAATCCTTGGTGCTTCTCGATTCTATGGGATGCCCTCTAAATCTATCTTACAAAAATATGAGAGCCCAGGAATGAGATGGATGGGTCGTATGACTTTAACATTTGATAATTCATCATCATATTTGAAACACATCTTTGGGTTCTCTCTTGAGAGAAATCCATCTCTCCTACCTTTGTAGATCAGATCTTGCTATTTGTGGTAGCACGTATAGGGTATGAGTTGGAGGAATCCCACAAGAAGTAGAAACTCAAGGGTTTCAATAGTTGAGCACATGTGTTTTGGAGTCATTGGAATACAACAATGCTCGTGGTCATGTTTGACAAAAATCCTCTTCGATTGCATGGTGGAAGAATGATCGTGAATGTGGACCGCTTAGAACTGGTGCACCCGGATTCCAGTACCTACAGTTTTTATGTTGGCCCGTGTGGAGTCTGTACGACCTGTTGAAGCTGGAGAAACAGGCAAGATATTTCTACACCTTTCTACTGTTATTTTATTTAAAATTATTGTGAAATCGAACCACTTTTCCTTGCATTGATTTGTCAGTTGGATGTCATGATGGGAGATTTCCCTTTCTGCTTGTTTCTTCTTGTTTTAGCTTTTATCATTGACAGTATGTGGGTCGAAAGGATGCGTGTGCCCTCTCCTTTGAATGTTATATTTCTCTCGAATGATAGAACTTCATCATTTGTTTATGTATTTATTCTTCTCTGCGATTGAGTTGTAAGTTATTATGTTGATCAAACTAGTATTTTCGATATCATGGAAGTAAGTTTACGATAACTATGAAACCCCCTTCCTAGCACCCAAGTTTGTCCTTGATGTTTTTTGTTAGCTCCTTCGCAAGTCCCTTTGATAACCTTTTGGCATCGAGAAAGAAAGGTTGTAGGATTGTGTGAGCAATGCGTGGGCTAGCCAGCGTAGAGTTTTGGTATTAAAACTGGTAGAATGAAAAGGTTTGTGTGCAATGTGTTTTCCTGATCACGTGTTTAGACTCTTATACTATCTTTCATCTTGTTTCTAGGCTTTTAAGGCCATCCTCAAGAAGTACCTTGACCATCCCTATCAACTTGAACCATTACTAGCTTTTCGAATCAACTAAGCTGGAGGGTTCATTGTGCGAATCCAGTACCTCGTTGACACTAGAATAGTTGGTCTAATTCCCCCTCTCAGAATTATTGCTGGTGGCGCTCTTCTATTTTTCCTAACTTGCATTATTTGCTCCCTTGTAATGTTAACGCTATTAATTAATATTGGTCGGTTTTTATGCACATAATTACCGTAATAGTTTGTGATGGAAATTTGTTAAATGTGATTAACCTTCGGGAAAAACTCAGCTTTCATTTGATAATCTTATGGATTCATAACGGAAGGTTTTGTTTTGATAATGTCACTTAGAAGTTATGTTTGTATCTTTGTGTGACGGTTGACTGTGTTACCAAGGGTTGCCTTAAAATATGGTTGTTTCGGGAAATGGATAATTTATTTTAAATTAATCAAACATTAGAATTGTTGTGGAAGTTTGCAAACCTTTAGTGTTATAAAATTGTTGATGACATTATTGTATACTCTTGTTGGACGAAACCCCCCCCTTCTTCTCTCGCGTGTTTTCTTACTAGCCTGTGAGACTTTGACCCTTCCTGGATGATTGGTAGATCTCTTTGTAGTTAATGGTCAAAACTAGTATACTATGCCTTCGCTTCGAAACTTATGTTGTGTGTATACTCTAATTGATTTCCGGTTTGAAACTCATTTATACATGACTTTTTGTGTTAAAATTTTGGAACCCGTGTTTCCCTTTTCTTGGGCCGATCAACATTTTGTATTTTTAGAAATATATTATTTTAGCCTATGCGTTGGTATCTTTGATAAAATTCTAGATGGATGGTCTATTTATATCAAATCTCAATCTTGTAATTATTGTTTAATTACTTACTTGATGGGAATTCTGTTTCTGCTAGATTGTTTGTTATCTCCTTATAGGGCCAAGGGGCATTCTCATACGATTATTACTTTCGTTGCTTTTGCTCCTAACTGAAGTACAAGGTTCTCTCCTTCTTTGATTGGCATGATGAAGACTTTATTATAACTTGATGTGTTAATAGTGTTTAGACGTTTGAACCAATTCTTGTAATAAAGTGCTTCCTTTTCATGATATTGTTAGATACTAGTTATGGTGGTTTTGTGTAGCCTTATCTTGCTCGGTTCTCGTGAACCGACTCTTGTAGAAAAATTTTGAGATGGATTTTGCGTGTAGATGAGGGATAGATTTGTAGACTTTTGTCATCAACCTCGGTTGAGAAGTTCCTTTGCTCGAAACCTTTGTATGTTGTTCAACTATTGTTAACATCCAGTGGAAAGTTTAAAGGAGGATTAATGTCTTGGTATAACGTATTGTGGACTTTGTCATCTGAACTTTGGAAACCTTACATATTGTTTGACCATCTTTGAAATTATAAGAAAATTTGGTTATTGCTGTTGAGTGACCTTGTTGGAGTATCGGTATTTTAAGAATTGATGTAATCTTGTTTTGTTATGTAAATGAGTGTTGCTACAACCTTTCCTTGAGAATAAATTTAGAATTAAACCTTGACATGACTTAGTAATAAAGTGTCATAAGTAAACTAACATGGGATTGTTTAAATACTTCTGGAAGTTAAATTAAAAGTTGTATTCAAATAAAGTAACGTAGGGGTCACCAACTTGAGAGCAAGAAATTCTTTAAGTAAACAAGGGCAAGACTATCATTGTAGGTAAACTTTATAACTTGATATCCCTAGCTAAACTAGTGAACACTACTCTTTTTGGTGAACGCTTAAAACAAGCTTAAAGGAAAACAATGGTTAGCTCCTAATAAGATTTAACAAGTAAGAGAAGTAAATTTAGAAACCACTCAATTTATCTCTCAGCCTATTTGGAAGTAAGTAGTTCCCTTTTGGATAAGCTCTTTCGGTGAAGCCTAAGTAAAAGCGTTAATACTTACGTATAAAACCCCAAGCTCCAATTAAACCTTGGTAATAGCTAATGACGTCTTAAAGAGGAATTTAACTCGACCTTATCTCCTTAACTCTTTCCCAGAATACTTTGTAAGTCATCTTGATTTTGTTGAACACGAATTCTTGTTGTAGCAAGGTAATGAGCAATTTTTAGTAATGTAAATATGGACAGATAGCCTTGTGGAATTAAATTAGTCCCTTATTAAATAATGGAACTAAACAACTAATTGTCGTAAAGTGAAGACTTTTAGTGAACTTCTCTACAGTGTATAAGAAATTAACTCTGTTGGTAAGATGAATTTGTGCGAATCATATATTGAATCTTTCCTAAAACATAAGTCATGAGTTAAAGGGTGTTATATCAAAATAAGTAACCTTCAATCATTCTTCTTGTGGCTTGCCCTATTTGTTAGAGTGTTTCTATCGTTGGACTTCTATGTTGTCTTGTCAAAAACAAAGAAAGGTGTGTTATCCTTTGGGTGTGAGCGTTTCTCCATAATAAGTGCTGACCTTGTGGTCCTCTCAAAGTCAAAAAAAAAAGTTACAAGTGGTTCCTAGTGTTGGTTGTAACCGAAATCCCAAAATTTGTCCTTCAACCACTTGTAAGAGGCACTAAATGGAGTGAAATTATTGTAAGTTACTTGCAAAGGGATACCCATACTTTCCTAGGTCTGCAGTAAAGAAGGAATGATGACCATGCCTCTAAATTACACTCCGAACTACAAAACAAAACACGGTCATGAACCTGCAGCGTTTTATGAAAACAACCCATCCATTTCTCATCAAATCAAGAATTTCATGATTTTTGTGTACTGGGCTCAAATCCACAATTCAGCAGTACTAATTTTGTGTGATTTTGTTGAGAAATGCAACAATTATGGCCTTCTGAGTGTGAGCAAAGATTTTGGGTCTGCCAGGCATTTTCTGTCATTTGTGGGAATGAGCATTAACTCGACTTGAACTGAATATGTTTCTTATATTTAAATATATCTACCCTCATCAAAAATTCCAATTTTATGAAAATTGGAACTCGAAGTCAAAATTTATGGCTGTTTGAACTTCGGGAGGTCAAACTTTGACTTTTCTCTTTGTTGCGGCTATTTCGAGAAAAATTGGGTCGACGTGTCCCTACTATCCTGGACACATTCTTCCACATTGAATGATTTGGGCTTCCTTATCCTTACACATCCTCCATTCACTTGGTCACTAGGTAGGGCCGTTGACTTCCGCATTTGTTGCATCCTATGGTCCCTATTGCGCCCTTTTGCCATTTCGCCCCGCGTGTCCCGCACATCCGATTGTCACGGAAGAAAATATCTACACCACCCACAATAGACTAACTTGCGGAAAATCAGCCAATTCGCATCCCATGCATACTTTTGTCCCGGCTGTCCCAGACCACACGAAACAAAAACCTTCTCGCTTTTTCCAATTTTCACCGCTGCGGCCAATTCAACTTTGCGCCCCGCATGTCCTCGCATCCCAAGTGTCCCATGGGACTCGCTTGGGACAAAAATTTCTAATTTAGCTAATTCCTTTGTATTTCAGCCCCAAACTTGGTATGACGAACCTTGGTATGACTTGCACTAGTACGACCTACTGACCTCCAAACCCATGATGCATTAGAACAAGCCTGTGACTTCATTTTTGGATTTTTTCGAATTTTCTCTAGCTTCTTTGGTTTTCCTGGATGGGGAAGTTAGAGAGAAACAAGGGGAGCCCCAAAACATGACTTTTTTGGCCTTGAATCAATTCTACTTGCTGGGGACTAAAGAATTTTCTACATGTTATCAAAATTTACATTGAGGGGTGAATTTTGGATAAAACCTATTTTGGAGTATAATCCATAAGCATTATTCTCTCCCCCAAACCAATCTAAAACTCCTTAAACTCATAAAAGAAAATGTGTAACTTCTTAATGTACCTCTTCATCTTGTCTTTTATCGATACTTACGGAAACTCACTTGGAATGCATCGGTAATGCATGTATCTTTGGGAAACTCTTATAAGCTTGAGTGCGTCCCATTTTTGTTAATGATCTCTTGTCTCTATGAACTTAATAATGCGATAATCTTGACTCTTCTTGCTCATTAAAATTCAATTAGTAATGGTAAAACCAGAGCATATTAGGACTCTAATTAGGAGGTTCGGATGTTCTAAACTTAATAAGTAAAGTGGACATTAAGGAAAATCGTTCCTTACTCTAGGCTTGTAGTTTAATTGAAGAAATGAAATATATAAGAAAATAGAAATAATCCTCTTATACTCCCCTAGAAGTAGAATGAATAAATTTTTCCACCCATATAGAATGGCGAGAAATCATGTCAACATTGGAGATGATCCTTAATGACACAAGATATAAGAGATTATAATATAATTAGAAGTTTATAAGAAATCTGGTTGGAAAACGTAACTATAACTTGTGTTTTATAATTTGGAATGTGGAATGGATAAATTTAAGAGATTGATCACAAGAAAATGTGTAAGTAAACAATCTTGTTTGTATAAATTGCTATTGCATGCCTGAAAATTCATAGAGGATATAATTTAAATGATCGAGCTAATTGAAGGGTCGCCTTGATCTACGGTGTGAGGAATTAACCTCTTTTACACCCTAATATTTTTTGGTGTTATAAATAATATTCAAATATTATAAAATGTGTCGAATATATATATCCTTAATATACAATATATTATGTTATCATTGTAAAAGTATCATGATCTTTTATGACAATTAGTACGTGATATAATACCTTAATTATAAATCATGAAACAATAAGTTGTATAAATGCTAGGAAAGTATATAAATTAGTTTGAATCTCATAATAAACTCCAAAGTGAAGCCATAATAATAAATTATTATACCCTCCTTGTTATATCAAACAATATGCATATGTATAATGGTTATAATGCAAGTTACATTCTAGAGCATTTTGGATCACTCATAGGTTAGTATGAAATTTTGTTTAGAAGTATACAAAAATATTTTATCCCTTTATTAGAATGAATTAATTGTTATGTTCATAACGATGGACCCTACATTCCATCAAGCCAAAGGTGAAAACTTTTGAACTTCAGTAAATCATCCACCTATCTTGAATAACGGAGTGCTTTGTTTATAGTGATGTTCTTTAGTTGTCTTTATTTCTTGCACATAAATGTGTGTAACTTTCCCTTATTGGAACCACTCAGGCCATCATGCCCTTTTTCCTCTTAGCTTGACAGGTGTATGATTTTTGATCTTCTAGGTGTGAGTCTATATCTCTAGTTTTAAGAGAGGAAACCTTCTTGTGTTTGGAATAGGTCATTGGTGACCTAGGCTTATTAGAAAGCTTAGGAAACATATGTTAAGGATATGGAGGAATTTTGGAATTCACCTTATTCTTGGGAAGCATGATGTTTTCCCCTTTCACCTTCAGAAATAAAATGGTGCGGGTTATTTTTGTATGTTTTAAAGCAATGCTTGGTGTGATGCTTTAGTAAATTATTAGTTAGACCTCTCTTGTTGCCTATTTTCTCCTAGCTCGCTTGAGTGTTCCTATGTGTTATAATATTAATTTTTTGATCATTTTAAGATTCTTTTGAGCTAGGTCAGGCCTAAAATTAATAAATTTATTTTTTTATACAAAGAAAATGGTATCTCTTGTGTCGATATGACAATATATGATAAGATTACATATAAAAAATTAAAATGTTCCCTAATTGACCGGGTTTTATAAATGAGGGTAGAGGTTGTGTGATACAATATTTGGAGTACGAATTTCAGGTTATGGAAATCTTGTGGTGAAGAGTATGATTAGTGTAGTCATGAAAAATTTAAACGAGTCCTTCCAAATTATATAAATTACCTCCAATGAATAGTCTTCATTCTTGTAAATACTTTTTCCAAATTAGGTGATTTTCTTGTTGTTAAGCCTCATGTGTGTGGCTATGAAATTTTATTCCCATAAGAAGGTGATGTTTCTCGTGAAAATTGAAGGTCATGATTGATAGTTTTTAATCTTATCTAAAATAACAAACATTCAAGTGAAATTAAACCTAAGTGGAAGTCTTGTCTTACCTTCTTATCGTGTGTTATATCCATGTGTGGCTACGTGGACACCTTGTGTACATCAACTTTCCTATTTTTATTGGACCTTGTTTTCATTCATGGGATTATATCGACTATTTTCCTATTTAAACATTTTATTTGGTGCATTGGTTAACCCTTCAGTAGAGGTTATTCCTAAACGTTTTATGTCTTGCTTCCTACAGCTTTCTATGACTTCCGGGAGGAAGTCGAGTCTAAGGAAGGGTGATGTAATGTACAATCCTCTTGAAACTTATTCACTATAATTTTTATGACTCATGATTTGTGATATTGAGATTATGATTATTATATTTTAATTAACAAGTGATAGACTACATATAAATTTGGATTATGATATGATTAGATGACATGATAGGTGGACAATTTTATACATGTTGGTTTGCATTGTTATGATTTTATACTAACACATTATATTTGTGATGCATTGCCTATGTTTGGATGTTTGAAATAGTCTTGTGATCTGATTGATGTTAGTAAAATGGTATAATCAAATTATTTTGATATTTTAGACGAGTTGATAGAATTTCTTAATTTTTATGATGATTATTGATTGATATGTATGAGTGATTTCTTGATGTTATTGATGTGGCCTTGAGTCAAGAGAGGTATTTTTATTTTTTAAGAAAATGATATCACTATGCACGAAATGGGATAGGGGACAAACCCTAGAATAATGTTGGGTGTTTTATTCAAGGCCAATTTGACAACTTGTGTTCTATGTGTGTGTGTTGTTTAATTGTTATGTTTTGTTATGAGGTTTCCCATGGGGGTGACCTTAGGTGTATGGCCATGGGTTGTGATGTTTCCCTCTTTTCATCTAAGTTATTTATTTTGTGGTGGATGTATATAATTATTTGTAAAATCTAGTCACTTATTAGTACTTGTTAATATGCTTCTAATTAGTTAATTTAACTTAATTATAAACTAAAGAAATGAAGATGTGAAAATTATGTATTAAAGAGGATATATGGTGGTTGATATTTTCTGATGTTGAATGGTATTAATTTCATTTTTAAGTGTGTTCTCTTCTTCCTTTCCCAATCTCGAATTTTTCCTTAGAAGCCACTTTTTGAGACTTTTGGGACAAGTTAACCTTGTCCCTTTCTTCTCAAAGTCATCCACCAACAATACTTATGAAGTATGAAGTTAATTTTAGCATTTTAATCCATTTGTTGAATTAAAAAGAGTAAATAAAATCAATTTTCTACTTAGCTCATTTAATATGTCCTTGGAAGGTATGGAGTCTATGTTAGAGTGTATAGTTGTGCATGTCATAGCCTTACTTATTCATTTATTAGCATTGGTATTTGTGTGTTGACTTGTTGATTTGGAATTGAGGAATGATTAAGTGGAATATTACATAGATCCACCTCATCATCATCACCTCCTTTTATATTTATTGATGTCGATTTTGATTAATTGGGGTTACTTGTCTCATTTTTTTCTACGCTTGCATTTTGAAGTTTTGTCTTGGGATTGCTTGCTTGGAGCTTTCGGAGTTAAATTTTGGTATTTTCTTGGTTTGGAAGTGATTGAAGATTTTTGTGTGAAGATTTTGGAAGCTAAATGGAGAGGTAGGATCTTCACTTATTGTTGCTTCTTTTATATATGTATGTAGTAGTGAAATTTTTATTGTTGAGTGTATGCTATGTGTGTTGTGATTGCATTATGTTGGGATGGGTAGATTTCCTTTAAGAGTGGTGTGGGAGAAGGAAATGGAGTTATTTTATGGAGGAAAAAGGGATTTAGTGAGGAAAATTTGGAGGGAGTGTGGGAGATGTGCTCCAAATGTTTAGAGGTAAAATGGTTTATATGTTATTTTTACATTTGCAAAGGGAGAGATAAGGTGTTGTGTGTGATGTTGATAGTGCACTTGGAGGTATTGGGTGGACCCTCTTCCCACATGGGAGGCATAAGGAGAAGACTCCATGTTCTTGTCTCCATTTGGCTTACTATTAAGCCTTTGTGATTGTGATGAAAATGTGAATCTTATTTGTGTTTTTTTTATGGAAAAGAATGCAAAACTAATCTTGTTTAAATTTCTTGAAAAATGTGATTGAGTGTTGAAATATTGCATGAGTGTTGAAAATATGTATGTGTGTATTTTGTGGAAGCCATTATTTTTGAAGTTTTCAAAGTTACAAACACACCTTATTGTTCTATATGGTTTGGGTCTCGTGGGCCCAATAAGAAGGATGGTTTCTCCCTTATTGAATATTAAAGGTTGGGAGGAGAGCATCGTTGTCTCCCCTTTATTTGTATTGTGATTCAAATTTTAAGAGATGAAAGAGTGAAAAGTTGAAGCTATGAAGTCGAATATGAATTATATATGAAGACTTGTGTATTTTAGCCTATGCAAGAATTCCTATGTTATATATTTTTCCATGTTGTTTCCACTTAGAGTGGAAGGCTTGTAAATTTTTGTTTTAAAAGCATACTTTTGTAAATTTTTATTTATCAAAGCTTGTACTATTGAAAGAAACAAACTTGGAAATGTATTGAAATACAAATTATCATTTCAAATTTAGATTTTAACTCAAAGGTTTTATTATGGATTCATTTTTAAAATAATGTTGTCCTTATATGAAAAGTATATGTTGATTTCCTTTTGTAGTATTTTTGGCAAACTTGAATTGAAAAAAAGAAGGGATAAATTTCTGTAAGTATGTTATTATTTGTTTCTCTTCAAATTAGAAAGTAAAATGAAGTGATTTCAACCAAGAAACGTGTTCACTTCTTTACTTGTATTTAGTTGAATGAAATAAGTATTACCTCAACTATCTCTCAAAAATGAATATATATTTAGAAATGATAGATATATTTTAATTTATATGTTTAAATATACTGGTTATACTAAACAAAACCACTTAAAATTATATTTGGAAGTCAAAATAAAGGGAAACTTAGGTAGATGAATGTATTTATATAATTTTATATATAAATAGATATATTTATACAAATTATAATTCTACGTTTTAATGAAATGATCTTATATATATATAATATCAAACAAGATAATATTGTAAAACCTTGTCAATCGATTTGTGTATGAGTTAAAGAAATAATAAGAAAAATAAGGTATTGTTAATAAAACCAATAATGGGGTGGGGTCGCTGCCCCCACCCCAACCCTTTCAATTAGTAAGAGTGGGGTGGGGGCGGCACCCCTCCAGCCCTTACCCTCGCCCCAATATAAACCCTCACTCAAATAACACAACGACTCAATAATATTAAAACAATAACTCGGACATTATGCATAGTCCCAAACATTATATAATCAGTATTTTTGCATATGATGGGCCAAACTAATATACAACCCAATACTAACAAATATTAATATAATCTTGTGTGTGTGTGTGTGTGTGTACATATATGGGCCACATTTTCTTAGGCCAACTTAAATAAATTTGGGTTATTAAAAACAAGTGCGTAGAACATATACATATGTATGTATGTATTTATGTATGTATGTATGTATGTATGTATGTATGTATGTATGGATATGTATATACAAAACTTGTGAATAATCAGATCTAAGCAATTAATTGGGTCAAGAATGCCTATATTTGTAAGATGGTAAACTCCCAACAAAATAAATATATTAAATGAAATATATGGAAAACCTAAGATAGGGATGCAATGGAATCCTCCAAAATTGTGTGTATAGCCTTCAAACCAATAAAAAAATAAAACTTCCATAATATCTCATTGTATCCATTCCCCCATTCTCAAAAACCTGCAAAACAAGAATGTGAAAATGAAAATAAAATAGGGAAAATAAGAATAAGAAATAAATCATAACAATTTTTAGTGTAATTTTATCAAGGGTCCTAATAGATTTAATCCTAGGGTTGGGAATTAAACCCTACAACATTTTTAAGTGATGGCATTTTCATGGGAATCGGTTCTAAATAAAATGTAGGGGTAGTTAGATAATGGGGCCACTAAATGGGTTAGATCAAGTTGTGTTCCTTTATTGTGGGTTTGTAAATAAAAAGAGGATTTTTAGGTATGGGTTAAATAAATAATTTAGTGCATAAGTATTTAAAATAAAGGGATTTTAATTAATTAAAAGTAGGTGTACTGAGTTAATTAAATAAATAAGACATGGTTATTATGGTTTTGGAAAATTTACTAAGCACAAATTAGGAGATGTATTTCATTAAAAATTTAAAGGAAGCTAAGTGGATTAAACAATGGAATTGATTTGGAAAATATTTGCATAAGTAAAGGAACTTAATGGAAGGATTTTAAATCATAAAATATTTTGGGAACTAAATTAATAATATTTAATTATTAATTTGAATTTTATTACATTACCAAGGTGAAGTAATTAACTACGAGAACTTAATAGTTTGCGACTAATGTTTAAAACCTTTTAAAAAAAAAAATGTAATTTTGCTAAGCAATTGTTTGGCTTTATCATAGTTTTGGAGCGTCAAAATTTTTGGGCGTTACATAAGATAAATATACTAAATTTCATGATAATATTAAATTTACAATCACACTAAAATAATAATCATAGGTAATTACATGGTAAAATTAAATTACATTTGTATTTGTGTAATTCAAGTGCAAAAGTAAAATTACATTTGTATTTGTTTTTATTTTGTGAGTGGGCCCAATTTTTATTTCACAAGAACAAAATAAAATTCAGACATGGGCACGACATCAGACTCTTTCACTCCATATATACAATTATAGATGCCTCTCAAGCATAATGACATTTTTCCAAATTCTCATTTTGTAAGTATTCTAGATAATGATGGTTGATAGATGTGTACATGTTTCTCTCTATCGAGTATAGTTAGAACATGAGGAACCTGCCATAGTAGCTACAAATGATAAAAAGTGTTGTGCATACGAAAAAGGAGATGTTGCAGTATTTGTTCCCATTTTCATCTCTAAATTGGGTTATGGTTTTCTTTTAGATTCTTTTGCTCGGTTTGTAACATTATTTCCATAACAAACAATGTAACATTCCCATTTTAAGACTTTAGAAATAGGGATTTTTTTAACATAATTCTAAATCATAATTTAGAACACACATTCCAATGCCAAACTATCTCATAACATAAAACACCATATGCAATCAGTAATGACTCGGTGAAACACCGATCTCTCATTTCATTACTCGACACAAAACCAATCTCTCATGTTATTTAGTAATGTGTATACGAAGTATACTTGGTTCCTTTACCCTATTAGGGGTACCCAAGTGTTCTATTTAAGAGCATATCTGAATATCTGTTACCGATACTCATCTGAAATTTCACTTCTTAAACTAGGTGACATAGGACAATGCAACCAACAAGCTTGTGATACTTTGGCCAAAGATTTTAAACATGTATATCATGTTTACATTCCTAGATGACATACTCATCAAATGGAATAATTCCTTCACCACACTTGATATGTTATCTAGATTGGTCTTCACTGACTTCTATCAGTCCCACTTGATTCAAATTTTAACCCTAGACAAGGTTAGCAACATGCCCTAGTGTGGAGGATTACTCATGTGACTAAGGGTACATAGACATATAATCAAACTTACGTTGATTAGGTGTGTCTAGTTATCCTAAGTCAATGTGAGTTGACCCTGACACTAGATCATGTCCCTATCTCTGCATAGGTCGAACCGTGATCCATTCAAGAACTTATGTTAGTCTAGTTGAACAAACTTTGTGGGGTATTGAGACATGTCAACTACAACATAGTATCCTCGTAATGACTCCTGTCATTACGAAGGTACTACACTACAGTTGGTGTGTGTCAACATCCAATTGAGTTCCCTCATCTAGATGAACATACCTTAGATTGAAAGTTAATATCTTATTAATCACTTCATTACAGATTAATTACAACAACCTTACTGATTGAACTAGGTTCTTTAACCTATAGGGTTACAAATTGAAGCTACATTTGAGGTAGGTATGCAGATAAAATATACTTCCTAACAACTAATTACATGTTATGTTTATTATACCACAACAACTTGAATCATGTTCTTACATAATAGATCTTGCATTTATGAAAGTGTTAATTAATTTCTTACTTATTTCAGCCTAGCTTAAATAAGTTCCAAGTAAACCTTTTATTTTAGACTTCATGGAAATGAAGTCTAAATTCCCTTTTTACTTCCCTTCCAAGCATTCCTAACTTTGACTATGGAAGTCTACTTAAGGAAGAACACCTTCAATTATTTACTTACATTTATAATGATTCTTTTAACAAGATCTTAAGTTATGTCCATGATTTATTTTATAGAAAGTATCTTTCTTTCCCCATATTAAGGGCTAATGTCCATTTATAGTCAAATTGCACATTGTAAATTACAAACATGGTTTAATACACATACATCCATGTAATTCAATTACAGTCCTTTTTGTAATGGTAGAGTATCTGCTTAAGAATGTCAACTTTATAAGTTGCCTCTCTACTTGAGAAAATAATACAACTAACAACTCAGATTCCTACCCCAACCATTCCATATTATTTAAGTATATTAACTACCCTCCTTCATTAGGGTAATACATATCAATTCATCCCAATTCATGCCAAGAAAGTATTACAACAAGTATTATTTAGAATCAACACATCTTTTATTCATCAAGGAGGAGTGATACATTCACTAAATCCAAAACATTTCAGATATCACAAAATGTCAAAACAACAACACCTAACCAATTCTTATTACAAATTTCTTTTCCAACAAGTGCATCTCAAGTAATGAAGCCAAATTTCATCATAATAAAGATACAATCCCTTTAATAAAACAAATGTAACTTTCTATAGGTCTTTATCCTTTCATTTTTATAGATTCCATCTTGCAAAATTGTTAGCATGGGTTCGTTCATTGAACTGAGCATGATAAGCACTATATCATTAAAAATGATGTGATTTTAACTAATTGTTTCATAAAAAGAACTTTTTATTTATGAAATAGTAAAAAATACAACCATGAACTAACAGAAAGACTTAACCAAAAATAATACAATCCAATAAGAGAGAGAGAGAGAGATTTTAAAACAAAATTAAGGTTTGGTCAATCAACCTATCAACCCTAAATTTCCTTCACAAAACCCCTTTCATCATACAAAATTTAAATAGCAGAGTTAAAGAGGAATTTTCATTTCATTTGAACCTTACTTTCACTTTCCTTAACAATTTAAGTTTCTTCAATCAGCTAAATCTATTTAACAAGAAGAATATAAGATACATAAAACTATCTTTCAATTTTAATTCTATTGATTGAGTAATAATGAATATTTCTTTTATCTAATTGTCCCACTTACTCAGATTCATCCTAAGTCTAAGATGTCATTAATCATAAATAAGATCATACGGATAAGTAAGGGTAACTAAATCATCATAAAACATTAAAGTAACCCCTATTGAAGCATCCTAAAAGTCTTAGGTTTAGATTAGCATCCAATTCAAGTTAGAAGTCAAAGATAACATCATTTAGACCTTATCAAAAGTATAAGGTTACTTCTATCAAGAAAAAAAACTAACATTCAGTCCTCAAACAAGATACACATTCATTAGTATTCCAGAAAGGAGCAGATTGGTTTAAGTTTAGAACTGATACAAGGCTTGATACTCTTTCAAGCATATCATAAACTTCTGCTGCTTCCCTAAGGACATTAATACACTAAGTCCTATCACATGGTCAAGAAGTGATATAACTAAAATAGACCAAAGAGGAGGGACAACAACTATACCAAGTGAACAATATCCCCATTGAAAGATTGAAGAGTGAATGAGTGAGATTGTAGTCTCCTCATCTATCCCAAACTCTTGTGAAGAAGAGTAAACATTTTAAACAAAGAAAATTTAAAAGACATAGAATAGATCTTTGTTTGAACAACTCACATCAAAGTCTTTGGAAATAGATTAAGGACAGATCTCATACGACCCAATTTAAAATCAAAACAGAGATTCACCCAAGTCTCAAATTGGATGAGTACAAATAGAACAAAGGAGAAATGAACATAAATCAACATCCAACCTTTTCCTTTGGTTGTTTCAGGAAAGACAAGTTCAAAAATCACGATTCCATCTAAAGGATAAAAGAATCGATTCAGTTCCAAAATCCTAGTGAAGGGAGGAAGGTAAACAATAGAACTATAGGTCAAAACCAAAACATAACGCCTATAAATTTAACCATTTATAAGAAGGAAGATAAGCATACGTATGCATTCAAAAAAAAATTCATCCAACAATTATCAACTCTGACCAAAAGATTTGTTACTCAGCTCAAAATCCTATGTGGTTTAAGAGAACTTGAGAAGTATACATCAAGGAAAAATCATCCCTAACCAAAATGTGATCCAAAGTACCTTCATGAAAATATTTAATATACAATGATACCCAAAATGGGTTTTTAGTCTAAAATACTAAGTGGGTATTCCATTGATAACTCAAAATTACAGAGCAAGTTAAAACATAAAGACGTTTTCCACTTATATTAGCAACAACATCCACAAGTGGTATTTCCCATGATGTTTACACAATAATTCCTTCAAAGTTATTTTAATGAAAATAGAAAGAGAACATACAAGTTGAAATCAAAGGATTTCTTCTCATCCTTAATAATGTTCAAGACATGCAGCTCGAAACATAAGTCTTTCCCAATCAAGAACAATGATGGTCTTCAATTTAGAAACAAAAAGGAAAACATACGCCAAAAACCAAAACAATAAGATCTCAAGAAACGGTCCAGATATCCATATAGTTTCCTATCTCAAGTCTTCCAACAACAATGAAAGGAAACATTATAAGCCAGATTCTCTATATCAAACAACTAAGATACATACATTGCAAGCATAACCTCTAACTAAAAGCTCACTCAATGAGATACTGTCTCTATTTCAAGCCTCAATTAAAAATATTCAAGAAAAAACTAGCTTACTCAGAAGTATGTAAACTATACTCCCTGAACACACTTTCCAATATCAAACCAAAACAATAATGCATTCAGGAAAAAAACAAAATACCATAGAAAGAAAAGAAAAATTTGATCAAAGAAATAAACCCATAATATTTCCTTAAGAGCAGAGTTGTTTTTATGAACATTTAAGTAAAAACATAAGACTTAATGGATAGGGCCTATCATGCCTGATAGAGCTATGATCTTCTTTTTTCATGAAAAAAATACAAGGATAGTTTCAATTCTTCCTTCAAAATGCCAAAACCCTCCAAACCTTCTCCTTCTCTTTCTTATAGCTTCCATGGTGCCAAATTCTTCATTTGAATGCCATGAAAGGCAAGAGAATTCATGAGGGATTTGGATTAAAGTACAAAAACCACATGCAGAACTCAAGCTCAAAGACCAAATGACCAAAACAAAACCAAAACCCCCCTCTTTCTTCCTAGGAAATTTTTGCCAATTTCAAAAATATTAAATGCAAAATAAGGCTTTCATCCTTCTATTTCTCCCACCACGGCCACATCTAAGTTTGGAAATGACTAAGTTTAAATTTCCATGCATACACAACTCGGTGGAGATGCCAACTCATTCCCCAAATTTCCTCATGCCTTCACCAAATTTGGTAGTTCAAAAGAGATAAGACCACATTAACTTCCTTATAAATTTCTAAGAATTGATGCCACCGACCTTCCCCTTCCTATGTCATCCCATAGGACCCTTTTAAATTATCCAAACATTATGTTATGTTTACAATTAGTTTAGAACTAACATAGGTTTTAGGTCTAATTATTTAGTCTTAGGTCCCATTTAACATCCCATAATAACAAAAGAACTTAGTAACTTAGGTTAGGTTACACTTTTTAGGATAAAGTTCCTAATTTAAGGAACATAGTGTAAATAGGTTCCATGTTCATAATAAAAATTACATCATGCATTAACCAAAAAGAAGGATCATATTAAAACAAAATTTGAATACATAGGATCGAGAGTCATGGAGATCAGATCATTCATGACCTTCATACATTCAAGGTCCAGGATCCTTTCATTTGTATGGCTTGGTCATTATGACCTCAAGGTTTATAATTTAGAAGCATACCTTGGATCAATGAAATTGATCCAAGGTAATGTTGTTTTGGATCCCCACGAATTATGAAACTAAAACTCAATTTTTCATTCCCAAGCAAGTGAATTATTCTACATAAAATAAAAAGATGAATTTCTTCATTTCATATTAAGCATAAACATGGTAGAATTGTACCTATTTCCATAGATAACATATTACCTACTACGGAAACATGATTTCATAGATCCTAAGAGTACATTGTCTTAAGACAAGAATCACATGTCAACATTTGCACCTTCCAAACAGAAGTCATTATAGATATCATCCATGTTAGAGGTGTTACAAAAAAAAATTCTATAACTTTATCTTCCTATTTCGATATCGTTGATGCAGATACTCTACAACATATATATCGCAAAACACCAAATAAATCCATCATTGTTTAAGTACATGATTTGAGTTAAGCACAAGTGAAGTCAATCTATAATCACATACTTTTTATATTTGTTAAACCAAATCATCCGATTATTGGGATTCTAAATGAAAAATTACAACACCAACTATTATCAAATAGTATATAGTAAAACTTTAAGAGAAAAATCAATTCAAAAGGGTATAATATGTTTTCTCTATACTGAGTATCCTTTAAACGGGTTTTGAGTTACACTAGAATAAGTCGCAGCTTCTATTCACAACAAAAAAATTATGTTCTTGAAATCTTCCTACTCTCATTATGACATAGAGGAATTTAACTCATATTCATGTTGCGGTGTTCTTTATAGACACAAATTGCATAGGATTAAAATTGCAACCATATGAATCTAAACAAAGGGAAAACACCGATAAAATTCAAAGAGACGATTTACATAAAATATGTACAAAATAATTATCAAACGTGTACACAATCTATGTGGGATGATAGCCATATAGAAGGGATTTAGATCCTCATGAGTAGTATGAGGTAATTGAAAATAAAAATAATTTGTTATGATTCTAAAATAAATACTAACAAGAATAATAAAATTGTCCTTCATTGTAACCTAACACATTTAATTTTAAACCAAGAAAATCAAAAAAATTCTAAAGATATTTTTAAATTTGTCACCACGAAACAATATTTTTAAAAACATACAATGATAAGTTCTACAGGACAATTTTGAATAAAGGATGCTAAAATTAATCTCATCACTTGAAAATCCACACCTTCAAGTGAATATTAAATTTTTTTGTGTCCGTTATTGAAATGTAGGGTGGAACATCATCATCATATTCAAAGGAACCATTGCAAAAGTATTTTCAAATCTCTCGTTCCTCTCTTAATTATTAATAGCATGATATTCCCCATTAGAACTCTGTAAATTTCTCTATTTTCATGAACCAAAAGTGTCTTGTTATCTCTCGAAAGTGCACCCTTTAGAGAGATTATTGCAAGTTTTCTAAGCTTGCACAATTGATCAATCTATTTTATAGATACATTGGAAACACCTCAGGTATGTGGGTATACATATTTTGAGGTGAGTCTCTGGGATAATAAGTATGGTTCCTTATTGGTTTATCCTAAATTGATTTCTTGGAGTTTGAGAATAAAAGATGACTGTAAAGTAACTAAAACTAAGGTGATACACCAAATTTGTATGAGGGATTTGACTGAGTATATGCACAATTGATATGTGAAATATTTTGATGCATGAGCCAATAGTCTTCTACAAAATTTAAGGGCAAACACTTGGTTGTACTGAGGGAAGAATATCACAACAACACTGATAAGTTAACATGCACATTAAAATTATGTAGAAAATACTAAATTTGCAGCAGGGTAAGATGATTGATCAGGGAATTTTCATTCACAAGACTAATAGAAACATACACAAGACTGCAAATAATTGGTAAGGTAAAAATTCTTCACACTCAGAAGGAAAAAATGGCAAAAATTTGCTTCAGTACTCCTATATCCAAAAGTCCTCTAGAAGTTCCCCTTGTGCTTTGCAAAGGCACACAATATATAGCAAAAATAATTTTCCCCCTTTCCTAAAAATAGCCTAAGGCTTGTACTCGCCCATGCATCCTATTTTTATCCTTTATTTAATAATAGATAAAGGAATAAAAATAGAGCATGGAATTACAAATAGGCATTTAATAGCCTTGATTACAATTGGTCAAATGAAGTTGGTGATGCATTTTCAAGAAAGAAAGAGTAAATAATTTTCTAATAATAAGCTTGTTTACAATGCAAGACTTTCCTATTTTGAACATGCAAATTTGTCTTCTTGCTTGTTCTATCCATTGATGAAGCATGCAAAAAATTAGCTCTCTGTTCGTGAGTAAAAGAAATAATTATAATACCCGCAAAACACCCACTGTGGGGAACCACTTTGCACTTCACCATATTTTGGCCATCTTTTGATTATTTGAAACATACATTATAATTCAGGTTTTGAAAATCAAAACTTAAAATGATAGCTTGGATAACACGTGGATTCCTCCTTCTTTACTTTTACGGGCCCGTGGGCAAAATTATGGAAATTTTATGTCCTTTGCAGACTTTCGAACCCTTTTAATGTTTTGAAGCTTTGACAAACTTTCGGACATATGGGTCAGTTTAGATCTTTAATTCCATTTGCGGGCCTTCAGGCATATTTGAACTTTAAGCTTCTATGAGATCTTAGGACAATGGAGATTTTTAAAAATTTAACTCTTCTGCTTTGGGCCTTAAAGACAACATTTACTCCGATCTCCCACCAAGGTGAATTGCAGCACACGGACAACTTGGAATTTTAATCACATTTGCAAAACGTATAATTTTTTTAAGAAAGCTTTGTTGTTCTCGCTAATGTTCTATGGAATCAATATTTAACCTTTTCCCTGATTTGACTTTCTCCTCATGTGCTCGGGCTTGTAGGAAATTTTGGAACTTTTAAATTTTGCACTTTTACAGTTTAAAAACAAAAGTGACCCCGAACTCCATTGTTTTGCCGTTGCATTATTATGCCACATGTACTTTTGAGGGGCCGTGGATCAAAGTTTTACAATTTGAATTTTTCAACTTTGACTAAGTCGACCACCATTTAATTTGGATGAATTTTGCATTGATTTTCGTGGGTCTATTTGTGATCGTCGATTTATGTAATTTGTAATATGAACAATCGGACTTAACCCATTGGGTGAGTTGAGGAGATAAGATGCATTCGAACCCTAACTTTGATCATTTTTTACTCCTGTGGGAATGGGCAAAGCCCTGGTGAATTATTATTGGCCGCTATTGATGTTCTTTGAGCTCTCTTAGAGCACCTATGGTTCTCAAAATTGATTGGATCTGTATCTTTGTTGTTCGAGATCTAGTTGCATTCTTGTTCCTTGCATTTGTTGAAAAGTTTTGAACAACTCGGCGATGGTTTGACCTCTCGAGTTCGATGACTCTATGATCTATTCAAGTATTCCCTGCTCTATAATTACTCTAGACTAGAGCCATGACCATCATGGTTGATTTCTGGTAAGTTCACAAATCTCCATCCATTACTCATATGCATGACACCATTTAACTTGAGCTTCAAACAATATTAGATATAGTCCATTTGGAACTAGTATTTTCTTCACCCATCAGTTGGGTTGTATTTTGTTGTGTAAAAGGCACCTTGGCCACCGTATTTAGAGCTGAAGCTCACGTTTTGCTTTGATTTTATCTTTTGAATCTTGTGGTGAGGGTTTTGATTGTTGTGTTGCTCTGTATTCATAAATCTCAACAAACTTGGCTCTCTGTACTGAAATTTTATTTTGAGCCTCTTTTTAATGGATGCCTTCAAAAGGCAGGTGATGTGATGTTTAAAACCTTTCATTCCTACCCATTAATTTGTTTTCATTTCTTGGCTAGGATCTATTCATTTTGGTACCATGCCGTCATTGATTAATTTTGAAACTTTGGTTTCTTCGATTTACCAATTGTGGGTAGTCATTAATCTGATTATTTTTTCAAAATCTTGTTCTTAAGGATAAATGGGTGCTGAATCTTGTACTCAGCCATGGAGTTTTACTTTGGATAGCTTCCATTCTATTTTTCTCCGAAGCTTGTTAAGGAATTTATCTCTGTTTGGTTCTCGCTGCACAGGCGTCACGTATTACACTATCGTGGCTCGGCCTTGAGATTTTGTAGGCAGGTTGAGAGGTCCTTTTCAAGAAAATTCCGAGTGGGATGGTTGAGAATGTTTAGCTAACATTTTTTTATTTTAAGCACGAAAACTATTATTATTCAACCTCTGTATTTTCCGTAATCACCAATGTTGATTAGTTGAGCTCATATTCGGTTGTTTTGAGGAATTGATAATTAGCTCCCTTCTGTGATTTCTTGCTACCCAGTACACATATTTCAATCATTCAAGATTTAAGAAAATGTTTCCATTAACTATTGACTGAGTGAAATATCTCAAATCCACTTGAACACTTGAACTTGGCTTCACTGTTTATCATTTTAGAGATATTCATTCTTTTATGGTACCAGTATTTGGTTCAGTTGATGCCATGGAGCTCTATCTGTGTAAATTTCTAACTGTAATTTATACTTCCTATTTCATCCTTTGTCTAATGACTATATCTGCTGAAAGAAAATAGATTGTACCTTTCTTGTAACTTAGAGATGTTCCAAGATGCATTTTACTCTGAATGTTTGCTTTCAATGGATATTTCATTCCTTCATGCTTAATCCATCAGTAACAGAGATCGAGTCTTAAGTTTCTATGGTGAACTTGATGTTAGAATTTTCTTGATCTATTTCCTTAAATAAATAGTTGTACTTCTTTGATATGGTAGCATATTTGTAATTCATACTTGCTTTATTTGAAAACTAGAATTCGTGAGAAAGGATGTACCTTGTAAAATTAATTCAAAATTTATGTTATTCATTTGTTTAAGATATATTGAATGATTCAAGTAGTTCAATATGATAAATGAAAGTGCGAGTCCATTTCTTATCGCATTATATCCGTATTTTCGTTTTTATTACTCTCGATATAAATGCTGAAAAAGTCGAATTGTCCATTTTACTTGGCGAAGCCTCACAAAATTTTCCCATAATTTTCTTGTCATTATGTTACAACTACAATTTTATCTCGATTCATCAACTTTAACCTTTAAATTACGATAATTTTGCTTCACCTTTGTTATACTTTTCAATGCATGAATTTATGAAGTTGGAAGTATAAAGAGTTAAACTAAACCTTGAGCTTAGTATTGATGATCATTTGTTTCTCCCTTTTTAGGTACCATGATGTAGTTGTAGTGGACAGCTGGAACAATAATACAGAAGGAGAAGAACACTCCCTCAAGGAAATGACGGGTTTCTTTTACCTCTTTACATTTTTAGCTTCATAAATATATGCATTGTTTTTCCTTTCAATTATTTCTCACGGCTTGTGTGAGAAAAATATGTACTATTATTCCTCATGAATAAATGAAAATATTTTCATGTTATGAGATGTATGTCCTTCCTTTCTATACTTTATTTCATTTGTATGGATAATGAATGAACTTATACAACTCAAAACACTTAAATAATTCACTTAATCATAGAAATAAATAAACAATCAAGTGTACCTTATTGTCACCCATTGAAAATGCAAACTGCTTGTAAGACTGTAAATTGTCCTTCAAAACTACCACCTATCTACAGCTTCATAACATCATGTCTAATACATGCTACCCTTCCTACCTTCCTCAAGGCCTTGTAATGGTTGTTTACAACTGTTGCATAGTTCTGATAAGGGTTTCAAATGGAATGGATGCATCTATGAGGCATGGCATTCTTAAACTGTACTCAAGTTTTAGTTTTGATGCCAAATGACTTCCAAGACTGTCTAGAACCAAACAATTAAAAACTACATCTAAATCCAAGGTGGCTGTCCCAAACATAACCAAACTCAAACTGACCAATCTGAGAAACTTTAAAAGTTTCAAGTCGACATTTCTTGCACCTTTGGGTGTAGAAATGTCAACATTTATGGTGATCTTGCGGGAAATTTCTGCTAGCTTGTAGACCCGGTGCCTTGTTGTTGTCCATTGGGCATGGAGTCGAAGCATGTATCCAAAATGTGTTTTTCCGTAAGGTCCAACCCCTTCAAAAAGAACTAAAGTTGGGAAAATATCTGGTAAACTAGATCAAATGCACGGATGCACTTATTGAATTAAAAACAATGCAATGTGTAGGAACGCACTTATTGAAGGGGAAATCCTAATATACCCTAAACTAAACTATAGTAATCGAGGCTAAACAAAACCTGAAAGAGGCAATGAAAAGTAAGTTCCCTTTCTCCAAAACAAAGGCCATGAATTTATTATTTTGGTTCAGTTTGCATGCACACAAATCTAATCAAATGACGCCGGAAATAATATTATAAAGCTTCTTCTTTATTCATCCGGGATATCAAATACATAGAGGAAGATTACATATATAGAGTTTGATCTCCTTGATTCTAGGAGTCAACACTCATCCCACATATCTCTCCTAATCCCCACAATATCTCACTCAAACTCTCAATCCCATTATTTTCTCACAACAAACATTATCTAGTTACAACTATTTACATGAGTTAACAACTCATAAATAGTTGTATTACATTACACTATATTATTTATTTCCACACTCATAATAATGTTCACAATATCTAATATTATTCCTAACATTCACTCCCCTATTGTTAACATTATTATTTCCACACATACACTCCCCTAATGTGAACAATGTAGAAAAGAATAGTTACACTTTCTCTGCAGCTTGCACACCCCTGTTTGCTCATGATCTTGGTACACATATGGACCTCAGTCCAAGGTAAGAACCCATGTTCATGAACCTCTGTTCATCAAATATGAACCCCTGTTCGACAAAAATAGACCTCTGTCCTAGGTACGAGCCCCTGCTCATGAACCTCTGTTCATCCTCTTCAAGAAAAACATGATGCTGCTTTTTCTTGTGCTTTTATCTTTCTACTATAACATATTTACATCAGGAGGTTATAAAAGGAAATACAATTCTGAACAGGAATGTGACATCTGTTCTTATTACAAACAATGAAACACACAACTGAAAATATGCCACAAACTCATTATGCGGCCCCGTCACTTGCGGCTGGCGAGAGGACGCTGGTTGTCCTCCTTCCTCCGTTGCCTCCTGCCTCCATCTGAATGTCCCTGCTAACTCAGCAAAAAGTATAGCTGAGGATGATACGCGTTCCCTATCACGATACAGGGCAGGGTCGAGGGGCGGAGCCCCCGAAGCCAAGAACAGTTTTCATTTGCATTTTTCCTTAAAAATAGAGTGTCGGATTACACCGAAAATGCACTCATTTGTCCTTTTTTTTTTTTTTAGTAACAAATTTTCGACTCAATTTTGATGACGACTCTTTATGAAATAGACACGACACAAAATATATATTAGAGCTGACTCAACATATATTTTTGAATTTTTCAAGGTATCCCAATTGCTCCATTATGATGTTGACCCAAAAATGGTAAACTTTTGACAAAGTGTATGGACGTACACTTACTTACAAAACAATGAGGACGACATGATTTTGACAATGTGACATGTAATAGACACTATATTTTTTTTAAAAATGATTCTTGTAATGACACGTTTATAACACCAAATGAACAATAAACAAGACAATATAAAAAACAAAACGACATATAAACACCAAACTAATAGACACATAAATGACTGTATAATATTGACTCTTTACTCGACATAAATAAAATCAAAACATATCGACCTTGGAACTTGGAATGTAGTCACCATGCACGTGGATGTTTCTGAAGATGCACAATGGTAGAGGATCTACGTTCAAATTTTTAATTAATTAGAAGAATATGATGTTCTTCCACGTACGCAGATGAAGGTCTTCATGCTGGTTGTTTTCCACGCAGCAGTCTCCACATTTTGCTTTCCACGCAGACAGTCTTCTCTCCACCCACGTACTGCCTTCCTTTACTTCGCAGCAAATCAGTCACGCAACAGAAGATTCCAATATTTTCCACGCATGTATGAAGAATCTTTTTCTCTCAGCGCAGAAAATGATAAAAAAAATAACTCAAAACTTCCACGCAAGGAATTCTTCCTTTCCACGCAATAGCAAAAAGTTCAATTTCCACGCAAAAAGAATACTTCTCAATGTGGTCACGGGCGGGGAAAGTTTTTACGTAGGTGGCTGAGTAAATCTCCATGTCCAGCTTGTGTTTGATCCTCAGATCGTTGCCTCTCCACGCAGCAGTAGAAAAAGAAATGGTCTCTCCTTTCCAACGCACAGGCAAAGATCAAGTTTGCTCGATACCAAATATTATTTTGGTTCGGCTTGCATGCACACAAATCTAATCAAATGACGCTTAGGAAATAATATTATAAAGCTTCTTCTTTATTCATCCGAGATATCAAATACATAGAGGAATATTACATATATAGAGTTTGATCTCCTTGATTCTAGGAGTCAACACTCATCCCACATATCTCGCCTAATCCCCACAATATCTCACTCAAACTCTCAATCCCATTATTTTATCACAACAAACATTATCTAGTTACAACTATTTACATGAGTTAACAACTCATAAATAGTTGTATTACATTACACTATATTATTTATTTCCACACTCATAATAATGTTCACAATATCTAATATTATTCCTAAAGAATTTAGCTCTAGAAACCAATGAAAAGTTGAAGCTGAAAATAAGATATGTACCTTTAGTTTACTCAATAGATCAGTCCAAGAAGCGGGAAGTGTCTCTATCTCTTTTGTAATCTGTTCGACATGATTTTAGGCTTTCAATTGAAAATAGATAACTCACTTTTGTGGTCCAAGCCAAGTATTAAACTGCAATGTTGTAGCCGGGTGAGAACTAGCTAAATAATGATTAGGAAAGGCCTCTTCATAGCAAAATTGTTGACATTTTTATTTGATCTGAATCGTGAATATTATTTTCAACAATGAGCTCTTTCTGAAGTTGTCCTAGAGGTTGTTTTATGTCTTCCAACTGTTGTAACTCATCTTGAAACTATTTTGAGATCTGCTTCTATTCTGTAAGTTGTTCGATGACTGTTGTAAGTAACCTTTCACCACTTCTATCAAATGATTATGCATATCTCAGATCCTCCATGTAGTCTAAGAACTCAAGTTCCTTCTCTTCTTCTTAATAGGGACTATCGATATACATGGTACGGTACAAAAAAAAACTAAAGATCATTTTCTTTATTTTCATAAGTAATTATGTGAAGTAGTTGTTCTAAATCGGACTTTTGGACATTTTGGAACTAATCTGAACATAATTCAGCTCCTTCAAACTGTTGTACCACAAATGATTTTTCATCTTTTTCATTCTCGGGTCGACAAAAAGTCCTGTAAGATCAAAACCGTGTAGTTTTTCCTGCAAGATCTGATTTGAGTAGCATGATTTTCTGAAACATTCTTCTCCCAAAATGGTTCTTCCAAGAGGGGAAAGTAAAGATTTGTATTTAATAGAATCTCTTCTTATTTTTCAAGTACAGGAGGGACCTTATCAACCAGAGGTTCTTTGAATGCTAAAACTAAAAAATTAGTTAGTTCTATAGGTTGTTCTTCACCTATGCAGTTTTCCAAGTCTGACAAGAAATCATCAACCTCAAGCTGTAAATTTGAAACATAATTTTCTTTAATTTCAACCTCCTTTTTATTTGAAACTGATTTATCCTCTTCTAATATGGCTGCAAGCTACATGAGTATGGTGCCTTCATGCACACTACACTCAGAATATGTAGATTGTTGATCATCTTCCAACTTCTCTTGATCTGCTGGAAAAATAGATTATACCTTATGCGTGGTTCCTTTTTCCAATTCTGGAATAAAATCAAACTGAAACTTTGACGTCCATCCATGCAAGTTTTGCAAGAATTCCAACCTATCTTTTTCTTCTAATAGCTGCCCCTCCTGCTTGATCTTTTGATTCTCTATTTCTAAACTAGAAGTATGGGTAAAGAAGGAGTGGGCTTAGTTTCAGATTCAACTGGAAAATTTCAGACAAGAGGTCGGGAATAAGATCTCGCATTTGGAACAACTTCGAATGCCAACTTGGACATTTAATAATGACTTGTATCTTATTTTGGGGTAGAAAAAGTAGGAATGCGCAGTAGCTTAATAGTTAGGAAACAGAGGAATAAGATGCATTGGTACGAGGAGAATTTATAGGCATTGAATTTTCATAGGGAGGGTAAGAAGGAAAATCCCATTCATAGGGTTCCTTATCCTGAAACCTATCATTCTTTATTGTTGTCGATTTCTCAATTTGTTCCTTGATAGCGAAATATTGTTGCTCGAAACTATTTAACTCGATTCTAAGATTTATTCATCTTTCATACTCAAAGCATAACCCTCTTTATAACTTTGACCTTGAACAATGAGTAACCTCTCATATTGTAATCATTTTGATATATAGGGTTTGGGTTATAAGTGTATTCATTAGGATAAGGGTTATAAAACTGATCTGAAGGAGAAGGTGGATAAAAGAACCGCTGGTTTGGTGATAATATTCTTGAAACCGAGGATTCATGGTTGGATGAGCTCATAAAATCTTCGAACTTATGAAAATAGGTATGTTGTTCACAAAACAAGCGATAACAACAAAAAAACATATCTAAATTTATTTAAAAATACCTAAAGACCCAATTTGAAAATTTTAATACTTGTTGAAAAGTGCTATAATCGGCAGAATCGATTTATCGAGTCACCGGATGAAATCTGCGCTGGATCTTGAATCTTCAGAACTCATCAATAGTAGTTCTTTCCAAAACTACTATGCATGGTGTCCGATATGCTTCAATGATGAAACATCTCGAAAGTGAAACTTTTAGTTGTGTGAGTGTCCCACCGGCATGCCAAAAACTGTTATCTCTTAAAAGTGCATCCTGTAGAGAGATTATTTGATGTTTTCTAAGCTTGCACAATTGATCTCTCTCTTTTGTAGATACAATGGAAACACCTCAAGCGATGTGGGTACACACCTATTTTGAGGTGAGTCTCGGGATTAAAAGTTTGGTTCCTTATTGGTGTATCCTAAACCGATTTCGGGAGTTTAGAGTAAAAGATGACTGTAAAGTAATTAAAACTAAGGTGATACACTAAATTTCTATGAGGGCTTTTACTGAGTATATGCACAATTGATATGTGAAAGATTTTTATGCACGGGACAAGCTGTATTCTACTGAGAATTTAAGGGCCAACACTTGCTTTTACCGATGGAAGAATATCGCAACAACACTCGATAAGTTAACATTCACATTAAAATTATGTAGAGAATACTAAATTTGCAGCAGGTAATATGGTGATCGGGAATTTGCATTCACAAGACTAATAGAAACACACACAAGACATCAAATAATTTGTAAGGCAAAAATTCTTCACATTCGTAAAGCAAAAATAGAAAAAAATTTCTTCAAGACTCCTATATCCAAAATTCCTCTAGAATTTCCCCTTGTGCTTTGCAAAGGCACACAATATATACCAAAAATAATTTTCCCCCTTTCCTAAAAATAGCCCAAGGCTTGTACTCACCCATGCATGCTATTTTTATCCTTTATTTAATAATAGATAAAGGAACAAGAATAGAGCATGCAATTACAAATAGGCATTTAATAGCCTTGATTACAATTGGTCAAATGAAGTTGATTGATCTATTTTCAAGAAAGAAAGTAAATAATTTTCTAATAATAAGCTTGCTTGCAAGGCAAGACTTTCCTATTTTGAACATGCAATTTTGTCTCCTTGTTTGTTTTGTCCACTCGATGAAGCATGTGAAAAAATAGCTCTCTATTCGTGAGTAAAAGAAATAATTATAATGCCCAAGAAACACCTTTGTGGGGAACCACTTTGCACTTCACCATATTTTGGCCATCTTTTTGATTATTTGAAACATACAATTCAGGTTTTGAAAATCAAAACTTAAAATGATATCTTAGATAACATGTGGATTTCTCCTCCTTTACTTTTACGGGCCCGTGGGAAAAATTCTTGAAATTTTAAGTCCTTTGCGGACTTTCGGACCCTTTTGAAGTTTTGAACCTGAACTGCAAACTTTCGGAGATACTTTGGTTAGTTTAGAGCTTTAATTCCATTTGCGGGCCTTTGGCCTTATTATAACTTTAAGCTTCGTGGGCTCTCGGTGACAATGGAGATTTTTTTAAAAATTAACTCTTCCTCTTTAGACCTTAAAGGAAACATTTACTCGATCTCCCACCCAAGGGAATTGTAGGCACATGGGACAACTTGGAATTTTAACCACATTTGCAAAAGGTATAAAATTTTTAAGAAATCTCGTTGTTCTACCAATGTTCTATGGAATCGATATTTGACCTTTTCCCTGATTTGACTTTCTCCTCATGTGCTCGGGCTTGCGGGAAATTTTGGAACTTTTAACTTTTGCACTTTTACAGTTTAAAAACAAAAGTGACTCCCGACCTCCATTGTTCCGCCATTGCATTGTTATGCCACGTGTACTTTTGAGGGGCTACGGGTCTACGGATGAAAGTTTTACAATTCAAATTTTTGAACTTTGACTAAGTCGACCACCATTCCATTTGGATGACTTTTGCATCGATTTTGGTGGTCTATTTGTGATCGTCGATTTCGTAATTTGTAATGAACCATCGAATTAACCCATTGGGTGAGTTGAGGAGATAAGATGCATTTGAACCCTAACTTTAATACTTTTTCACTCCCGTAGGAATGGGTGAAGCCATGGTGAATTATTCATTGGATTCTATTGATGTTCTTTGACCTCTCTTATAGACCTATGGTTCTCGAAACTTGATTGGATCTATATATTTGTTGTTCGGATCTCAGGTTACATGCTTGTTCCTTGCATTTGCTGAAAAGTTTCGAACAACTCGGTGATGGTTTGACCTCTCGAGTTTGATGACTATGATTTGTTCAAGTATTCCCTACTCTATAATTAATCTGGATTGGAGCCATGACCATCATGGTTGATTTCTGGTAAGTTCAAAAATCTCCATCCATTACTCATATGCATGACGCCATTTAACTTGAGCTTCAAACAATATTAGATCTAGTCCATTTGGAACTAGTATTTTCTTCACCCATCAGTTGGGTTGTATTTTGTTATATGAAGGCACCTTGGTCACCATATTTAGAGCTGAAGCTCACGTTTTTCTTTGATTTTATCTTTTGAATCTTGTGGTGAGGTTTTTCATTTTTATGTTGCTCTGTACTTTGTATTTGGAAATGTCATGCAGACTTGGCTCTCGTACTAAAATTTTATTTTGAGCCTCTTTTTAATGGATTCCTTGAAGGTAGGTGACATGATGTTTTAATCCTTTCGTTGCTTTACCCATTAATGAGTCTCCATTTCTTTGCCAGGATCTATTCATTTTGGTACCATGCCACCGTTGATGAATTTCAAAACTCTGGTTTCTTCGATTTACTAACTGTGGGTAATCATTAATATGATTATTTTTGAAAGTCTTGTTCTTGAGGATAAATGGGTGCCAAATCGTTGTACTTTCACTGTGGAGTTTTACTTGGGATAGCTATCATTCTTTTTTTTTCTCTGAAGCTTTTAAGGAATTTATCTACGTTATGTTATCCGCTTCTATGTGGCATATTACTCTATCATGGCTCGACTGGAGGGTTTTGAAGGCGAGGATGAGGGGTCCTTTTGAGAAAATTTTGAGTGGCATGGTGGAGAATGTTTAGCAGCAATTTTTTTATTTCAAGCACGGAAACTATTATTATTCAACCTTTGCATTTTCCATAATCACCAACTTTGATTAGTTGAGCTCGTATTTGGTTGTTTTGAGGCATTGATAATTAGCTCCCTTTGTGATTTCTTGCTACCCAAGTACACATATTTCAATCATTGGGTTTTCTTAAAAGGTTTCCATTAACCGTTGATCGAATAAAATATCTCAAATCCACTTGAACACTTGAACTTGACTTTTTTGTTTATCATTTTGGAGATATTCATTCATTTACATACCAGTATTTGGTTCGATTGATGTCATGGAGATCTATCTATGTAAATTTTTTTTGTAATCAGAATTTCTACCGCATGTTCCATCCTTTGTCTAATGACCATATATGCTGAAAGAAAATAGATTGTACCTTTCTTGTAAGTTAGAGATGTTCTGAGATGCATTTTACTCTGAATATTTGCTTTCAATGGAGCTTTTGTTCCTTCATGCTTAATCCATTGTAACCAGATCGAGTCTTGACTTTCTGTGATGAACCTGATGTTAATATTTTCTTGATCTATTTCCTTACATAAATAGTTGTACTTATTTGATATGGTAGCATATCGTAATTCATACTTCCTTTATTTGAAAACTAGAATTCATAGAAAGGATGTACTTTGTAAAATTACTTCAAATTTCATGTTATTCAGCTGTTAAGCTATAATGAATGCTCCAAGTACTTTAATATGATGACTTAAAGTGTAGTCCATTTCTTCTCTACATTATATATTGTATTTCCTTTTATTACACTTTGATATGGATGTTGAAAAAGCCGTAGAATGTCCATTTTACATGGCGAAGCCCTCGTAAATTTTTCCTATAATTCTCTTTTCATTTGTTTCAATTGCAATTTTATCTCAATTCAATCAACTTTAACCTTTAAATTCGATTCTTTTCTTCACCTTTGTTATACTTTTCAATGCATGAATTTTTGAAGTTGGAAGTATAAAGAGTTAAACTAAACCTTAAGCTTAGTATTGATGATCATTTGTTTCTCCACTTTAGGTACCTTGATGCGGTTGGAGTGGACAGTTGGAACAACAATATAGAAGGAGAAGAACACTCCCTTAAGGAAATGACAAGTTTCTTTTACCTCTTTACATTTTCAGCTTCATAAATATATGCATTGTTTTTCCTTTCAGTTATTTCTCACGACTTGTGTGAGAAAAATATGTACTATTATTCCTCATGAATAAATGAAAATATTTTCGTGTTATGAGATGTATGTCCTTCCTTTCTGTACTTTCTTTCATTTTTATGGATAATGAATGAACTTATACAACTCAAAACACTTAAATAATTCACTTAATCATATAAGTAAATAAACAATCAAGTCTAGCTTATTGTCGCCCATTGAAAATGCAAATTGCTTATAAGATTGTAAATTGACCTTCAAAAATGCCACCTACCTACAGCTTCAGAACATCATGTCTAATACATGTTGCCCTTCCTACCTTCCTCAGGGCCCTACAATGGTTGTTTATAGTTGTTGCATAGTTTTGACGAGGGTTTCAAATGGAATGGCTACATCTATGAGGCATGACATTCTTAAACTGTACTCAAGTTTTAGTTTTTATGCCAAATGACTTCCAAGACTGTCTAGAACCAAACAATTAAAAACTACATCTAAATCAAAGGTGTCTATCCCAAACATAACCAGACTCGGAATCGACCAACTGAGAAACTTTAAATGTTTCAAGTTGACCTTTGTTGCAGATGGGTGTAGAAATGTCAACATTTCTTGCAATCTTGCGGGAAATTTGTCGACTACCTTGTAAACCATTGCTTTGCTCTTGTCCATTAGGCATGGAGTCCGAACAATGTAACCAAAATGTGTCTTTCCAGGAAGGTCTAACCCCTTCAAAATGAACTAAAGCTAGGAAAGGATATGGTAAAGTAGATCACGTGCATGGATGCACATATTGAATTGAAAACATTGTAATGTGTAGGAACTGCACTTATTGAAGGGGAAATCCTAATCTACCCTACTCTATCCTGCAGTAATTGAGGTTAAACAAAACCCAAAATAGGTAGTGAAAAGTAGCTTCCCTTTCTCCAAAACCAAGGCCATGAATTTAGCTCTAGAAACCAACAAAAAGTGAAGATGAAAATAATATATGTACCTTTATTTTACTAAACAGATCAGTTCAAGAACTAGGAAGCATCTCTATTTGATTTATTATTTGTTTCGACATGATTTGAGGCTTTCTATTGAAAACAGATAACTCACTTTTGTGCTCCAAGCCAAGTATTAAATCTGGCAATGTTGTAGTTGGGTAAGAACTAGTTAAATACCGAATAGGGAAAGGCCTCTTCATAGAATTTTTTTGAGAATTTTGATTTGATCTGAATCATTAATATTATTTTCAACAATGAGATCTTTTTTGAAGTGTCACGAGGTTGTTTTATGTCTTCCAATTGTTGTAACTCATCTTGAAACTGTTTTGAGATATGCTTCTATTCTGCAAGTTGTTTGATGACTATTGTAAGTAACCTTTCAACACTTTTATCAAATGATTCTACATTTCTCAGATCCTCCATGTACTCTAAGAACTCAAGTTCCTCCTCTTCTTCTTCATAGGTACTATCTAGATACATGGTACATTCAAAAATTGAAGACCATATTCTTCATTTTCATAAGTAATTATGTGAAGTTGTTGTTCTAAATCAGCCTTTTGGACATTCTAGAACTGATATGAACATACTTCAGATCCTTGTAACTTTTGTACCAAAAATTATCTTTCATCCAAGGTTAATTCTAGTTTGACAAAAAGTCTCGTAAGATTAAAAGCTGCTTCTAGTTTTTCTGCATACAAGATATGATTTGAGTAGCATGATTTTCTGAGACATTCTTCTCCCAAAATGGTTCTTTGATGAGGGGAAAGTAAAGATTTGTATTTAATAAAATCTCTTCTTCTTTTTCAAGTATAGAAGGAACCTTATTAACAGAGGTTCTTTGAATGAATCGAAACTACAAAATCAGTTAGTTCTATAGGTTGTTCTTCACCTATGTAGTTTTCCAAGTCTCGATAAGAAATCATCAACCTCAAAGTTGTAAATTTGAAACACAATTTTCTTTAATTTCAACCTCCTTTTATTCAAAACTAATTTATCTTCTTCTTATATGGCTGCAAGCTACATGAGTATGGTGCCTTCATGCACACTACACTCAGAATATGCAGATTGTTAAGCATCTTCCAACTTCTCTTGATATCTTTGAAAAATATATTGTACCTTATACGTGGTTCCTTTTTCCAATTTTGGAATAAAATCAAACCGATACTCGATGTTCATCTATGGAAGTTCCATAAGAATTCCATCCTATCTTTTTCTTCCGATAGCTACCGATAATAATGGTATAGCTTTGATACCAAATGATAATAATGGTATAAGATTGCAATGACCAAAGAGGGATGGAAGCCTCACAAATATTATTGATCATTAAATCAGATTACATAACAATGCAAGAGCAGTAATAGTTATAGATATTAGACAGGTCTCATATGGATAGACATGACACCCTATCAGCACCAACTACAAGATGATAAGACCCATCTCACATGCACATGTAATTACTACTAATACAAATATTGAATGTTATCCAACATAACAATATTGAATGCAAGTCACTAGAGTAGAGTACACATGTTGCACATTATTGAAAAAAGAAAATGTAATAAAATGCAATAAATATGCCTATGCTAAATTATGCTAACATTCCCCCTTAATTTTGCATAATTTCCAATGAAGTGGAGAGGAACTCTCTCGAGCAGGTGAATTTTTCACGTGCAAGTGACTTAGTGAAAACATCCGCATTCATAATTTGTAGGATGAGAACTTGAGCTTTATGTTGTGCTTCAAGACATGCTCTGCGTATGAAATGAACCTGTACTTCAATATGCTTGGTTCTCTCATGAATTACTTGGATTGCGAACAAGCTTTTAACTCCTTCATTATCAACATATATTGGAGTAGATTTCTGTTGTGGTAGACCAATTCTTTCCAAAGATTCGGCGTATCCATATTGCTTCACAACTGGCTTGACTTCACTGCAGCTCGATACTCTGCTTCAGTAGAAGAGTGAGAAACAAAGTTATGTTTCTTGCTTCCCCATGATATCGGTCCAGATCCATAAAAAAAGACAAAGCTCGATGTTGACTTCCTATCATCCATGTTTCCTACATGATCTGAATCTGAATATCCTGTCAAGAAGAAGTTATCGTTCTTCTTGTACTCTAGACCAAGGTCAACTGTACCCTTTAGATATCTCAGTATTCTCTTTGCTACTTTCCAATGACATATTTTCTATTCTTGCATGAAGTGTGATAAATAGCTGACTGTAAAGCTAATATCTGGTCTAGTATATGTCAGGTAAATGAGACTCCCGATCAACTGCCGATAGAGAGTTGCATTCACCGGTGGTGATGGATCGGAATGAGATAACTGAAGTCTTGCTTCCATAGGTGTAGCAATAGGAGTGCAGTCCATCATCCTAAATTTCTCGAGCATTGTCTTGGTGTATTTCAACTATGAAACAAAGATATGATTCTATTTTTGCCATACTTCCAACCCAAGACAATAGTGCATGAGCCCGAGATCTGTCATGTCGAACGATCGATTAAAATCCTTCTTTGTTGCATCAATCATCTTCACAGAACTACCTGTAATGAATAGATCATCGACATAAACAACCACAATGATAATCTCCCCCTTACTTTTTGAGGTAGATATTGGGGTCATAAGGATTCCTTTCGAATCCATGACTTATGAGATGCTCATCAATTTTGATGTACCATGCCCGGGGTGCCTGTTTTAGGCCATATAGATATTTTATGAGTCTACATACCATCATCTCTTTTCCTGGTATTACATAACCCTCTGGCTGAGTCATATAGACTTCTTCTTGCAAATATCCATTAAGAAAGGCACTTTTCACATCCATTTGGTGGACTTTCCAACCAAATTGTGTAGCTAGAGAAAAGATCATCCTGATTGTCTTGGTCCTTGTTGTGGTAGCAAATGTCTCCTCATAATCAATGCCTTCTTGTTGTGCATACCCCTTTACTACAAGCCTTGCTTTATACTTGTCAATATTCCCATCTGATTTGTACTTAGTCTTGAATATCTATCTACATCCAATGGGTTTCTTCCCTGGTGGAAGGTCGACAAGTTGCCATGTGTTGTTCTTCATCACTGATTGATACTCTAAATCCATGGCATCTTTCCAAGCTTTTGATTGTAGGGCTTCCTGAACTGTAGATGGCTCAACTGTTTCAACAACTATGCTCATTAGGGCATAATTGACCTCTTCACGAGCTTGACTGCGAGTTATACGTCTAGGATTGGATGATGTGCTAGGTGCTTCATCCAAATTTACATCTCTTATAAACTGAGTATACCATTTAGGTAACTTCTTAGTTGTTCCCTTGGCTTGTGGTGGATCAAAGTTTTCACCATCGTCCAATTCATCACTATCATCTTCAGTGGGAACATCAATTTCTATCTTCACAAGAGGTGTATTTCGCATGTTTGTTGAGTCGTTGAGTGGAGCATCTACTTGTCTCTTCTCAAAGAACTCAACATCCATACTTGTGTATACTTTCTTTGCTTTTGGATCCCATAATTTGTACCCAAGTGCTTCTTCACTATATTCAATGAATATTAGTTTCTCGGCTTTCATATCAAACTTGTTCCTATTCTTATTGGGTATGTGCATGCTAGCTTTACACCCAAATACTCTTAGGTGTGCAATTTATGGTTTCCAATTTGACCATGCTTCTTGAGGTGTCACTCCTTCAAGAGCTACTGTGGGCACTCTATTAAACAAATAGGATCGTAGTTCTTGCACTTACGCCCAAAATGTCTTTGTTAAACTCGAGTCATCTATCATACATCACACCATTTCCATGATAGTATGATTCCTTCTCTCAACTATACCATTTTGTTGTGGTGTGTGAGTAGGAGGCATTTTTCGACTTAATTCCATGAGCTTCCTGTAAGTCTTGAACTCATTTCTTGTGAATTCCCCCTCGATCCGAGTGGAGAGTTTTGATCTTGCGACCATCTTCATTTTCAACAAGTGCTTTGAAATTCTGAAATGTCTCAAAGGCTTGACTCTTGTCTCTTAGACAATATATCCACATCTTTCTTGAGTAGTCATCAACACAAACCATGAAGTATTGACATACGAGAATGACTTGGTTGCATGGACCCGCAAAGATCGGTGTGTGCACCAAATCAAGCTTTCCCTTAGCTCTATATGTGTTCTTCTAGAAGGGTACTGTGTTGCTTTCCGGCTAGGCAATTGTGACACTTTTCGGTGTTGTGCTTGAGTGTAGGTAATCCTTTCACCATGTTTCCCTTTTGAAGTGTTTGGAGATAGCCAAACTGATGTGACCATATCTGCGATGCCATAGTTCTCGTAGATTGTGTGTCTTTGGCCACTAGAGTTTGATCATCCTTCCGGACAAAATCAAGTTAGAACATGTGTCCCACATTGGAGGCTCTTGCTACAATCTTGGAACCTCTTGACTTATCTCTTATCAAGCACACTTTTTCTCCATTATTATCACAAAATCCAACTTCAAGTTGTGATCAAGGAGTTGACTAAGCGATAGCAAATTCTCGATCAACCAGGTACATATAATACATATGTGATTTTACAATCATGCTTTCCAAGAGGTAGTGAAATGTTTCCAATCCCCTTGACACCGTATGATGAGTCATCACCTAATGACACATGGTTATTGTATGGTGAGTCACATAGTGTGTAGAACCAATCCTTACGTCTAGTCATGTGTCGAGTTTCACGAGTCAACATACCGGATATCTTGTGTGGACTTGGTTTCTTCATAAAATTGAGTAGAATACACGTGGTGTCCTTCATCCGAATCATCCTCATGTTCGAAATGTACCCTTGTTGTTTAGGTTTTCTTTTCCAATTACAATTTTTCTGCCCTTGATTGTTATTGTTGTTGGAATTCCTTTATTTGAATTGTTGTTACCCTGTTGGTTGTTGGGTTTTGAATTTCTTGATGAACCCTTTTTGTAGGAATTGTACCAACAATCTATGATGTCATGCCCCTCTATTGCAAATGGGACACTTCTTGGTGTCATCTCATTGACTTTGGTCCCTTTGTCGACTTTGATTTTGTTGGGACTTCTTATGATTGGACTGAAATTTCCCCTTTCCTTTATGATTGGAAGATAGTGTTTGCTCATCTTCATGATCTTTGTTGTTCATTGCCTCTTCTTGTTGGAGTAGATTGACCAACTTCTCAAAGGTGATTGTGTGTTCACTCATATTGATAGTTGTCACAAAGATTCTATAGGAAGGAGGAAGTGCTCGCAACACACTTAGTACGAGGTCTTTATCACTTATCTCTTTTCCCAATGCCAATAGAGATGCCCTCAAAGTAGTAACTCGTCTCAAAAAACTTCAACCTTCTCATTGTGCTTGAACTTGAGACTATGTAGTTGTGATAGTAGGTTAAGGATGGCATTCTTGTTCTTTTCCTCATAGACTGTGCTCAACTTATCCCATGCATCCTTGGCCGATGTGGCATCTCTAATGTGGGGTTGCACATCATCCATTACACCAAACAAGATGATCAACTTGGCCTTTTGATTGGCCCTGTCAAATTGAACTTGTTGTCTTCCATCATCAAGTGATCTTGTTGTTGTTCCATCTGCTGTCCATAGGTCTTCAAACTCAAGTAACATCTTGATCTTTGGTTTCCATGCAGCATAGTTGTCTCCTCTAAGCAGTTGTGAATTTAGCAAGAAGAACTTTGGTGCTTGTGCACCCATTTCTGCAATCTAAATTTTTGAAACTCTGAATTTCTAACAAAGGGTAAGGCTCTTATCACTCCAGGTTTATGGTCTCCCTCTCAATATACCGTCAGGCTGATATACCAAACCTTTCTATATACACTCCCTTCTGATATACCCGTTGGTATGTGGAAGAAGATCACCCTTTCAATATACCCGTCAGTACGAAAAGAGGTGTTAACGCACGTGAAATAATTTAGTACGTGGTACGTAGACAGTACAGAGAGGGGTTTGTGCAAGCACAAACGGATGGGAGGGCTCAAATGTGTGTGTATTGTGTCCTTATTACTCCCCATCGATTTTATAGGGTCGATGCCCAGACGATGTTTAGGTAGCTATGTTAGGTGTTAAGTGTAGGAGTAGTCACAACGGCATCACCCGTAAGCGCTTCCTAGAGGCACCGTATATACCAATGGTTGCTATGAGATCAAAGATCTTGTGTGATAGAACCAAACATAAAATTAAAAATTTACACTTTTTTTATTTGCACTTTATGCACTAATATTAGTACAAAATACTCCAAAAGTACATCAAAATTAAGTTTTTTTTTGTCCCCCTCTTTAGAAAAAGGGGTATAGAATCAAAATACATAATTTCGCCAAAAATATTTTTACCCCCAATAGGTGTTTTTCCGCTAAATTTAGCGGTGGCTCTAAATGTGTTTGGTGAGCTTTTAAATTTAGAAATATACCAAAATTTAGTAATTTCTCCAAATTTTCTAAAAAAATAATTTAATAAAAAATATGGAGAGAGTGGGAATTGAACTGCTAATTTGTTTGTTCCCAAGATCCAAACAAATAATCTGAATATTGTTTTCACCTTTTCTCACAAACCGTGATCGGGTTTTTCTCAAAATTTGAAAAAAGTATCATACAATACTTTTATTGAAACACACAAAATTTTAGAAGAATCAGAATCTTAGTTTTTAGATCTTACCAATTTACCAGCTAGATCTAATTTTTTTTATTAAAAAAAATGATCCAACTTGTCATGAACTTTTCGTCACATGTAGAAGCCGAATCAAGATGATGTAAACTGAAAGCGTTGTGTGCCTCCTTCTTATCTTTCCAAAAAAAAGGCACATCAATCCGAAATTATATGAAAATGTTACATCTTTTTTTCTAAGAGCTATCTGCTGGAATTTTGTTGTGGACTGCCTTGACCTTTGCTCCCGAATTCTTCACACCTCCACTTTTAGATCTGCTTTTTTTTTTTTTTTTATAGAGCTGATATTTTTTTCACTCTTTTTTAGATCTGCATTTTTTTTTTTCAAGATCTTTCTCCTTTTTTTTTTAAGATCTCCAAATCTGGAATATTCCGCCAATAAGTTGGATCAATTGGCTATGCCAATGACTAATAAAAAAATTACCTTCCAAATAAGTGGATAGGTCAAATTTTAGTTGAGGGATGCTTGGAAGGAATGGAGGCTGCGAGATGCTTCAATGGCTGTCCTTTGATGTAGATCTTATTCTCAATAGATCCTCTCCAATAGTGCTCCTCTTGACCTTACTTGGATAGAACACCGCTCTCGATACCAAATGATAATAATGGTATACCTTTGATACCAAATGATAATAATGGTGTAGAATTGCAATGACCAAAGAGGGATGGAAGCCTCACAAATATTATTGATCATTAAATCAGATTACATAATAATGCAAGAGATGTAATATTTATAGATATTAGATGACCTCATATGGATAGACATGACACCCTATCGCACCAACTACGAGATGATAAGACCCATCTCACATGCACATGTAATTACTACTAATACCAATATTGAATGTTATCAACATAACAATATTGAATGCAAGTCACTAGACTAGAGTGCACATGTTGCACATTATTAAATAAAAGACAATGTAATAAAATGCAATAAATATGCCTATGCTAAATTATGCTAACATTACTTTGATGTCCATCGATGCAAGTTCTATAAGAATTCCATCCTATCTTTGTCTTCTGATAGCTTCCCCTCCTGCTTGATCTTTTGATTCTCTATTTCCTGAACTGGAAGTATGGGTAAAGAAGGAGTGGGCTTAGTTTCAGATTCAACTAGAAATTTTTTACAAGAGGTTAGGGAATAAGATTTGCATTTAGAACAGATTCTGAACGCCAACTTGGACACTTAATTATGACTTCAGTATGTGATTTTGGGGTAGAAAAAGTAGGAATTGCAGTAGCTTGATAGTTAGGAAACAGAGGAATAAGCTGCATTGGCTGACAAGGAGAATTTATAGGCATTGAATTTTCATAGGGAGGGTAAGCAGGAACATCCCATTGATAGGGTTCCTTATCCTAACACCTATCATTCTTCATTCTTTGTCGATTTCTCAATTTGTTCCTTGATAGCTAAATATTGTTTCTTCAAACTATTTAACTCAATTCTAAGATTTCTTCGCCTTTCATACTCAGCATAACCCTCTGCATAAATTTGACCTTGAACAACATAACCCTCATATTGGTAATCATTTTGATATACAGGGTTTGGGTTATAAGGGTATTCATTCTGATAAGGGTTATATAATTGATTTGAAGGACAAGGTGGAGAAAAGGAATACTTTGGTTTGGCTAATGATATTGCTTAAAGTGAGGATTTATGGTTCTTTGGACTTCATAAAATACTTGAACTTATTAAAACAAGTCTATTGTTCACAAAACAACTAATAAAAAAATAACATATCTGAATTTCTTGAAAAATACCGAAGAAGCTGCAGCTGAAAATTTTAATACTTGTGAGAAGTGTTATACTTGATCTAGAATAAAATTTACATTGCCACCATATGTGTTCTTCTTGAGATCTTGAATCTTCGAGAACACATCAATAGTAATTCTTTCCAAAATCGCTATGCATGGTGTTTGATATGGTTGAATGATGAAACACCTCACAGAAAGTGAAACTTTTAGTTGTGTGATTGTCCCACCGGCCATGCCAAAACTATTATCTCTTGAAAGTGCACCCTGTAGAGATATTATTACAAGTTTTCTAATCTTGCACAATTGAGCTCTCTCTTTTGTAGATCTGATGGAAACACCTCGGGTATGTGGGTATACCTATTTTGAGGTGAGTCTTTGGAATTAAAAGGTCGGTTTTTATTGGTGTATCCTAAACTGATTTAAGGAGTTTGAGAGTAAAATATGACTGTAAAGTAATTAAAACTAATGTGATACAACAAATTTGTATGAGGGCTTTGGTGAGTATATGCACTGATTGATATGTGAAAGATGTTTTTGCACAAGCCAATAGTCTTCTACGAGAATTTAAGGGCAAACACTTGGTTATCTTTGAGGGAAGAATATCACACCAACACCGATAGGTTAACATGCACATTAAAATTATGTAGAGAATCTTGACTTTGCAGTAGGGTAAGATGATTGATCAGGTAATTTCCATTCACAAGACTAATAGAAATACACACAAGATCGTAAATAATTGGTAAGGCGAAATCCTTCACACTCAGAAGGAAAAACTGGAACAATTTTGCTTCAATACTCCTTTATCCAAAAGACCTCGAAGTTCCCCTTATGCTTAGAAAAAACAAGGAATAAATAGCAAAACTAATTTTCCCCCTTTCTAAAAATAGACTAAACATCTTGTACTCGCCCATGCATGTTATTTTTATCCTTTAATTAATAATAGATAAATGACTAAGAATAGAGCATATAATTACAAATAGGCATTTAATAGTCTTGATCACAATTGGTCAACTAAAGTTGGACTGATCTATTTTTAGGAAAGCAAGAGTAAATAATTTGCTAATAATAAGCTTTCTTGCAAGGAAAGACTTTCCTCTTTCGAACATGAAATTTAGTATTCTTATTTGTTCTATCCCTTTGATGAAGCATGGAAAAAAATTAGGTCTTTGTTCATGAGTAAGAGAAGTATTTATAATACCCACAAAACATCCACTATTGGGAACCACTTTGCACTTCACCATATTTTGGCCATCTTTTTGATTATTTGAAACATACATTATAATTCAGGTTTTGAAAATCAAAACTTAAAATGATAGCTTGGATAACACGTGGATTCCTCCTTCTTTGCTTTTACAGGCCCATGGGAAAAATTCTAGAAATTTTAAGTCCTTTGTGGACTTTTGGACCCTTTTGAAGTTTTGAACCTTTGGCGGACTTTCGGACCTATGGGTCAGTTTAGAGCTTTAATTCCATTTGCGGGCCTTTGGGCTTATTTGAATTTTAAATCTTCATAGGTCTCGGGACTATGGAGATTTTTAAAAAAATTAACTCTTTCGCTTTGGGCCTTAAAGGAAACATTTACTCGGTCTCCCACCTAGGAAAATTGTAGGTATATGGGACAACTTGGACTTTTAACCACATTTTCAAAAGGTATACTTGAGTTTTAAGAAAGCCCATTTTTACCGTCAATATTCTATGGAATCGATATTTGACCTTTTCCCGATTTGACTTTCTCCTCGAGTTCTCGGGCTTAGGAAATTTTGGAACTTTTAACTTTTTCACTCTTACGGTTTCAAACCAAAAGTGAATCTCAACCTCCATTGTTCCGTCATTGCATTGTTATGCCACGTGTACTTTTGAGGGGTGCGGGTCTACGGAAGACAGTTTTACAATTCAAAAATTTTAAACTTTGACTAAGTCGACTACCATTCTATTTAAATGAATTTTGCATCGATTTTGGTGGTCTATTTTTGATCGTCGATTTCTATACTTTGTAATCTAAACCATTGAACTTAACCCATTGGGTGAGTTGAGGAGATAAGATGCATTCAAACCCTAACTTTGATCATTTTTTACTCCTGCGGGAATGGGAAAATCCCTAGTGAATTATTCTTGGCCGCTATTGATGTTCTTTGAGCTCTCTCAGAGCACCTCTAGTTCTCGAAATCAATTGGATCTGTATCTTTTTTTTTTGGCTCTAGTTGCATTCTTGTTCCTTGCATTTGCTAAAAAGTTTCAAACAACTCGGCAATGGTTTGACCTCTTGAGTTTGATGACTCTGTGATCTGTTTAGTATTCCCTGCTCTATAATTACTCTAGACTGGAGCCATGACCATCATGATTGATTTCTGGTAAGTTCACAAATCTCCATCCATTACTCGTATGCATGATGCCATTTAACTTGAGCTTCAAACAGTATTAGATCTAGTCCATTTGGAACTAGTATTTTCTTCACCCATCAGTTGGGTTGTATTTTGTTGTGCAAAAGGCACCTTGGCCGCCATATTTAGAGCTGAAGCTTAGGTTTTGTTCGATTTTATCTTTTGAATCTTGTGGTGAGGGTTTTGATTGTTGTGTTGCTCTGTATTCGTAAATATCAACAGACTTGGCTCTCTGTACTAAAATTTTATTTTGAGCCTCTTTTTAATGGACACCTTCAGAAGGTAGGTGACGTGATGTTTTAAACCTTTCATTGCTACCCATTAATGGGTCTTCATTTCTTGTCTAGGATATGTTCATTTTGGTACCATGCCACCATTGATGAATTTCAAAATTATGGTTTCTTCGATTTACCAACTGTGGGTAGTCATTAATCTGATTATTTTTGAAAATCTTGTTCTTGAGGATAAATGGGTGCCGAATCTTGTACTCAGCCATGGATTTTTACTTGGGATAGCCGCCATTCTTTTTTTCTCTGAAGCTTGTTAAGGAATTTATCTTTGTCTAGTTATCCACTTCTACGTGGCATATTACTCTGTCGTGGCTCGGCCTAGAGGGTTTTGAAGGTAGGATGAGAGTTCCTTTTGAGAAAATTATGAGTGGGATGGATGAGAATGTTTAGCCGCCATTTTTTTATTTCAAACCGAAAGCGTTATTATTTAACCTCTGCATTTTCTTTAATCACCAACGCTGATTAGTTGAGCTCGTATTTGGTTGTTTTGAGGCACTGATAATTAGCTCCCTTCTATGATTTCTTGCTACCCAGTACACATATTTCAATCATTCAGGATTTAAGAAAATGTTTCCATTAACTGTTGACTGAGTGAAATATCTCAAATCCACTTGAACACTTGAACTTGGCTTCATTATTTATCATTTCGAGATATTCATTCTTTTATGGTACTAGTATTTGGTTCAGTTGATGCCATGGAGCTCTATCTGTGTAAATTTCTAACTGTAATTTATACTTCATGTTCCATCCTTTGTCTAATGACTATATCTACTGAAAGAAAATAGACTGTACCTTTCTTGTAACTTAGAGATGTTCAAGATGCATTTTACTCTAAATATTTGCTTTCAATGGAGCTTTTGTTCCTTCATGCTTAATCCATTGTAACCAGATTGAGTCTTCACTTTCTATGATGAACCTGATGTTAATCTTTTCTTGATCTATTTCCTTGCATAAATAGTTGTACTTCTTTGATATGGCAGCATATCTGTAATTCATACTTCCTTTATTTGAAAATTGGAATTCATAGAAAGGATGTACTTTGTAAAATTACTTCAAATTTCATGTTATTCAGCTATTTAAGCTATAATGAATGCTCCAAGTACTTCAATATGATGAATGAAAGTGCAGTCCATTTCTTCTCTGCATTATATATTGTATTTCCTTTTATTACAGCTCTGATATGCATGCTAGAAAAAGTCATAAATGTCCATTTTACATGGCGAAGCCCTGTCAAAATTTTCTCAAATTCTCTTTTCATTCTATTTCAGCTGCAATTTTATCTCATTTCAGTCAACTTCAACCTTTAAATTCGATTCTTTTGCTTCACCTTTGTTATACTTTTCAATGCATGAATTTATGAAGTTGGAAGTATAAAGAGTTAAACTAAACCCTGAGCTCAGTATTGATGATCATTTGTTTCTCCCTTTTCAGGTACCATGATGTAGTTGCAGTGGATAGCTGGAACAATAATACAAAAGGAAAAGAACACTCCCTCGAGGCAATGACGGGTTTGTTACCTCAATACATTTTCGGCTTCATAAATATATGCATTGTTTTGCCTTTCGGTTATTTCTCACGTCGTGTGTGAGAAAAATATGTACTATTATTCCGCATGAATAAATGAAAATATTTTCGTGTTATGAGATGTATGTCCTTCCTCTATGTTCTCTCTTTCATTTGTATGGATAATGAATGAACTTATGCATCTCAAAACACTTAAATAATTCACTTAATCATAAAAATAAATAAACAATCAAGTTTACCTTATTGTCGCCCATTGAAAATGCGAGACTACTTGGAAGATCGTAAATTGTCCTTCAAAGCGCCACCTGCCTCTGACTTCAAAGCATCATGTCTAATACATGTTGCCCTTCCTACTTTCCTCGGGGCCCTGCTATGGTTGCTTCTAAATTGTTGCATAGTTCGATGAGGGTTTCAAATGGAATGGGTACATCTATGGGACATGGCATTCTTAAACTGCTGTACTCAAGTTTTAGTTTTCATGCCAAATTATTTCCAAGACTGTCGAGAACCAAACAATTAAAAGCGCATCTAAATCAAAGGTGGTTGTCCCAAACATAACCAGACTCTTAACTGACCAATCTAAGAAACTTTAAAAGTTTCAAGTTGACCTTCTTTGCACCTTTGGGTGAATAAATGTCAACACTTCCTTCTAGGAAGGAAATCTATAATTTTAACTCTCATCTTTTCGATGGGAAAAGTGCACATAATTCAAACATAACATAAAACATAATTCATTTGGTTTGACAAAACTAAACCGCTAAGTTGCGAAAAAAATTAAAAAGTATCAAGAGAGTAGTAATTCACTATAACATTGAATTATAGCCAAGATTACAAAATATAGTTTTAATTTTTAAAATAATTGAAAAGAGAAACACATTGTGTTTGAGCCAAATATAGGAAAATATTGTTGGAAACATTTGGTGCCAAGCGCAACCAACAAAGATAAAGACACGGACCAAAACACAAAATCTGAAAACTATAATTATTATATTCAATTTAAGAAGATTTTACGAACTCGGAGCTATGGCTCTACAAATTTTCTTTTCTTTTTGTTTCTCTTCATGTGTTCTATTCTCTCTGTCTCTTCTTCTTACAAAAACCTACGATTCCTCATCTTGCAACTTTGCATGTATCTATCCGCAATATGTCTTTTTCTATATTTTCCTCTATCTTCTTTGGGTTGTGACTCTCGTATATTATTAGTTCTTTTCTATATTCTCTCTGTCTCTATATTATGTTGTTTCATAAATTTATTCTTCTTTTCTATATTACCCTCTCTATTATTTTCCTTTAGCTACAACTTTATATTATCCTCTAAGTTATTTATATTCTACATCTATATTATTTTGTCGATCCAATTATATAGCTCCATGTGTCTTCAAAAGAATCTCACCAAGTGCTTAAGTTATAGATTGGTGAGGCCAGTCATATAACGTAGGGTGTCACTCATATAACACGACACATAATAAAAAGGACTTGAAACAATATAAAATGTTCCTCACTGGGGCTCTCATGTCTCTGAAGTTCATCTCACAAATGGGTAGAATAATTTCGCCACATGTCCCCTCACGGGACCATTACATCATCATTTAGTGCTCCTAAATTTCAACCATCAACGTCTGGGAAATGTTTTTGGGTTAACATATAAACATGGTACTTGACATTTGGATGTAATGTGTAGATTTTTATGGTTAATCCTCTTGGCACTATATTTTGAGACAAGACAACATGTACTTGTCTTTGATAAATATGGCATGGAAATTTGGATGAAAGGGTTTAAAAATAGGAGCTTAGAGATTTTCACGAAAATATAATTTTTGTTGTCGAATCATCTCCTTAAACTTGTATCCCTACAAGCAAGCCGCCCCTTTCTAATAACACAACAAAAATTTGAATCTCACATATTTCATGTAAATTGTTCGGCTTGATGCATGGAAGAAACGCATTCGGATGGACTATATAAATGACACGATATAGGTTTTATAAAGGATTGGAATTTTTATTTTAAAAAAAAATAGTAGGCGCATGCAAGACAAGCCTCCAAACCATACTACCATTATTCTTATAAATGCATCCAAATAAAATATTGGGAATAATTTTGATATGTTTTACACGTATTTCGATTTTTAGTGCTCTATCAGCCTTGCACATGGAGATAAATTTATAAAATTAATATATCCTCATTGTACTATATAAAATTTGACTAATCTGGGTTTGTAGCTGTATCTAAATCGGGTTCATTTGTCTCTAGGGGAAATTGAAAATATGACATTCTACTGCTTTTTTGTTATATTTAGAGAAAGAATAAGATTGAGTATTAAGAGACACTTCATTAAGGAATAATGTCTAGATGTATTAATTTTGATTCTTTTCATCTGTGCACCTATGCTACGTTCACTGTAACCTTTCTAGCTCCATTCTCAGGGTAGATGAGTGCCACCACTTAATTTTTCCTGATCCTTAGATTTAATTTTTAGAAGTTGTTGTATGGTTTAAGACATTTAAATTTCTCTTTACTATTATCCCACTTATGTCTCTGCAATATTTTTCTCTTTCACTCTTCCTTTGCATGAAACACTCTATTTTTTCATTCTTTGATAATGCATGGAAAGAGAGTTTTAAAGCATGGAAGCGATGTTATTTTATTAAAATAGAGGCTCATAAATGTTTTCTCAGGAACTAAAAGGTCTATATGGCATTTTGGACCACAAGTGGCATGAAAGGAGTAGAGACAACGTTGACAACATTTTTTAGCTTCCCACCTTTTTGCATCTCCATGGAGGTTTTGTTGGGAAAATTTAAGGACCATACATGGTTTTTATTGTGTATTGATGCTCACCCCAACGATTCGTGTTCGGTTATTGGACAAGTTATGTGGCACATTGGTAGTTAGAAAAGAAAGACATGGGCATCCTCATGAATCTCTTTTCTTGTTTCCACTAAATAGAACCAACACGTATACACATGGTGGGTTTAGCCTTCACTAGCATACCCTCGGACTTATTAAAATAGAAGCATTGAAATAGGGAAAGGAAAACACTAAAGCATGATATTGGATGAGTACTTTTTTAGATGTTGTATTTTGTAGAATGCGTTAAAAAATGGGTTCATGGAATGTCATGCTTGTTGGATATGCACAAAATGGATTCATGGAAAAGGAATCAGAAACTTTCAACCAAATGCTTTTCTCCAGTCAAGAGCCATGGAAAAAATACCCTAGCTGATGTCTCAGTGATAAATCGTCGGGAAAAAGGTATGGACCTCCGTCACTCTTGCATCAAAACTTCACATTTTATCATTCTTGTTTTGGGTTTTAAATGTGTAGAATAATAGAGAATGCAACTTGAATGCATAATAAAACTCTTACCCTTCCCGAAAACAAAAATATAAATTGAAAAATTGAAAAAGACCTTAGACACCACACGCATAGCTATCGCTAAAGAAAATCATTTTATTAACCCAAACCTCAATATGCTTCCTATTAGTTTACAACACTTTGAGGGCCCTAAATATAATTGATAAACTAAATTTTATTCCTTGGAGAGATGAGTTTTGTTTTCCATTTCGTATTTTAGTCACTTGGGGTGATGCTTCATTTTTTAAGTAAATGTGATCCATTGTGGTTTACGATTATCATGTCAATTTGGAGAAACTAAAACTACTCCTACCTACCTGAAGACCTCCATTAGGAGAAATGTAACAAACCCTCGGTTTAACAAAATTGATTTTAGAGGTTAGTTTTACAAGTTAGTTTCATGGCCCACTAGTAGTATGTCACAATATTTTCGACAATATTATGATAAAAAAACTGGAGTTGCCTTGGTATCTTGAGCCTTTCTCATCATAAACGACTTCCATCAGATGTGATGAATTCTATTTATACATTTGAGTAAGTAGGAATCATTAAACTTTGTGTTTGAAGTTAAAATGAAAGTGTTTGGGGCCTAGTTATAAACACTTAAACCATTAAGGCTAAATTTAAAAAAATTGTAAATTCAACTAGACAAACCTTCCGAGAGCCCCATTTGTCTTATATTTACTTGTGGAAGTTTTTGCAAATATCGTCTCATACTTTATAGAGTATGAATTGGTCAATTTCTTGCATGAATGGTTTTTAAAATTATAATGTTTTCTCTCTCTTCCCTTCTCTCTCTTTGGAAATAATTATGGAAAATTTATTTATTTTTAAAATTTATATGGATCTCAAATGGAATGAAAATAAATAAGTGATGTATGTGGTTATGATATGGTAAATATTAAAAAAAGTTCTATGCTTTCTCTCTCTTCCTAATTCTCTCTAGAATCGAAAAAGAAAAAAATACAAAGGAATGTTAAAGTGTGAATTTGTGATGCAACGACCTCTCTCCCCACCTCTATATTTTTATTTTCCTTGGTTTTAAATTACTTCAAATGATGAATGCGTTAATTTTTTCTAAAGTGTAAGGGATTTCTATATCGGTCCTAGGGTGATGTAACATTCGATGCGAGTGCTTTGAACAAGAAAGATTTAGAATGTGATATGTTGTAACCAGTGAGATGATGATAAGATATTGTACATTTATTTCGATTACAAATGTTATATAGAAGTGAGTTAAAGATAAGTGTATTATTAACATTATTGTGTCAAAACCATTGTTCCTCTTAGATTCTTATGTTTCAAGCATTATACTTGGAAAAATATTTGGTTTGTATCTACTTTGTTTTAAAGCTAACATTTGAATACTGGTAGGAGTGTCACATAATGAATGTAGGACCAAATACGTCAACTACATAAACGAGGAAGATAATTGAAAATGTAAATGGGTAAAATGTGTACCATTTACTTCATGAGTGTTAAGTTCATTTGGATTTAAATGTGCTTCTTATGGTTTAGATGATCGAAGCAATCACTTTCTGGATAGTTATTTTGGTTCATAAATAAAGTCAAATATATGATAGTAACTTATTATTATCAAACCATATAAATGAAGTTGGTATTTAACCTTTGTTGTAATGACTTGGTTTTGTTTTTGAAAAAACCTATAAGATTGTAGTCCATTTGCCCGTGATTTGGATGACCAAATCTTGTTTTTTTTTCCTTTGGTGAAAAGTTAGATGTAGTTGTCTATCTTGGGATGGATTTTATTTTGTATTTTTGAGCAATTTTTTTAATGATTTTTTCCGTGAAAGTGGTTTAAAAAGATTTAGAAAATGGAGCGCTTTCCATTTGCCACCATAACTATATCAAAAATATCAAAAAAATATATTTTTTAATGTGTATAGAATTTCTCCATGCTTGGGATGGTATAAGTTTTATCACATTTTGATAAGTGAAACAAAAGTTGCAGTCTTAAACGTAGACATGAACATTCGTGGGAAAAAATGTCTTAAAGACCTATTGTTAGTAAAAAATTATAAAATGATATTTATCTTATTCTATTCACTTTAAAATCAATATTTCTATGAAGCTAATCAGTCTCCCCTACGTGATGGCACCATTTTTGTGAAATGTTTTCAGTTTTTAGCATGGTTCAAGTCTATGGAAGAGAAAATTTGAAGTTTTTGACCCTTTACACTTCATAATGACCTTCATAGCTTTGGTTGGGAAAAACAAAGATTTCGAGCCTTAGGGTGGATTTGATGATCTAGAAAGAAGCGCGATCATGGTTTATAAACCGCGATCGTGGGTTTTTAAACAAGAACCATGATCGCGCTTTATAAACCATGATCACGGTTTATAAAGTGTGATCGTGGTTTATAAATCATATTTATACGCATCCCAATGTTCTAATTACCATGTGATTTTTACTGTTTGACTTTACCGTATGAATTACTATGAAATTCTATCATTTTCTGCACATTTTTCTTATCACGGAAGTAAAACATCATGGGAGACAAGAAACGAAGTCAAAAAAAGGAAGTCATTAAGTAAAAAAACACCAAACGAATTAGAGGCAAACAAATTTCAAAATGTTGAGTGAATGCGGAATCTTCGTGAATCAAGAAGAGGTTCATCTTGACCCCTACTATTTGTAAGCAATGAGGAACCAGTAATGTTTCTCTTTATCGATGTTGAAGTTGAATTAAATACTCGTGATGAAGATGTTTTTCTTGTCGATGTTGAAGAAGAATTAAATACTCGTGATGTAGCAAATGTTGAAATTGAAGGAGACAATGAAAATGTGAATAAGGAAATTCAGGTTGAAAATTGTAGACAAACAAAATTTGACAAAAACACCTCCTAGGATTTTCCGTAAGAAACCTAATTATTTTATTGAAATTGATGAAAACATTTTGAAACCAATGTGTGACAAACTTTTTGAATGGAAAATCGGAAGAAAAGCCCTTTGAAATTTGGGATAATCATTTTGAAATTTTAAATGATTCCCAAAGATGTCGTTGTTGGTTAGTTTGATGAAATTGAATAAAATGAGACCTACATTAAACACCTTAGGATTGAAACATCTAATATACGTGGTGAACCTCTCTGATTGTTGAAAACCTTCATGATGCATATCACCTTTGTTGGTGTCGAGAGACACACTAGGGATAGTAATATTGTGCGTCGTGTGTACTTGCTACTAGTGTTGTAAGTGAATCAATAAAAAAACAACGTTTGATTATGTAAACAAGTCGAATGTTGCAAGTTAATCGAAAAACTCTAATGAAAGCAATTGAAAGGCGTAATATCCTTGATCACTCAATAACACCGATTTTTGGGCATTTTTCTGCTAGAGCACCGCGTAAGGACAAATATAATACGATCTTTATAAGAGAGTTGTTATTCAATTTTGGCATGATAACACTAGAGTTTCACCTAATCTGAGAGATGTTGTAAAATGGAGAGTTGGTTACTATTAATCGTGAACCACATCAAAGCATTTCTTAGATATGACTCAAACTCAATTTTTTCGTAAGTTTGAACAAGAGCATCGGAAATTAAAATTAGTCAACATTTTTTTGAAATGTTAAAACCATTCTATGTGAAAATCAACCACGCTCGCACCACTTGTTGTTGTAGGCAACATGTTGAATTTCTTTATGCATTATGCTAAATTTTTATGTATTTGTTCTATTTTGCATTCTGAAACTATGTTATCGGAATGTGGTGTTCAAGTTCCACCAATATCTTCTAGGGATTTCATTCCTACGATATTTTGTGAAAAAGAAGTTGGACAATTTTTTTATAGTCAGGATTGTTTAGATGGAAGTTGTGGTACATGTGGTGGATTACCTAAATTGGAAAGTTACATCCATGAGAAAATTGAAGGTGAAATAGGAAATAATTTAGTTGAGTTTGATAAATATAAATCAATTGCATACTAGTTGAAAGATGGAAAAGAGTCTAAACGGTGTGAGCTAGTTATAGAACATATGCCTATTTTTCAATTTATGAGAAAATTTAAGGATGAAATTGTTTATGAGTATCTTTAGGCATACACACGAGCTCGATGGTTGGATGAATAGTTCAAGATATGCAAAGACACATTTCCTATTGGTATTATTGTTTTGGTGGTAGATTTTGTAGAGAATTACACATTGCTGACCACAAATGGAGGTTCAATCACAATATTACAACTCAGTACAAGTTGTCATTTTTGTGCATATAGCATTTATACATTCTCTGATAGTCTGAGAGAATGATCGATTTTTTTTAAGAGAGTACCATTTTTATATCGGTGATGATCGTACTCATTCTCTTGAATTTGTGCAAGGGTGTTTCAGTTATTTTATGGAAACTTGTCGATAGGGACATCCACTTCAAACAACATTATATATGGTCGAGATAATTACACGTCTCGAGTTTAAGAATGCATGAATGTTTTATTGGATGAGCGGGATGCACGTCAAGATGGGTGTGTGCAACATATTTGGAGTTTTTGAAATTTGGACATGGAAAAGGAGAGCATGATGGTGCGGGGGCATGTGTGAAAAGAGCTCTTGCAAGAGAAGAGTTGAAGTACAAAGATGGTGCTAAATTGAAAGATGTAAAGAGCATAGTGGAATGGTGTATTGACAACATGGCCGAGGTTCTCAAGAAATTTCCACGGTTTCGCGAGATATTTTTGGTTGATAGAGGAACAAAAATTGCTAACTACGAGGATTGTATGACACTCACTTTGGGTCAGTGATATGCACTCATTTTGTAGCTCGAGCTACTTCGTGGGCCACATGGACAAGAAAGTTGACATGTTTTTGTGCATCTTGTATCGAATTTGTCTGTTGAGTGTGATTCACAAGAATGGGTCGATGGATGGATTTGTAGGCCTCTAACTCTCCACTTCTAGTTATCAACCTCCACAAGCATTACGACTTGTTTCTATAGATGAAGTTGCAACATCCAAGGACTTTGATGAAATTTTGATTTTTGGTGCGACAAGGTATTTATGGTTATTTACAATTTTTGTATTGAGTTATGTCCATTGAAATTTTAATATGTACAATTTAAATTTGAGTTGAAACCTTTTTTTGTAGGACATGTGTTTGTAGTTATTGCGACAGAAGACAATGAAGAAGGAACAGACTATTTCTTATGTCGTTGCATCGAGGAAAGAAAGAAGTTGACTTCTCTTGTTATAGATGGTGAAGATATTGAGTACCCTACAGGGTCAGTGGTAGTTACTGGAACTTGGCTTTGGTGATATCCATTAAAAAACTCCTCTGTTTGGGTGTTTGAAGACTTTGAGACACACGGAAAATACTCTTATATTTGCATCTAGTTCTAGTGACAAATATTCAGTTGTATAGATATCGAGGAAGGCCTAATAACAAGATTCTTTGGAAGGTTGAGAGTCGAGATCATGAAGCAATCATGTCCTTATATTGAGTAGATCCGATCTGATGGTTCATTGGAATGAATTTACTGATGCTCATATACTGGTATATATAATTTCTTTGGTATATATAAATTTGTTAGTTAGATAAATTTAAGTTCATATATTTTATTAAATTTGTGTATTTTGTATATATCTAGTATGGATTTGATTTGAAACTTAAATTTCTTTGACTAAGACTTTTATATGCAGGTTAGTGGTGCAGAAAAGCTTCCACCTTCACGTGGTTGGCACTGTTAGTAGAGAATTATAAATTCTCGAAGCTAAGAGAAGCTTTCATTGTTTTACAAGAAAATAGAAGTAATTAACAATGATTTATGTACCTATGGAGGGGTTCTTGGCTCGGAGGAGGTAGCCCCAGAAGGACCTAGAGCTTAGAGAACCAAAAAATGACACCTCCCAGTGTTTTGAAGACCATCCCTATGTGTGTGCACATTCGGTTTTGGTGCCATGACCCCTTGTTTGCAAAATATACCATTTGTTTGTGACCTTACTGTTGTCTCAAACTACACTATTCGGTGCGTTGTTTGCAAACAATAGGGCAGCGAGAGCACCGATTGGAGAAGGAAAAAAAATTGAGACAGGCTATTGTAGAGGGTCCCTACGTTGAGGTGTAGGATAGATGAGACATCTCTAGGTGCCACGGAGTGTGCATAGTCACCCGTCGAAGTTGAATGATTTTTTGGTCTTAGGGCTCTTGAGGGACTCCGCCCGAATGAGGTAGCCCGGAAGCAACGATGTTGTTGCACACCAAAATGATACCTCCTCTAGCATTCACCTAGCCACCCGGATGTGTCGTATTGGTTTGGTGCCACGACCCACCATTTACAAAATATACCATTTGACAGCCTTACACTGTCTCAAACTACACTATTCGGTGCATTTACAAACAATAGGGCAGCGAGAGCACCGATTGGAGAAGGAAAAAACAGAGATAGGATATTGTAGAGTGTCCCTATGTTGAGGTGTAGGATTAGATGAGACATCTCTAGGTGCCACGAAGTCTGCGTAGTCACCCGTCGAAGTTGAACGATTTTTTTGGTCTCAGGGCTCTTGAGGGACTCTGCCCGAACGAGGTAGCCTGGAAGTAATGACGTTGTGCGCACACCAAAATGATGCCTCCTCTAGCATTCACCTAGCCCCTAGATGTGTCTGCGTAGTCGGTTTGGTGCCACGACCCACCGTTTACAAAATATACCATTTGTCAGCCTTACATTATCTCAAACTACACTATTCGGCGCATGTTTGCAAACAATAGGGCAGCGAGAGCACCGATTGGAGAAGGAAAAAACTGAGATAGGCTATTGTAGAGTGTCCCTACACTGAGGTGTAGGATTAGATGAGAGACATCTCTAGGTGCCCGTGAGTCTACGTAGTCACCTGTCGAAGTTGAATGATTTTTTGGTCTCGGGGCTCTTGAGGGACTCCCCCGAGCGAGGTAGCCGGAAGCAACAGCGTTGTTGTTGTGCACCAAAATGATGCCTCCTCTAGCATTCACCTAGCCACCCGGACATGTCCACATAGTCGATTTGGTGCCATGACCCACCGTTTACAAAATATACCGTTTGACATCCTTACACTGTCTCAAACTACACTATTTGGTGTTTGCAAACAATAGGGCAGTGAGAGCACCGATTGGAGAAGGAAAAAACTGAGATAGGATATTGTAGAGTGTCCCTATGCCGAGGTGTAGGATTAGATGAGACATCTCTAGGTGCCATGGAGTCTGCGTAGTCACCCGTCGAAGTTGAATGATTTTTTGGTCTCAGGGCTCTTGAGGGACTCCGCCCGAACGAGGTAGCCGGAAGAAATGACGTTGTGCACACCAAAATGATGCCTCCTCTAGCATTCACCTAGCCACCTGGATGTGTTCTACGTAGTCGGTTTGGTGCCATGACCCACCGTTTACAAAATATACCGTTTTGAGCCTTACATTGTCTCAAACTACACTATTTGGTGCGTTTGCAAACAATAGGGAAGTGAGAGCACCGATTGGAGAAGGAAAAAACCTAGAGATAGGATATTGTAGAGTGTCCCTACTCTGAAGTGTAGGATAGATGAGACATCTCTAGGTGCCACGGAGTGAGCGTAGTCACCCGTCGAAGTTGAATGATTTTTGGTCTCGGGGCTCTTGAGGGACTCGCTCCCGAGCGAGGTAGCCGGAAGAAATGAGCGTTGTGGCGCACCAAAATGAAACCTCCTCTAGCATTCACCTAGCCACCTAGACATGTGTCATGTAGTCGGTTTGGTGCCATGACCCACCGTTTGCAAAATATACCATTTTGATGACCTTACTGCTGTCTCAAACTACACTACTATTGGTGCGTTTGCAAACAATAGGGCAGAGAGCACCGATTGGAGAAGGAAAAAAACTGAGATAGGCTATTGTAGAGTGTCCCTACACCAAGGTGTAGGATTAGACGAGACATCTCTAGGTGCCACGGAGTCTGCGTAGTCACCCGTCGAAGTTGAATGATTTTTGGTCTCAGGGCTCTTGAGGGACTCACGCTGCCCGAGCGAGGTAGCCAGGAAGCGATGCGTTGTCGCACACCAAAATGATGCCTCCTCTAGCATTCACCTAGCCACTGGATGTGTCACATGTAGTGGTTTGGTGCCCATGACCCACCGTTTACAAAATATACCATTTGACAGCCTTACACTATCTCGAACTACACTATTCGGCGCGTTTGCAAACAATAGGGCAGCGAGAGCACCATTTGGAGAAGGAAAAAAAATGAGATGCTATTATAGAGTGTCCCTACATCTTGAGGTGTAGGATTAGATGAGAAATCTCTAGGTGCCACGGAGTGTGCGTAGTCACCCATCGAAGTTGAATGATTTTTTTTTTTGGTCTCGGGGCTCTTGAGGGACTCGCCGAATGAGGTAGCCGGAAGAAACGACGTTTTTGCACACAAAAAATGACACCTCCTCTAGCATTCACCTAGCCATCCTCGGACATGTGTCTGCATAGTAGTTGGTTAGTGCCATGACCCACCGTTTACAAAATATACCATTTGTGACCTTACACTTTGTCTCAAACTACACTATTTGTGCGTTTGCAAACAATAAGGCAAGAGCACCGATTGGAGAAGGAAAAAACCTGAGACAAGCTATTGTAGAGTGTCCCTACATCGAGGTGTAGGATGAAATGAGACATCTCTAGGTGCCATGTGCCAGAGTGTGCGTAGTCACCCGTCGAAGTTGAATGATTTTTTTGGTCTCGGGGCTCTTGAGGGACTCGCCGAGCGAGGTAGCCCAGAAGCAATGACATTGTTGCGCACAAAAATATGCCTCCTATAGCATTCACCTAGCCACCCTAGACGTGTCCGTAGTAGTTCGGTTTGGTGCCATGACCCACCATTTACAAAATATACCATTTGTGACCTTACACTTTGTCTCGAACTACACTATTCGGTGCGTTTGCAAACAATAGGGTGAGAAGAGCACCATTTTGAGAAGGAAAAAATGAGACAGGATATTGTAGAGTGTCCCTACACTGAGGTGTAGGATTAGATGAGACATCTCTAGGTGCCACGGAGTCTGCGTAGTCACCCGTCGAAGTTGAATGATTTTTTGGTCTCAGGGCTCTTGAGGGACTCCGCCCGAACGAGGTAGCCAGAGAAGCGCGCGTTGTTGCACACCAAAAATGACACCTCCTCTAGCATTCACCTAGCCACCCTTAGACATGTGTTTGTGTAGTTGGTTTGGTGCCATGACCCACCGTTTACAAAATATACCATTTGTGACCTTACACTGTTGTCTCGAACTACACTATTGGCGCGTTTGCAAACAATAGGCAGCGAGAGCACCGATTGGAGAAGAAAAAAATTGAGAGATGAGCTATTGTAGAGTGTCCCTACACCGAGGTGTAGGATTAGAATGAGACATCTCTAGGTGCCATGGAGTCTGCGTAGTCACCGTCGAAGTTGAATGATTTTTGGTCTCGGGGCTCTTGAGGCTCACCCTGAGCGAGGTAGCCCGGAAGAAATGATGTTGTGTGCACAAAAAATGATGCCTCCTCTAGCATTCACCTAGCCACCTAGATGTTTCCACATAGTTGGTTTGGTGCCATGACCCACCGTTTACAAAATATACCATTTGATAGCCTTACATTGTCTCGAAACTACACTATTTGGCGCGTTTGCAAACAATAGGGCAGCGAGAGCACCGATTGGAGAAGGAAAAAACTAAGACAGGCTATTGTAGAGTGTCCCTACTGCTTTGAGGTGTAGGAAGACGAGATGTCTCTAGGTGCCATGAGTCTGCGTAGTCACCCATCGAAGTTGAACAATTTTTTTGGTCTCGGGGCTCTTGAGGGACTCACCGAATGAGGTAGCCAAAAGCAACATTTTGCAGCACCAAAATGATGCCTCCTCTAGCATTCACTAGCCACCCGGAGATGTGTCGCGTAGTCGGTTTGGTGCCATGACCCCACGTTTACAAAATATACCTTTGATGCCTTACATTGTCTCGAAACTACACTATTTGCGCATGTTTGCAAACAATAGAGGCAGCGAGAGCACCGATTTGGAGAAGGAAAAAACTAAGACAAGGATATTGTAGAGTGTCCCTACTTTGAGGTGTAGGATAGGTGAGACATCTCTAGGCCATGGAGTCTGCGTAGTCACCCATCGAAGTTGAATGATTTTTTTGGTCTCGGGGCTCTTGAGGACTCGCCTGACGAGGTAGCCGGAAGAATGATGTTGTCACACAAAATGAACCTCCTCTAGCATTCACTAGCCACCTAGACATGTCACATAGTTGGTTTGGTGCCACGACCAAATATTTACAAAATATACCATTTGTGACCTTACTTGTCTCGAAACTACACTATTGAGTGCATTTTACAAACAATAGGGCAGTGAGAGCACCGATTGGAGAAGGAAAAAACTGAGACAGGATATTGTAGAGTGTCCTACTTGAGGTGTAGGATCAGATGTCATCTCTAGGTGCCACTGGAAGTTTGTGTAGTCACCCGTTGAAGTTGAAATTTTTTTGGTCTCAGGGCTCTTGAGGGACTTTCACCCGAACGAGGTAGCCGAAAGCAATGACGTTGTTGTGCACCAAAATGATGCCTCCTCTAGCATTCACCTAGCCACCCAGATGTGTCCATGTAGTCGGTTTGGTGCCATGACCCACCGTTTACAAAATATACCATTTTGACCTTACATTGTCTCGAACTACACTATTCGGCGCGTTTGCAAACAATAGGGCAGCGAGAGCACCGTTTGGAGAAGGAAAAAACTGAGACAGACTATTGTAGAGTGTCCCTACATTAAGGTGTAGGATTAGACGAGACATCTCTAGGTGCCATGGAGTCTGCGTAGTCACCCGTCGAAGTTGAATGATTTTTTTGGTCAGGGCTCTTGAGGGACTCGCCCTGAGCGAGGTAGCCGGAAGCAATGATGTTGTTGCATGCACCAAAATGACTCCTCCTCTAGCATTCACCTAGCCACCCGGACTGGATGTGTCCGCGTAGTTGGTTTGGTGCCCTGACAAACCATTTTAAACATTTTCAACAATTACAACTTTTTTAACTTTTCAACAATTACAACTTTTTCAACAATAGTTCTCTCTTATTCAAGATATAGTTAGGATTCCTTCATACTTAAATAGACCTAGGATAACAATTAGGAATTTCTTTTTATTAGAGAATTCATCACTTTTTCAACAATTAGAACATTTTTTTAAACAACTTTTTTAAAAAATTGTCGTAAAGGGATCTAAAATTTAACTTTGTTGTCACATATCTTATAATATCCACCTTGATAACCAATCCACTTTATATATTACACGACCAACTCATCGCATTTTCTGCAAATGAATAGAAGATAACCAAATTATACTTAACTAAAATATGCTTTGTCTTATTGTGATAAGCTAGATTCTTGGATAATTAAATAGCACTTTGATTGTCACACAATACCTTCATCTTCTATTGATATCTTCAAAACTCATCCAATAAAATTTTTACCCAAATTACCTCCTAACAACTATGATAGGAAGCTACATATTCTACCTTAGTAGTTGAAAAAATTGTAATATTTTGAAGCTTTGAAATCCAATTGATAGGTCCAGTTACAAGTGTAATAGCATAACTAGAAGTTGATCTTTGTTTTTCCAAATCACTTACAAAATATGAATCAAAATATCCACAAATTGAATCACCAATATTGTTATAGGTGATGCAATAATTTATTTTTCCTCACAAGTAGTGAAACTCCCACTTCACTTTGTTGAACAATGTTCTCTACCTAGATTTTCCTAAAAAATCTTGACAACTCAACAACATGTGAAATTTCAGTCCTTGACATGTACATGTCATAACATACATAAAACTTATTATTGCACTAGAATATGGTACATGAGATATATGCTTATTTTCTTCTTATTGTTGCACCATAGTTTATTTTAAATCAAACATACATATAAAATTAATATACATAGAATATAGAATATACATACATAGAAGGATATCATGTGTGATGAATTGAATCAAACATAGAAGTAATATCGTTATGAAAACCAACACACATGGATATATAATGTATCAAACTAAGTGTGTTGAATGCACGTCTCACGAAAATATAAGTTCATAACATGTGTACATCTCGAACCAAGTGTGTCATACATATAAGACCACATGCGCCATGCATAAGGCTATATCTGATGTCTATGAAGAATCATGAACTAGGACCAGTGGCCCATATATATATATGTACATCCATGTCCTATCTATGAATCTAATCATGAAACATCTTCCCTCTCTTCGCCCTGCTAGAAGTAGCATGTCCATGACCGGGGATGTAGTGGAGGAGATGCCACTATGGATTTCATCCATGTGTGGTCTAGGCGTCTCTAAAAGGCTGTGACCTAACTGCACATTCATAAACAACAAGATTTTAACACCCATATTTTTAAAATACATTCAAAATTTAGAAACTTAGAATTTAGTTAAAATGCATGTGAAATCTTACCCATGATGTCATGATCCTATCAATTTGTCATTGACGCATGGCAGGGACAATGGTAGACTCATGAGAGGTAAGCTACATACAAATAATTAAATTTCAAATTAAATATTTCATGTACAAAATTTGATATTGTAGATTTAAGTAATAAGAAATAATTCCTAAATAAATTTAACAAATTTGAAAAATTGTACCTCAGTTAGTGGATCTGCGAGATCTTTATGGCGTATCTCTGACAAGCCTCCATGATCTGCATAAATGGAGGAGTCTCTCTGGCAGTCATAAGCTATACAAAAAACATGTACAAATCAATATTAATCTACATGACTGCCACATAATAGAGCCAAAGCATAATCCACGTGAACTTCCACAATTAGAACTGGAAAGTGTAAAGAGAAACTAACCTGCGTAAAAGTCACGTGAGGCATGCCGATAGCCTCGAGTTCCCGAGAAGTAGATGATGACCTTGAGGCTCTGCACGTATAAAGACAAACATATATTAATATGTACATATACAGGTGAAACATTATAATAATAAAAGTGCACAATCAAATGAAATTTGAAATTTAAGTACAACTTGAAACTTACGTTTGTAACATGCCTATATTTGTATAGTTTAGCATGTATGACATGCGGATGTTTCCTTCTTGGCTCTTGCTATTTAAAATAAAATAAAAAATTAGTTTTTACATGTATGTACATAATGTCTGATGAAATACATATATATTAAAATCTCAAACATGAATTAAACTATTGTATATATATATATTAAATATTTATTTGACATTTACTGTGAAAGACCAAGATCCATTGCACCGAGTTCAAAAACATCGCCATCATCTCATCTAGAGAAAATAAATCATGTGATCCAGACAAATGATGTCTCCCATGAGTGCATACGGCACCACATGATCCCAGTGGTGTGGTGCTAGAAGCTGGTGCCTCCACCAACATCACTAGATGTAATCTGCTCACTATGTTGGGTCGGAGTGTCGGTGAGCTCCCAATGCATGTAGTGTGTCAATCTCTACAACCTCCTTCTTGTAGGAGGGATAACTAAAGGTAGTGGGGTTTTGGGGCATGGGGATCCTTGGTTGACCTACGCGTGCACCAGGTCTACTTTGTGCAGAGCCACCACCTCGCCCATAAAAATAAGAAAAGTCAAAATAGTTTGGGACCTCATTAAGCATGAACTCATAATATAATTTCTTCAAAAAATAGAGGGAACCTCATTGTTGTTGCATGGTGGATAATAAAAAACCATCCACCATCGGTCCCAAAAATTGTTCTTGATTCGGTCATCATGGCACCAATGGATTGGGAACCATTTGCAAGTAACTGCGGGGGCATTGGTTCTTGGGTCAGTAAATAATGCACAAATGCGGTCTTTTCCAATTTTTTTGTCTTTTACGGCCGCATGGGATAATTTATTTGCATACCACTACCTATAATCACCTCTAAAGGTATTCCATCTATCTATTTGGTTGGTTGTGAGTCAACTTCACCAATCAATGTTTGCAATGTGTTGGCTAAAGTCATGCGGGATGGATTTGTGGCATGATTTTGTCTTATATTTTGAATAAGGTTCTCAATGGAAATTTTATTTTGTTGGATTTTTCCAACGATATTAGCTTGTGTTCTGTTGGTTCTGTGGGGATAGAAGGAGCCACAGGAGGCGGATCTATGTTTGGAGGAGGGTTTTGTGGAATGTTTGGAGGGTTTTGACGATTGTTTGGAGGGTTTTGTAGGATTACGAGCTGCTTTGAGCAATTGTTGAACAAAACAAAAAATTGTATACATAAAAAAAAATTGAAAAACCCATGAAAATCACAAAAAATAACCTAAAATGCAAACAAATTGATCAAAATCGAGGGCTTACCTCTTTAGATGCAAAAGAGTAATTTTTAGGGGGTATTCAAAGTGTAAAACCGTGGGAGGTTTTTTTGTAAAAATGCAATTTAATATAAAAGAAAAGTGTGTGGGTAAAGGGGTGAATGGGGCCACTTAGTGGCTAAGCAAAATAATTAACTCTTGTGTTAGAAAATAAAGGAATCTTGGTGCATGATAATTAATTAAACTTATGGAACTTGGTAAACATATTGTTTTAAACCATAAATATATTTTAGGAAGTAAATTAATAATATTTAATTATTAATTTAATTCGACTTTCACAAGCTTGTGTAGAAAGACTTTAACCAAGAAATTTATCAATTTTAGATAATTTCTAACCTTACAAACCTCTTTTAATAAAAAAATCTCATTGTAAGTTTGACTATTAAATTGTTAGTTCTATTTTGTTTTAAGAGTAGAAAATTGTGGGCGTTACATGTTTAAAGAAAAACTATGTAGTGTGACCTTACCATATATGGGTTAAGTAGAACTAAAACTTCCATGGTATCCTAGTGGACTACCAAATTATTATGAAGTGAGATATAGGATTAGCTATATAATCTAATAAAATCTTCATGGTATCTGGATGACACAAATGGATTTGGTGAAGTAGTCGTACTATGCATTAAAATGTTATTAATGTTCTCTTTAGTACCTTACGAGATAAATGTGTTACCTTGGTTAGTAACAACATAACACCTTTGTATTTTATGAAGGTTTTATAGGATAAATATGTTTTCTCACCTTAAACTAATCTATAGTTGGGTGTAGATCCCTAAGTGCAATTGGAATTAAACTAAACCTCGGCTGATTAAGAGGCTACCTTGTTATGACTTAAGAGAAATGGGGAAATTGAAAACTTGGTCCCGTAAACCCATGTGAGTAATTTCCCTTGGAACCCTAGTGAGTGGCCAAAACCAAGCAAAGGTAGTTGGTGATATTCCTACGATTGATCTCATGGTGAGATTTAAATGACACGAGTGGAGTCTATGTGTCCAAGTACCTACGCAATAAAATCTTTTTTTGAACCCCTTTTTTCCTTCTTAGATAAAAGTATTCCCTTAGTGTGTAGTAGCAGATTACCTCGTGTTGCTCAAAGGTTTTGTGAGTTAAATATATTAGAACTCTCTTTTATCGTCTTATAGTAGGGTGTAGTGTCCACCTTGGAATGCTTTTGAAGTTAATAGATTGTGGGACCTCTCTTAAGGTTATTGTTTAAAGAAAATCTGATGCATTTTTACCCAACAATTGAAATAGTTCCTTGGAAGGTATTTGAAATGTATGAAAGTTGTACTAGATGTATCTCTTGTAATATACATTTAATACTTGAGTGTCTAAGAGAAATGAAATGAGTTGTCTCATGTTAGGTTACACTCCTTGTAGTATCAAATCCATTAGTGTAAATTATGTGTTATTTTATTTACAATTGTTCTAAAACAATGCTAATAGTGGGACCAAAGTACGATGTAAGTGTAAAGAGTATAAGAGTAAATGAGATTTTTGTTTAGGAATAACATCATACTGAAGTCCTTACAACTTAATTAGGCATTCTCATGTTTTTAAAAATGAATATGAATTTCCTTTATGAGATAAAACATTTGAGAAAACAAAAACTCTTAAATCTATATAGCTCCAGGATGTGAAAATGTTGAATTGACTCAAACCAACTAGTGAACTATATCAGCTATAACAGGAATATAAAGTACCCTAGTGGAGGGAAGTTAATAGGAAGAGGTAACTTGACTCTAAATCTCCTTTAAATATTAACATTTCTTCCCCTTGACTTCATGTTATTTTTTTCACTTACATAATGAGCTTATAATTTTTAAAAAAACATGTTTGACAATCCTTACATAAAAATGAGCACCACGAGTTTTTATGCATTAAATATTTTGCAAATAAACTATTGAGATATGGGAACTATGGTAAGGGAGAAAGAGCCAAACTAAGAGTGCTTGTTATAAGTTGAATCATAAACGAAATTAAGAATATGTAGGTTGAGAATGGGAATTTATCCTCGCATGATAAATGATCTTGGAATTTTAAATGTAACTAGGATGTAACCATGGTAATGATGCATTGTGGACTTGCCAATCCTTGGGTCCTTTTTTTGGTTGGATAGTTTCTAATAATTAATCGGCATGAAAAGTGTGGCATTGACTTGCACTTGGTGTTATCATGTTTTCTATTTTGTTCCATTCTTATGTATGTGTCTTATGTGATGTTTACTTTCTTTATTTGATCCCATGTGTTGTCGAGAAAAGAAAGAAAATAAAAATTATTCTAAAAATGTTACTATTGTACTATAGTGTTGAAATTGTGGACATTATACATCAACATGGCCACTAATACTGACAATAATATAAAATGTTGTTAAATTCCTCGGTGATTCAACCTCACTCTAACACAAAACTGGTGGAATTACAAACTATAGCTAATTCTTGGACCTTTACGTCGAGTCCCTTGGAAACAATAAGGAGGGCAAAAAAAGATGACACTTGTCCTTTGGCTTTGGGGGATTAAAAAATAAATGACCTCAAATAAAATGTAAACAAAATAAATTAATTCTTGTTTAGAATGGGTAGATATAAGATGGGGAAACATGGATTTGAAAAAATCACTTGGCTCAAGTTTACCAAACACCATTAATTTTGATACTCCCCCTTAATATTGAGCTAAAAAAAATAAAATCAAGGACTGATTTTAAAGTCTTGGACATCTATGACACCCAAATTTTCTCTTAAATACTCAAACCTTTCTTTTGATAGAGGTTTGGTAAAAATGTCATCTACACTGCTGCTCGACTTGCAAAACTTAAGCTCAATTTATCCTTTCTCAACCAATTCATGAATAAAGTGATACAGATTAAAATATCCTCGCTTATTTCATGGAAAAGGGGATTATTTGATAATGCAATTGAAGAAATATTATCATAAAAATAATAGAACCTCCTCATGTCTCTTCATGTGAATGCGAGAGGATTCTTGTAACGACCCAAAATCACACACACAAACAACGCGGATAAAAAAGCAGGATATTTTTTTAACTGACTAACAAAGATGGCCTCGCAACATGTCATCACCAAGGATACAACTAACTCTGTGAACAACTCGATACAAAGATGGCCATAAAAGCAGCACGGAAACATCCACACCTATCAAGGACAATATATATATATATATTTTGTGAGTAACAACAAAGAAGCCCAACCACATGACACTCTCACAGCTAGGGCAAGCCACAGTAAGAAATGATTGGAGGTTATTTATTTTGATAAGACACCCTTTAACTCGTGACTTAAGTTTTGGAAGGATTCAATATATGATTCACACAAATTCATCTTACCAGTGAGTTATGTTCTTATACCTTTGTAGAGTTGTTCGCTTAAAGTCTTCTCCTTTATAACCATTATTTGTTTTATATATTTATTTGATAAAGATGGTAATTTAATTCCATAAGGCCATCTATTCACACTTACATTACTAGAACTCGTTCATGCCCTTAAGACAACATCGGTTCACGTTCAACAAACTTAAGAGAAAATTACAAGGTACCCTGGATAAAGTTAAAGGAAGAAGGTCAAATGAATTCACCCTTAAGACGTCATTAATTCTTACTAAGGTTTAATTGAAGCTTGAGGTTTTATACGTAGTCATTAACGCTCTTACATAGGCTTCACTGAAAGAGCTTATCAAGAGGAAGCTACTTACTTTTAAATAGGCTGAGAGATGAATTGAGTGGTTTCTAAATTTTCTTCTCTTACTTGTTAAATCTTATTAGAAACTAACCATTGTTTTCCTTTAAGCTTGTTTTAAGCGTTCACCAAAAAGAGTAGTGTTTACTAGTTCAGTTAGGGATAACACGTTATATAAAAACACTTTGCAAGGATAGTCTCACTCTTGATTACTTAAGGCATTGTTGTTTTCAAGGGGATCTAAACCACAACATATTTCTTTGAATAAAACTTTTAGGTAACTTCATAAGGAAAGGCAACCCCATTAAAACTTACATATAACACATCAATATAAAGTCTTAGAAAGATTTAAATTAACAATTAATTCTCAAGATCGAGAGTTTTACAATGCTCATGCCAATGAAAAGATTGAATATTATTTCTCACTAAGAAGAGTTACCAGCCAAATTACAAAAAAAGACAAAACAACTTCTTCATAATAATTCTCGAACAACTCCGGGCAAGAGGTCATATAAACTCATTTGCAAGCAAAGTTACACAATTTACAACACATGGAACACTTTTACAAAGAACTTCATAAGTTGCAGCTGATGAAACCTTTACAACTCTTTCCTTTAATCTACTCGCATAATCCATCTACACAAATACTATCTAGAATCGGTTCGAGGCCCGAGGCATGTTAAGGCTACTCATTGCAATGATAAGCTAACATTTAACAATATCAAGAAAGCGAAAGTTCTAATTCAAAAAAATGGATTAAAACACAACCCACAACTCCAAAATTATTCGCATGAGAGAGAAATCTAAACCATCCAACAAGGAGAAAGTCAAAATACCAGTAAGAACAAAACCACATAAATCAAGGCAAGACCTTATGGGTTAGGAACAAGAAGGTCAAGAGGGTTGATATTTCCTTCATGTGATCATATGGTTTACGTGATTGGAATCCAAAATCAATCCATCCATCTAAAGGGGTCCAAGAGAAGACAAAACATACTAATTATGATCGTAGGCGTGGAACAAAATGACGTTATCCAAATCTCCCAGGGGGAGGCTTCATAGCAATAATTAGGGTTCGACGCCCCTAAAAGAAAAACAACTATAGTTTCAGTTTTAACCAAGGAGTTTACCACTACTTCCTTATAGGATTTCTTAAACGTAATACTAGCTAACAAAACAAATCCACTCTTCCCAAAAGCATACAAAAGAGACACAAAAAGGGGCCATTATTCTCCCAACAAACCTTATCCTAATCGTCAACCTCTCTACATAATATAAGGGAAGGCTTAACCCAAAAGTCGTTAATAATTTTTATATATTTCGACAATGTCAATAAGTATTAAAATAAAAATTGATTTCCTTAGCAAGGCCACAAAATGGGACCTTTTAGTAACCAAGTTTGAAGTATAAGATATTCGAGTTTGAAAACAAAGGGATTCGATACGTAGAGGGTAAAACACCAACGATACCCCAGGACTCAAAAGACCTACCACGAGTGCAAGCACAAAAATAAGAAACACACACACATATTCATCGGGAGGTTATGCGGTGTAGTCGAGCCTAGAAGTTCTATGAGCTCCTTGTCGATGGTATAGAAGATGAAAATTTTACCCGATCCATGTGGGCTTATCGAGGAAAAGTCTAGCAAATATCAAGCAGATGAATATAACAGCCACCTATTATATTATCACTTTGAAATCATTTGTCATCTAACGGGAGGCAAGTTCACGAGTCAATACCATGGATTCACCTACTGACTTTTGTTTCGATCCATTTATTAATAGCTTGCTCGTGACCCCTAGTAAAATTTGTAGAGATTTCATTCAATAAAACTTACAATGTTTCCCCCTTACTTTAATCACACAAGAGTTTGAACCGGGGAAGAAGGTAGAGTAATTCTCTCAACACGTAGAGGCCAAAATAGATGTCGGGTTATTCATCCTCTAGAACTGGGTGTGATCAACCATGTGCAGATTCTAAAACAAAACCCTAATGTCATTTTCTAATTAAACAAAAGTAAGGAATGCCCACATGCTTAAACAAGTTTTAGAATACAATGGCATTATTAATGTACCTTTTAGTCAAACAGTGAGAGCCTAATCAAGAAATACGTATTTATTCATCCAAATAGAGATATGAAGGCTTAACCTTCCATTTAGTAACCTTCAGTTATAACTACCATCACAAAATTCTTTTAAAAAGAGTCATATAAGCAAACAAAACTCAATAATATTTCCTTCCCTACGAACTAGATTGTATCACTCAAAAATTGCAGTAACCCATTTAGACAAATAAGAAATAGAGTAAGCTATAAGGGAGGAAAGAACATTCCAAGCAAAACCAGCGAACTAGGAACGAGATTTAAAGGAACAACCAACACAATCAGGCAGCGATATAAACAACCACGAAAACATTTAGTCTAGGCGCCATTCAAGAGGAAAGAAAATTCATTTCAAGATACTGAAAGAAGGTAGAAAACTACTACAAAGAGTATAGTTAACATGCCTGATTAGAATTCTTCCAATCCAACAAGCACGTCGACCAGGGCTCGGGCAACAAAGCAACACAACCTGTGCAACTTCTCTTCCTCAGCCTGTTGAAGGTCCAACTCTGTTAATGGCCATGCCCTTGACTTCATGAAATCAATTGTATAGTCTGAAACATGTGCATCTCTACCCATATCGATGCGGGTAAATGTTAAAGCCTCGTTTTACAATATCATGGGGATGCCATGACATTGAACCCACATTTTGAGAAACTTGTGCAAGTCTGGGATGATAAGCTAGGGGAACATATAATTAAGCTGGAGCTTGTGGGACTGGGATGCCTATTTGTCTGGATATTATTGAAATCCAGCTTGTACCACTTGATTACGCTTTCGGTGTGTGTTCAATTTCGCAACTACACCACCTTGAGCACGAGGAGCATTTTCTTGTTGTTGAACTGGCCTGTGTCTAGGGAAATTTGAGAGCATGCTCTTGTATCGGTGAACAATCTCAGGTGCCACATCTATTACATACAACGGGGATGAACCATACTGGTAACCATTACCATGAGCCATACTCTCTGAAAGAGGCCCTTGCCAAGTGCAGCCACTCTTGTGGTTTAAGCAATGAACTGTCACACGGCCTATAGCATCAGCCGATGTATCGGATTTTCCTATTGCAATGCCTTTGAATCTATATCGGTGTAGACCAAATACCCATCAAGGGTAGGCCCTAGTAGTACTTCAAAGCACATAGGCTAGGCAAGGCTTGCGGTAAAGATGTGTGCATCGAGTTTGCTGACCTCATTAGGGTAAACAAGATCCCACAAACTGGTCATGATGAAAACCAATTTATGAGAAGACAGAGGTCGTAGTCGGTGGAGCAGTGAAGTGGAATAACTCACGGAGGTAAAAATTGTGTGAAGGTGGCGAAAGCAGAAGAAATATCTCCATTTCCATAGACAAGATTAGCAACCTTGCCAAAGCAATCATCACATCGGTGGCTCTCTCATGAGACCATCTAGCGAGAGAGTGCTACATCCATACAAGCTATCGAACTTGCTCTTGGTATGCAGAATCATTGTCATTAATAGCGGGGAAGAGCAGCGATCAATAGCTTGCATTTGATATGACTGTGAACACCGGTAGTTGTTTCCTCGAACAACATCAAATCTTTCCTTCCTCTTGTGATATATGAGGACAACATCAAACTCTCGCATGTAAAAGCGATACCTGTAGCTTGTAAGGTGTGATAATTCCTACTGAAAATTTATGCCTGCTAACTTGGTGACTCGTTGAAGAGGCTCATATTATTGCAAAGCAAATCGTGCTTCATGAATATACTAAAATGAAACAAATCCGCTACTATGAGATTCTCTTCCATGAGTTACATCGCAAAACAAGAAGAAAAGGTTCGATAGAGAAATGATCCTTGCGATAAACTTCATCCGGTCTCCTGGTAACACTCTCACATTGTCACTTAGTCGATTTTGAGAACCGATCTTGAAGGAAAAACCCTTGAATACGAGGATGCATTGATCATACGGATGAGAAAACACATAGATGGACAACTGCTTCTGTTGGGAGCACTCACAAAGGCTTCTACCATTCTACAACATTTTGCCGGCTGAACAACCACGGGCCAGCTGCTGCGGATATTCGGCAAGAATACACCTCGACATCCAAGGAAATGGAGGAAACGCACCTACCTCACTCGCGGATGCCAGAGATCTGCGTGGCTGAAGAGAAACAACGCGCCTTTCTCCCCCAAACGCATCCTGGAAACAACAAAAAAACCATGTCCAGGATCTGCGACACCAGCATAAGGAGTGAGGAGGTTTCATGCAGCGGGGAAGACAAATTTACCCAAGAGGAATCAGAAGGAACGCCTCATCAAGGCCGTGGCTTCAGCGGTGAAGCTCCATTTAGCCATCATGTCAACTAGCAGAACGCTGAGGCTCTCCAGCCATGCATTGCCCAATGAAATGATGAAGGAAACAAAAAAGATCTAGGTGAAGAAAAACACCTCCACCGACTCCCATCTCACTCACGAGAAAACGTAGAAAAACGTGACAGCCAGTACAGCCGGCAGGTTGGGGTGGTTGGGAGGAGGCCAAGGTGGCAGAAACGGAATTCAATGCCCTACAGGGCATTACATTCTCCTCCCCTTAAGAAAGCATCGTCCTCGATGCGACATAACACAACGGAAAAGAAATGGTTCGCAACCAAGAACAGGCACAGGAGAAAGTACACTCTATGGTTTAAAATTTTAGTTGATTAAAGCACGGTCACAAGGTAGCCTTAGGAACATTTGGTAGAATTTTTTTAACTTTCAATGTTCTGTGAAGATTGGCAGTTCCCTCTTGTTTGTTATTTTCATTAGTCTCTTTCCATTAACATTATTCTTAGTTTAATTCCTTTTAAAATTTCATCATTGAAGAGTTTTGGTTTATTCCTTATTGTGGGTGCCCAACATGAACTACTAACACAACACCCTATCAGGTTCACAAGACCCTACAGATTCACAAGCACACAAGTATATACTTCAAGATTGTATTACACCACATAAAGGTTACTCAAATACGGAATGGAATAGGCACAGTCCACATAACATAGTACTCGGCACACATCAATGACTGACATACCAAAATACTTAACCAAAACAGTACTACAATCCACCAGACATTTCCTCAATTTGCATCGATGAAACAAATTCACATAACACCAAACAAATGCTACAGGTACATAGTGTCCACAAGGGGATCAATGACATGTCCACAACATCACAACACAAATCCATCGAACATGAGTAACACATACATCAAAATACCACTACCAAAACATCACAATAACTCAACATATATCCTGAAACATCAACCATACAGACAAATATCATAAGCCTCCCTCAAACTCTTATGCCTCCCTCAAGTCTCTTATGCCTCCCTCAAACTCTTATGCCTCCCTCAAGTCTCTTATGCCTCCCTCGATCTCTTATGCCTCCCTCGAGTGTCTTATGCCTCCCTCGAGCTCTTATGCCTCCCTCAAGTCTCTTATGCCTCCCTCAAACTCTTATGCCTCCCTCAAGGAGGCCGGTTGACCCTATGGCCTAAGACACATAGAGTTTGAACACTCCTAACCCAAGTGACATAATAACGCGTGGTTCAACAACCCACTAGTTATCTATACTCCTTGGGGCGTACCCCTATCAACGAAGCGGGTGCATAGGTCCAACCATACCATGGTGCATCCCATGACCCTATTCCACACATCATGACAATAGAACCAGCACAACAATCCAATCAAAGTGCAGTGGCAAAGTACAAGCCTTGGGCAAGGCGGTAAAAATTCCAAATTTAAAAGAAGACCCCAAATCAAGCAAAATAAATGGCCAAATAGCCATAGTTAGTATCAAAATCCCCATGTTAGTGCCACAAACCAAGGAAATGCCCAAAATTGTAAAGCATGGCAATCAAGAAAAGCTCTTTGGTCCTTACAAAATAAGGTAAAAAAAAAAAAAAAAAAACTCAATTTACAAATAAAATCAACTTATAATAATGTCACATTACGATAAGCTGTGTGGCCTTATCTAGCCACCAAGGGGTACTCAACGAGTTGCTTGCAAGCACTCGGAACATCGATCCTCAACTCATAAAATACATATCAATAATACAAGCTGTCATCACCTCCATCTGAATCATCCGCCACCACTTCGACAAGGCTAAACATAGTCATAGATACACTAAGGTTGCATACATACAACCACATAGGGAGAGAGGAAAGAATCACATGTTATCTACTAAACCTGAGTTTTGGCTCAAGTTATTGACCCATGGTACACCATTCCTCACTCTCAACATACACTTCTACCGATTTCCTCAAGATCGGTTAGTGTAAGGTTCACAACATACATACAACAACATTACTAACATAACGGTGGCACACACATAACTACCATAACGTCTTACATATGGTATATATACGAGGTAGATCACGATCATACATTCCTTTGAGTGAACACATCACTTTACCACATCCTGCACCCAAAGTGCAATCACCATACGATAGGGTTCATACACTCACCGTATGACCCAAAATCACAACATGAAGCATTACATATTTGCACAGTCATACATACGATGAACATAGTACATCACAACATAACATCCATTGCTACATAACAAGGTGGTACACACATTTCTTCAAAACATGGTAAAACATCATGATACAACTCATCTCTTTCAACATCAATCTAATCATACAACACATTGATACACCTACATATCACAATATGTCACAATATTCCAACACTATGTCATCCACATTATGATTCTTTTCACACATCACAAACAATAATTCACACGTGAACTCTTCATAGAATCCACAAGAAGGAGAGAGAATACTCCCATCCCCAACATATCAACATGATGACAAACACGCACTAAGTGACATACACATCACGTGCGTTCACAATATCACAATTACGACAATAATCACATCACGTTTAAAGCACATTACTCTTCCAATATCTACCACCATCATGCAACATCATCATCATCATGCAGTATCATCATGTAACACCACCACCACCATGTATCATCATCGTACAACACCAATCCGGCCCATAGGTTCGAGAGCATGAACCTATACTCGATACCAAGTGTAACGACCCAAAATCACACACACAAACAACGCGCTTGATAAAAGCGGGATATTTTTTTTTGACTTGCTTGACACATAACATGATGCTGACATGTCGTCACCAAGGATACAACTAACTTTGTGAACAACTCAATACTGAGGATGGCCATAAAAGCGACGAAAATTTACACACCTATCAAGGACAATATATATATATATTTTTTGACAGAACAACAAAGAAGCCCAACCACATGACACTCTCACAGCTAGGGCAAGCCACAGTAAGAAATGATTGGAGGTTATTTATTTTGATAAGACACCCTTTAACTCGTGACTTAAGTTTTCAGAAGGATTCAATATATGATTCGCACAAATTCATCTTACCAACTGAGTTATGTTCTTATACACTGTAGAGTTGTTCGCTTAAAGTCTTCTCCTTTATAACCATTATTTGTTTTATATATTTATTTGATAAAGATGGTAATTTAATTCCATAAGGCCATCTATTCACACTTACATTACTAGAACTCGTTCATGCCCTTAAGACAACATCGGTTCACGTTCAACAAACTTAAGAGAAAATTACAAGGTACCCTGGATAAAGTTAAAGGAAGAAGGTCAAATGAATTCACCCTTAAGACGTCATTAATTCTTACTAAGGTTTAATTGAAGCTTGAGGTTTTATACGTAGTCATTAACGCTCTTACATAGGCTTCACTGAAAGAGCTTATCAAGAGGAAGCTACTTACTTTTAAATAGGCTGAGAGATGAATTGAGTGGTTTCTAAATTTTCTTCTCTTACTTGTTAAATCTTATTAGAAACTAACCATTGTTTTCCTTTAAGCTTGTTTTAGCGTTCACCAAAAAGAGTAGTGTTTACTAGTTCGAGTTAGGGATAACACGTTATATAAAAACACTTTGCAAGGATAGTCTCACTCTTGATTACTTAAGGCATTGTTGTTTTCAAGGGGATCTAAACCACAACATATTTCTTTGAATAAAACTTTTAGGTAACTTCTGTAAGGAAAGGCCACCCCATTAAAACTTACATATAACACATCAATACAAAGTCTTAGAAAGATTTAAATTAACACTTAATTCTCAAGATCAGAGTTTTACAATGCTCATGCCAATGAAAAGATTGAATATTATTTCTCACTAAGAAGAGTTACCAGCCAAATTATAAAAAAAAAGACAAAACAACTTCTTCACATAATTCTCCGAACAACTCCAGGCAAGAGGTCATATAAACTCTTTGCAAGCAAAGTTACACAATTTACAACACATGGAACACTTTTACAAAGAACTTCATAAGTTGCACTGATGAAACCTTTACAACTCTTTCCTTTAATCTACTCGCATAATCCATCTGCACAAATACTAGCTAGAAGTGAGCATGTTAAGGCTACACATTGCAATAGTAAGCTAACATTTAACAATATCAAGAAAGGAAAGTTCTAATTCAAAAAATGGATTAAAACACAACCCACAACTCCAAAATTATTCGCATGAGAGAGAAATCTAAACCATCCAACAAGGAGAAAGTCAAAATACCAGTAAGAACAAAACCACATAAATCAAGGCAAGACCTTATGGGTTAGGAACAAGAAGGTCAAGAGGGTTGATATTTCCTTCATGTGATCATATGGTTTACGTGATTGGAATCGAAAATCAATCCATCCATCTAAAGGGGTCAAGAGAAGACAAAACATACTAATTATGATCGTAGGCGTGGAACAAAACGACGTTATCCAAATCTCCCAGGGGGAGGCTTCATAGCAATAATTAGGGTTCGACGCCCTTAAAAGAAAAACAACTATAGTTTCAGTTTTAACCAAGGAGTTTACCACTACTTCCTTATAGGATTTCTTAAACGTAATACTAGCTAACAAAACAAATCCACTCTTCCCAAAAGCATACAAAAGAGACACAAAAAAGGGCCATTATTCTCCCAACAAACCTTATCCTAATCGTCAACTTCTCTACATAATATAAGGGAAGGCTTAACCCAAAAGTCGTTAATAATTTTTATATATTTCCGACAATGTCAATAAGTATTAAAATAAAAATTGATTTCCTTAACAAGGCCACAAAATGGGACCTTTTAGTAACCAAGTTTGAAGTATAAGATATTCGAGTTTGAAAACAAAGGGATTCGATACGCAGAGGGTAAAACACCAACGATACCCCAGACTCAAAAGACCCTACCACGAGTGCAAGCACAAAAATAAGAACCAACACACACATATTCATCAGGGAGGTTATGCAGTGTAGTCAAGCCTAGAAGTTCTATGAGCTCCTTGTCAATGGTATAGAAGATGAAAATTTTACCCGATCCATGTGGGCTTATCAAGGAAAAGTCTAGCAAATATCAAACAGATGAATATAACAGCCACCTATTATATTATCACTGAAATCAGCTGTCATCTAACAGGAGGCGAGTTCACGAGTCCAATACCATGGATTCACCTACAACTTTTGTTTCAGTCCAGCTATTAATAGCTTGCTCGTGACCCCTAGTAAAATTTGTAGAGATTTCATTCAATAAAACTTACAATGTTTCCCCCTTACTTTAATCACACAAGAGTTTGAACCAGGAAGAAGGTAGAGTAATTCTCTCAACACGTAGAGGCCAAAATAGATGTCAGGTTATTCATCCTCTAGAACTGGGTACAACAGTCAACCATGTGCAGTTCTAAAACAAAACCCTAATGTCATTTTCTAATTAAACAAAAGTAAGGAATGCCCACAGGCTTAAACAAGTTTTAGAACACAATGGCATTATTAATGTACCTTTTAGCAAAACAGGAGAGCCCTAATCAGGAAATACGTATTTATTCATCCAAATAGAGATATGAAGGCTTAACCTTCCATTTAGTAACCTTGATTATAAATACCATCACAAAATTCTTTTAAAAAGAGTCATATAAGCAAACAAAACTCAATAATATTTCCTTCCCTACGAACTAGATTGTATCACTCAAAAATTGCAGTAACCCATTTAGACAAATATGAAATAGAGTAAGCTATAAGGGAGGAAAGAACATTCCAAGCAAAACCAGCGAACTAGGAACGGAATTTAAAGGAACAACCAACACAATCAGGCAGTGATATAAACAACCACGAAAACATTTAGTCTAGGTGCCATTCAAGAGGAAAGAAAATTCATTTCAAGATACTGAAAGAAGGTAGAAAACTACTACAAAGAGTATAGTTAACATGCCTGATTAGAATTCTTCCAATCCAACAAGCACGTCGACCAGGGCTCGGGCAACAGCAACACAACCTGCGCAACTTCTCTTCCTTAGCCTGCTGAAGGTCCAACTCTGTTAATGGCCATGCCCTTGACTTCATGAAATCAATTGTATAGTCTGCAATGTGCATCTCTGCCCATATACTGATGGGGTAAATGTTAAAGCCTCGTTTTACAATATCATGGGGATGCCGTGACATTGAACTGTTTTCGAGAAACTTGTGCAAGTCTGGGATGATAAGCTGGGGGGTTGAGAAACTGGAGCTTGTGGGACTTGGGACGCTATTTGTGCTGGATATTGTTGAACTCCAGCTTGTACCACTTGATTCTGCTCAGTGTGTGCTGCTGCAACTGCACCACCTTGAGCCTGAGGAGCATTTTCTTGTTGCTGAACCTGGCCCTGTGTCCTAGGGAAATTCTGAGCATGCTCTTGTACTTGTCGGTGAACAATCTGGGTGCCACATCTATTACATACAACAGGGGATGAACCATACTGGTAACCATTACCATGAGCCATACTCTCTGAAAGAGGCCCTTGCCAAGTGCAGCCGCTCTTGTTAGTACTTAAAGCGAATGAAGCATCACGTGGCCTATAGCATCATCCAGTACCGGATTTGCCTCTTGCAATGCCTTCGAATCTGTATCAGTAACCAAATACCCGTCATAAGGGCAGGCCCTAGTAGTACTCATCACATAAGCTAGGCAAGGCTTGCAGTAAAGATGTGTGCATCGGGTTTGAACAACCTCGTTCGGGTAAACAAAAGCTGCCTACAAACTGGATAGAAAACCAATTTATGAGAAGACAGAGGCCGTAGTCGGTGGAGCAGCTGAAGTGGAATAACTCAACGGAGGTAAAAATTGTGTGAAGGCGGCGAAACAGAAGAAATATCTCCATTTCCACAAACAACAGCAACCTTGCCAGCAATCATCACATCAGTGGCTCTCATCAGACCATCTAGCAGAGAGTTCCTGCATCCATACAAGCTATCAAACTTGCTCTTGGTAACAGAATCATTGTCATTAATAGTAGGGAAGAGCAGCGATCCAATAGCTTGCATCTGGTACAGCCTGTGAACACCGGTAGTTGTTTCCTCAGATACAACAACCAATCTTTCCTTCCTCTTGTGATATATGAGGACAACATCAAACTCTCGGTGCACCTAAGATGATCGGTTGTAGCTTGTAAGGTGTGATAATTCCTACGAGAAAATTTATGCTGCTAACTTGGTGACTCGTTGAAGAGGCTCATATTATTGTAAAGTAAATCGTGCTTCATGAATATATTTGAAATGAAGCAGATCCGCGCCTATGAGATTCTCTTCCATGAGTTACATCGCAAAACAAGAAGAAAAGGTAAAATGAGAGAATCCTTGCAATAAACTTCATCTGGTCTCCTGGTAACACTCTCACTGTCACTTAGTCAATTTTGAGAAACCGATCTTGAAGGGAAAAACCGAATCTGAGGATGCACCTGATACGGAACAGAAAACACATAGATGGACAACCTGCTTGCTGGGAGCACTCACAAAGGCTTCTGCCATTCTACAACATGCCTGCCACCTGGCTGAACACTGATGCGGGCCGCTGCTATGGATATTTGGCAAGAATACACCTCGCAGCATCCAAGAAAATGGAGGAAACACACCTACCTCACTCAGCGGATAGGCATGAGAATCGGCGTGGCAAAGAAAGGGAAAAGCAGTGTGCCTTTCTCCCCAAACGCATCCGAAACAACAAAAAAAACCATGTCCAGGATCTGCGCACCAGCATAAGGCGTGAGGAGGTTTCATGCGGCCAGGGAAGACAAAAAAGGACGCGCCCAGGAGGAATCAGGAAGGAAACGTCTCATACACGCCTGCTTCACTGGCTTGAAGCTCCATCTAGCCATCATGTCAACCAGACTGCGCCCATGCATTGAATGAAAGGATCAAAACAAAGATCTAGGTGAAGAAAAATGCCTCCACCGACTCCCATCTCCCTCACGCAACGTAGAAAAACGCGGCGGCCAGTCTAAGTAAGGCGAGGTTGGGGTGGTTGGGAGGAGGCCAAGGTGGCAGAAACGGGATTTAATGCCCTACGGGGCATTACAATTCTCCATAACTAAATCACTTTATAAGAAACTAATTTTGTTGCGATATACTCTGCTTCGGTAGTAGATAATGAGACAATTGATTTGTTTATTGAAGCCCATAAAATGGCTCTTGATCAATATCGAACACATATCCTAATGTTCTATTTCTATGATCCAGGATACGCCCAATCACTATTTGTGTATCAAACTAATTGGAAATCATTATTAATAGCATATAAAATTCTTTATTTCCTCTTGTCATTCACATACCTAATAATACACTTGCCTACTTTCAAGTGTGTCTCTTTTCATGATTTTTCGTGAATCTTAAAATTAATCTACCCGCATACATTATATCTGGTCTATTTATAGTTAAATACATCAAGATTCCTACCATAAATTTGTATATTTTAGGATCCACATTGTTGTTGCAATCATCTTTTGTCAATTTCAGACTTATTTCTATAGGTGTAGATGTTACTTTACTATCCAAAATTTTGAATCTTTGAATATTTCTTTTGCATACTTTCTTGAGATAAATATTCCCTACTCTATTTTCTTTGCATCAATGTGAAGAAAATACTTGACAATCACAAATCAGTCATCTCAAATTCCTTCTTCATGGCTGATTTAAATTCATCTATTTCCTTACTTTCATTTCTAGTAAAGATTAAATCATCTACATATAAAACAAAAATTAAAATCTCACCATTATTTGATTTGATGTAGAGTGTGGGCTCACTACTACTTTTTGTAAATCCATTACTAATCAGATATGTATCTATACTACCATACCATGTTCTTAGTGCTTGTTTGATTTCATAACATTATTTTTGAGCTTGTATAAATTTATCTCATGCCCTGAAATTCATAATCAAGTGGTTCTCCCATATACACTTCTTCTTCCAATACTCCATTAGGAAAGCTAATTTAACATCTATTTGATGGACCTTCATTTGTGATCGGGAACTATGGCGTAATTGTTCTCACAGTTTCTATCCTTGCTACTGGAGAAAAATTCTCATTATAATAAAGTCTAGGCTTTTTCTTGTATCCTTTAATAACTAATCTTTCCTTGTGTCTTTCAATATTTCCTTCAAGAGTAGACTTGGTCTTATAAACCCACTTGAACTCAAATGACTTCCTTTCCTTCAAGAAGATATACTAGCTCCCATGTTTGATTCTTCTCTATTACATAAATTTATTCATCCATTTCTTCACACCATTTATGATCCTTAATTGATTCCTCAAAATAAATAGGATCAACTTGTGAAAATAAAGAAAAAATTATCATTTCATCTTCATTTTCTTCATACCTTGATTTCTCATAGATATCTTCAACACTCCTCATTCTTCCTTTCTTCTAGAATGTGTCAAATGATGATGAAGATGATTTATTTTCTGTCCCTTGCATGCTTTGTTGGTGCTTTGCCATTTAAATATTCAACCCTTTGTGAAATGGGTGTCCAACTTAGTGCATTTTCTTTTACTTGTGGATTCTCTAATTCTTGTGCATTTCTTGAAGATGCTTCTTCAATTAATTGAACATCTTAGATGATTATAAGATCCTTTGTAACTTGATTATAAAATCTGTAATTTCTCACTATATCAAATAATAATGCACTTCTCTTCTTTACTATCCCACTTTGATCTTATTTTTTAGGGCACATGTGCATATGCTACACACCCAAAAATATCAAGTGTTTAACACTTGGATTTCTTCCACTTCATGCTTATTGAGGTATCATTTTCCTCACACTATTTGTAGGGCATCTATTCAACAAATATACTATTGTTCCATTGATTGACCTATTATTCATTACGAAATCCTCAAGCTTTGGGTATGCTTCTTACCATTTCTTGAATGGTTTTATTATTTCTCTTGGAAACACAATTTTTTTGCCGAGGTGTATAGCTTGTTGTATCCTATTTGTTGATCCTGTGCTCCTTACAAAATTTTAGAAACTCATTTGATATATAATCTTCCCCTCTATCAATTGTTAATGTCTTTATATAATGGCCACTCTATTTTTCAACCATTGCCTTGAATTGTTTTAATACTTCAAATGTTTTGATTTATTTTTCAAGAATCAAATCCATGTCCTTCTACTAAAGTCATGTATAAAACTAACGAAATATTATTTCTTGGATAAGAGAGGTGTCATCATGGAACCAAATAAATATGAATGTATTAGCTCAAGAGGTGAGATTTCTCTCCATGATTTACGAGGAAAAAACTTTTCTATGTTGCCTCCCTAATATGCAATGTTCACATACTTTGTATGGATATTGATAAGAGGAAGTGCTTTAACCATTTTTATTTTATAAAGGAAACTTAATAAACCATAACTTAGATGTCCATACTCAGAGATGCCAAAGGGTAGATTGGTTAACAACTATTGTTTTGAATGTTGTTACTTCTACATTCTGCATCCTTAAAGGAAACATTTTATTTTGTGTCATATCAACTTTGAAAATCAACATACTTCTTGTTAGGGTTTAAGTGATATAATATGCGGAATAATCCCTTGCGAGAAAATATTACAGATCTGAAATAAAAGTGTAGAATAAAATAACACAACAAAAGGAGATAGAATTTAACGTGGTTCACCCAATTTGGGCTACGTCCAACAAGAATCACTTGCTCGAGATATTATTACAAGCCACCGCTCTCTTAATACAATACGAGATGTATTTGGAGCTCCGATCAACAAAATCTCTGAAATTCACACACGAATTCACACACATCTGCAATGAACACTCATACCCTACCATATGCATAAAACCATATAAGTAGGCAACTACTTAAGTAGTTTTTACAATACCGTGGGTATCAAAACCATGGACAAAAACCAACCCAAAAACCTATGGGTCAAAAATCTCACCCATATGAGAAGAGCATGTTTCCCTATATGTCTGGGTGTGTTTTGAGTCCAAAAACAATTTACTCCCAAAAACATTTCTTGGGGGCTGCCATCCCCCAACCCCACTTTCGGGCATTGCCACCCAGACCCCATTCGGGGCCCGATCCGGCCCGAACCTCGGTGAGGATACATGAACACTTTCTGATTACTATTAGTGTATAGTCTTCAACATTTCCATACATGAAAATAGGCTCCATAACTTAACGCTTCTAACACCTTTATCATATATATTGCATTCTACATTTTCAAACATCACCCTATATCCATTTTGGATAAGCCGCACTGATTAAGAGAATATTATAGTTCAATCCTAGGACATAGAAAACATTATGAATCTTCTTCTTGTCTCCTTGTTTGGCAAGAATGGATACAATGTCTTTACCCATCATAGGAACCTTGTCATTAGTTCCCATCTTCACTAAAAATATGATTTATTTATCTATGAGATTAAACATTAATTTTTCCACACATTTTATTGCTGCATACACTATCCAAATACAATATTTGTTTCTTTCTTGCTTAGCTACATTGCAAATCGGAAAGAAAATTCCATTCTTTGATTATTTTTCAGTTCAACTTGTTCCGCATTAGATAAGATTTCATTATGATTATGATTTATCAAATCATATTCTTTATTTTGCATTCACTTGCATAATTTCCATAATTTTTGCAATAGTAGCATTGTACATTTCATTTTTCATATATTTGCAAAGATCCACCTTTGGAATGGTTATTGCTCCTTCCTCTACATCTTCCTCTTGTTTGTGGCTCTCGATGACTATTATCTCTTCCACCTTCTTGTTTGTTACTAAATATTCATTTCCTATGTTGTATGCTCTTCTCCTTTTCATCTAACACTTGTTTTTGTCTTAAAGAATTGTTAATGGGAGGATCGGCTGATTTACTCATCCTTTGTTCATGAGTTCACAAAGAACACATCGAGTCATCAACTTTCATTTGTATCAATTCTTTGAACTCCTCTATTACTACCATAAATGGTTCAAATCTAGTTTGAATGCTCCTCAATACCTTACCTATGAACCTATGGTCTTCAAAAACATCTCCATTAATCCTCATCTCACCGACTATGGTCATTTTTTGGTGAAAAAATCATTTTCGATTTTGATTCTTTCATGAGAAGGGTCTCAAATATCTCCTTAACATCTATATTCTAACTACCTCCTTTTAACTTTCTTGAAAAGCATTCTACACTTTATCACATGCTTTCTTAGAGTTTGTTGGTGCTTCTATTTTTGAGAAAAGCTGAATCGGTGAAGACATTCAAAATATATCTTAAATCCTTTGCATCCATTCTTCTATTTTCTTTAAAAGCATTCTTCCGATCTTGTCGAGTGCATTAAAAGTAGCTTGGTTTGCTACCTCTACATATCCTCCTTAAATTACTTCCCATAGATCTTAAGAGCAGAATAATGTATTCATTTTAATACACCATATGTCATAGTTATTCACATAAAAATTGGGATTTACCACAAGTTGCTGCTACTAGAATCCATTACAACTCAACCTTGAGAAACTAAAATCTCAAACCCACGTGATATCGATTTTTTATATTTTCTCTTACAACCTCTTAGCTCAGACACCAATTTGTTCAAAATATTTTTTCCAACTACAAAGAACACAAGGAAACACACATCCAAAAAATAAAATCATTCAAAAATATAACTATTATATTTGATTTAAGAAGCTTTACAAACTCGAGCTATGACTCTCTAAACTTTATTTTCTTTTTGTTTCTCTTCTAGTGTTCTATTCTATGTCTTTTTTCTTACAAAAATTTGCTAATGATTTTTGTTGTTACATGTATCTATCTGCACTATATATTATTTTTCTATATTCTTCTCTATCTTCTTTGAGTTGCGAGATCTCTTTATATTCTTACCTCTTCTATATTCTATTTGTCTCGTATTATTCTATTGCATATATTTCTTCTTATTTTTTATATTTCCCTCTCTATTATATTCATTAAGCTATGGATATATATTCTCCACTCAGCTATTTTTGCTTTGCATCTATATTATTTTTTCGTGTCAATTATATAGCTCCTCGTGTCTTCAAAAGAGGGTTACCACCTCTTATGTTATAGATCGAGAAATACCATTTATATAATGTCGTGTGTTACTCATATAATCTAGAACATAATAAAATTGACATGAAACAATATAAAATGCACCTCATTCTAGGACTCTCATGTCCACTAGAGTGCACCACAAAGGGGTGGCATAATTCCACCATGTGTCCCCTCTTAGGACCATTGGATCATCACCTTGGCCACCCAAATCCGATGACAATATAAAATGTGGTTTAGTATACTAGGGATTTTCCCTCACTCCAACACGAGACCCAAAGGAATTATAAAATGCAATTTTTTTGGGACCTTCAAGTGTGAGTCCCCCAATGCAATAAGGATGGCCGAAAAGATGCCATGTGGGATGCGGCAGCGAGGATTCGAGAATTCAACGAACTCGAATAAAATGACCACAAAATAAAGTAATGCTTGTTCGAATGGGTAGATAGAAGACAAGGAAAAAAGGGCTCTCAAAAAATTGTAGGGCTCAAGATTACTAAACACAATTAATTCTGAAAAAAATCCCAAAAGATTAGTTAAAATGCATTAATTTAAGCATAAAGACAAAAAAATATTATATTTTTTCCAAAATACAAAACTTTTTTGAAAAAGTGCATTATGGTAAAAATAGCCTTAAAATAATAACGTAAACCACAACTAATCTATTAATATGAGATTTAATTTCAATAATAAATCCTTACTAGAAGCATCCTAAAATCCAAATGTTCTAGGTCAGTGGCTCGCAAAAACATTTCCACCACCATTACCTCCTCGTCTCGCTTCATGATTCCTTTCCATCAAATCTATAATGCAAATTAACTGTTGCAGACAAATATTTCAAATTATAAACAATTTATCCATCTCTAAATCAACCTCTAAATTTTCTAGTTCACATATTTCTGCGTGTAGTACTTTGAAGTTCCACAAAAATTGAAAATGAATAAAATAAAAACTTCATAATTTCGGTTCTTTGTTATTTGAAATCAAAAAGTAAATTATTATTATCATATGAAAATATTTGTAATATTTCCTTTACTATTCTTCAAACTAATGCTATTCATACAAAATAAAAACCGAATAGATGATATATTTAGCTATTTATATTTATGTGCCTTGTTTTCGTCTGCTGGATCCGATGATTTAAAACTACCTCCTTGTTTTCCCACTGCTACAGGAAAAACCGATTGGCTCTACTCTCTTGTATTTTCTCAAGAGTATGACACACTTCTCTCTCCATTTTAATTATTTCATCAGAAAGAATATTGGTAAACTGTATAAGTTTTGGGTGATGCAGATGTAGGGCCATAACTACCTGACTTGCTACAGTGAATTGTAGTAACTAGGGATGTTTGTAGGAAGTTACGAATGCAAAAATTAGTATTGTTTCCTTCGAAAATAAGAAAAAATGACAAAGTTAAAAAAGAAAAAAATTCCTGAAACTATATCCCAATATAATGCAATTTAAAAAATTGAACTTATTATGCCCAATTAAGAATAAAGGCCCAACAAACGAAAATGAGGAAGTTTTTTTGTAATTTAATTTATTGAATTTTACTATTAAATATTATGGGAAAGCAATGAAATCACTCATAGAATATTTTTATTGGTGTATGTGAAAATCATTATTAGTGTTGTTGGGGACTATATACCTTCGTTGGGTAGGATAATAACTCATTCTCAAATTATATAATACTACATTGTCTAATATTTTAATTGTTTTGATTTTTAGGAGTTAAATCACATAAAAGATGCATAATTCATGAAATGATAAATAACAATAAATTTTCACAATTAATTGGAATTACAATGAGAAATTATAAAAACATCAAATATGAAATACTTGAATTTTGTCAATAGGTGATTGTGTTGATAGATCAATATATTCGAGAAATTTTATAATTATAGGCTAAAAAACAAATGAGCTATGAATTTCGTGAAAAGGATTAGGTCTACAACATTTTTAATCAAGGGTGTATGCATGTATATCCATGGATGACTAATATGTCTTAAACTACACAACTTGACCTACACTATTTGCACATGCGATTAAATTTTTATATGTGCCTTCAATTTTCTTTATTGGAAAGTAACCTCGCTCAAATTCTCCCAATGATGTGCAAAATTTTAGATTTTACTTCTCCTTTGTTGAGCCCACATTTTTAGAAATATAAAAGTTGTGCTCCTAAATAATATGTTAGGTGAACCATAAGGATTTTTACAAATAAATATCTTAGCATCATTTAGAACACTTTGGGTTAGTGCGCATGCATTTATATGAATGAAAAGTTAATACACAACGCATGCCCAAAATTTAATAATAAGTAAACAAGTAGTTCACTCTGTATGGAGTTTCGATACATTAAGTTTGACTATAAGTAGTATTGCAAGTGTTGACGATAAGGGTTGTCATTACCTTACAAGCACGGACAGGACTTGAGACTACAAGTTAAGTCATTGTAAAATAGTAGTCAAAGGCCAATATATCTATTAGATAAGTTGATGAAGAGAAATTTCCCATCGGTATAAATACACCTTAATACATTAATAATGTAGGAGTTTGTGGAACTTATAGTAATTGATGTGATGTGACTATTTTGAAAAATTATATGCCACTATAGAGCATAATGATTTAGAAATATGTTCAAATAATAGTACACATTGATTTTTAATGTAGGGATAGTAGTTAGTCTTTTATATTCTTATGTATCTACGTGTGTTTTGAATAAGTGTGTTATTAATGTTTGCATGTTGAACAAGCTAGATAATTTAGTCTAGACAATTTGATAAAACCAAAAATGATGGGAAGCGATCTTCTCTTACACCATGGTTAAGCACACAAGGGTGCTCTCATGTAGTATTTCGGTGTGGGGAAATTGCCTTTACAATTTTTTTCTTGTGTTATCTTGAGATTATGAGAATGTTATTGTCATATTTAAGTTAGAATTAAATAGAGAGACATTTTGGGTTCATTATCAAGACCCATCATATTGTGTTTCCATCATAGTATTGAAGAAGGATGTTTTGAATTACTTTAAAAACATTGGGAATTAGATGGAACGGGTTGAAGAGGAATTTTTATAAAGGTTTTCCAATCGGAGGAATTGTTCTCCATGGAAATGACTAAAAATACATATATATGATGATTTGTATGATATTTTCTTGGTGAAATCCTAACAAAATTATATGATTGGTCGGATACATATACTATGCACTAAATTTTTAATGTGGGATACAATCATACCGTGGTACTAAAGATTCTGATGAATATTAATAGAGTTAAATGTTGTGTGGACACATGTTATTGATGTTTGGTGGAGTGGAGAACTTCGTAGTTATGTCTTGGAGTATACAAATTCCATATGTTCTTGACTTGAGGAAGTAGTGTTGAACTTCATATTTGAACCACACAAAACATGTTTGAGACATCTTCATCTTAAGATCAAAAACATTATTGTAAATCTTGGGATTAAGAAATTTTCTGTATCTATAAAAACTGCTACGTACATGAGAATATTGAAAGTTTTAGGTAAGGTGGGGTGTTAACTAATTATGAAGTTCAAACCAAATTTATTAGATGATTGAACATTCAGTGATATTGTTACAAAAAAATCTTGGCGAAGGATCATGATGATATATGTGTTCAAAAGGGAGATGAGTTAGGTTTTGCATGTTCCACAAAGGCACCAAGTGAATGGGAATAGTGTAATGATGATCATCATGAATAAAAATTCCTAAAAGAAAATGATAAGTGCACCATTAGAGAAAAGAAAAATATTGAGAATATTGAATGAAAATTAAATTTTGATGGCCTCCTTTCCTAACCCAATTCACATTCTCATATGATTGGGTCTCTTGGTATTAATGATATTATAAGGATAAAATATAATAATGATAAGGAATTAGATAATGAGACAAAGAAGGAATTTTGGGATGGTGCATCACCTTTTGTGCTACTTCAATTTTCACTCTTCATAAAACTAAGTGTAGGATAATCTATACATTTTGGGAACCCATTATAACAAATAAAATTTTGGGATGACAAGTAGTGGTCCATTTAACCAAGTTCTATTAGTTCATAGGAAAGAGGGACTAAAAAAATTGCTTTATCATAATAGGAAGTCACTTGAGAGATGAGTGGGATAGTAGTAGCCATAATAACTATTATTACACCTCTCACTATAAAAGCATGGGAGGTATATGTTATTTAAAATATATATAGAATTTGTAAAACCCTAATTACAAAGTAATGCAAGATAAATAACTTATAAGTATATATTTTGACACAAGAAAGTAATCTAATAAATTTTAAATCATAGGTGTAAGAAAGAGAGTGAAGGACTAAATTGTTTTATGTCAAATGGTGGGATAGTGCCAACTAGAGAGATTGAGAAACATGAAGGAAGACTATCATAATTGAGCACAAAAATATTTGAACTTCCTAAGGATCTGAACTAGAGCGCTTGGACAGGTATGGGGAAAATAGCCATCATAAACCTTTCGTGGGCTCCTTTGACATCACATGATCTTGGAAATTAGTTTCTATTGTGTCACACAAGAGTTTCTAAACTTTAGTTTTGGTTGTTTGTATGTCATTAGATGATCGGTGAATGCACACGAAACTTACAAAGAGATAAATACCTACAAAATTCTCAAACTAAATCAAATGCCAAAAGTAAAGATGTAAAATGACAATTTAGACTGACATCAATGATCACCCAAATGAGTGAGCTTACAACCAAGCATTACACTACATTTCAGACTCCATGTATTTATTATGCATGTGTAATAGAGTTTTTCCTAGAATCCCTTGCACAAACTCACGTGATAGTGGGTGATATCTAGATGTACCAATTTAAATAGATATGTGAATAAAAAATGAAATTATCCTCCTATGCGTGCATAAATAAAATATATACCATTATCCCTAGAGTGAGTTATAGACATATGTCTTTGATGTTCTTATAATTCCTTTGGATGCAACCTTAGGTGATGATAATAGATGATTAGCTCTTGGTTCTTTATTTTGGTTACATGAATTTTTATTTATATGATTCCCTTGAATGAATTTCACAATTAACAATTGGAAGGCTGACCCATAATAAAATAAGATGCCCAAAAGATAAAAGATATGTAAAAAGAGTGATTGAAGTAGAAAGAGGTCGGGAGGGAACCTTTAAAGATGAGGGTGCCTAGGCATGACATCTTAGCAAGATGTTAGTGTCTAGAGTCTGAAAGATGAAGCAATGAAGTAATGATTGGGTTATAGATTGTAAAAGTCCAAATAGAAAATAAGAAACATAGATAAAAGTCAAAGATAGATGTCAATTGCTAGTTTTATGACTTGGGAATAATACGAATAGTAGTATGTGATTAGGACCTAGAACTATACCCAAGTGCATGATTTTGTCTCTACATTTACCCCCACTTTATTTTGTTTAGTAAATACTCTATAATATAAATTAATCGATAATGTGTGTACATTTTTTCCTTGTAGATCCATGGTAAAGCTGTGTTTAGGAGACACATGAAAGTGTGAAGTGATAAAAATGAATAATGGTAGATAAGAAAGAGGAAGTGACCTTACGAGTGTAGCATATCATATTTTAATATGTTGTACCTTTTTTATACTTGATGTAGGGATACTTTTGTCTTTTATTAAGGAAAAACCTACAAAAAAGAGTGAAATAGTAGTAAAATTCATGTGTTATGAAAAATCTATAAAAGCACGTAAAAGTATGTAACAAATTATTAAAAATGTGTAAAAGGGAAAGTGTACCTAATCCATCAAGAGTGAAAAGGGATAGAGAATGTCCCGATATGCTGTAGAAGATTTATTTTCATGTGATCTCACACCAAAAGAAATTTTCTTTGGTGATCTCATGCCAAGAACAAGTTTTTGGGCGATCTCATGCCAGTGTGAGTTTTAGGGAGATCTCAAGCCACGAAAAAGAATGTTGGGAGATAAATTTAGTGTTACTATCCTTCTATGATTGCTTCCAAAATTTATACATTCGTATCGGTGTTATTCCGGTTTAGTTTTATATTATTCTAGTTTAATCCATGTAGAAACAAGGAGACAAAATGTATTCATTGCTTTCAGAGGATTGTGCTTGTACTCTAAAAGCTGATTTGTGAATTACGAAAATTTTTATATTATGAGAAAGTAAGCTGTAACTTTCCCCTTGTCATAGGCACATAGGAAAGGTTAGGAATTCCCGAGGATCCAGGTTTCTATATCTGGGTGCTTTGGTGTCTGCATTCTAAATTAAGGACCTAAGTTAGAATGCGGGCCATTCATGTTGTAACTCTATTCTATTCTTGTACTTTCTACACCTTTACTAAAGTTCTAAGTTGTTGAATACGACGACTAATTCACCTAATGTATGTCCCCCTCATTTGGGGTGCATGCGATGTTTTGTAGTAGAATGCATCCCAAAAGAGAGGACTTGAAGCTGATGCTCAAACTATATACCCCACAAGGGGAGGGAATGTGCATAGTAGAAACCAAATAATATGCAAATAATGTGGCTAGATTCATAGTTTTAGTAGAAAAGTGGAAAGCATGTAATAGAAAATTAGTGAAACAATCAAATGTGCATACAAGAGAGACCATGAATAGTGGGTTTCATATATGGGACATCACTCACAATGTGATAATATAATCAAGTCAGAAGCAAAAAACCACATATAGTATGGATATAAGAAATTGTGCATAGCCAAAAACAATAACATACAATGGTAAATAATGAAAAATAGTAGCAAGCAAAGTATCAAACAACCATGGTGGAAAATAGCTCCTATAAGAAAAATGCTAAACATGAAGCATCCGATAACATGTTATAAAGATAAAGAGTATGTTAAATCATATAGAATCCATGACATAAGTAGTGTCTTTAGTAAGAATAGGAAGTAGTATAAAATGAAACAATAACACATATAGTGTGAAAGAAATTAGATGCCCCCAATAGCCTCGGTGGGTTGTGTAAAAGTTACAGTGTTAATAAGCCATGTTACCTATAAAGATATGTAGAAAGTATTAATTAATAACTAATTAACAAGTGAACATGCATTTTTTATAGAAAATATAATGGCATACTAGATATCTCTCTAAAATAGTAAGTAAAGTGTAACATGCGAGTATAAGAAAACATAAATAATTGCAACCAAGATATGTAATACATGTTGTGAATGAGTGGAATGATATGCAATGTGAATGTGATAGAAGTTGCATTACCCTAAGCAGATGTGTAAAAATGTATATCAAATGAGGTTCATTGATAAAACACCCCTCATCGTAAAGAATGAACCATAAAACCAGGACTTTGTCATGGAAATGTTTTGAACTTGTGTGCTAGGAAGATCGATCAATGAATCATAAAGTGTAGAGTGTAGATGAGGATAGTATGATGTGTGAAAATATAATTCTAGAAATGTATCATGAAGTACGTAGCATGAAATGTGTAGTGTGCAATTCTCATTTAAGATTTATACCCTCAACATTTGAGTATGAATCATAAGAATATAGTCTTTCATAGGTTAATGACGATAAAAAGTATATCAAGATGTGTAATGATGCTTGAAAAAATGAAATATGTAGCACAGAGCATAACAACATAAGCGGTAGAAATCTTACGATCTTTAGGAGAGGGAGAGAAGTCAACTTGATGGCCTCAAGTGTCCGAGAAGTGTAGATATAGTTGATGTTTCTTAGAAGATCAATGTAAGGAGTAGCATTTTTTTAAAAATATTTAACAAAAATATAAAACTTGTAAAAATCTAATTTAAGAGTAACATAACATAAATAAATGATAATTATAGATTTTGACACAAGCAAATAAGCTAATAAAATTCAAACCCTATGTCTGATAAATAGATTGAAGCACTTAAGCGATTTGTTTAAAATGTCGGGAAAATTCGGACTACGAGATCGAGAAATAAAAATGGTAGACTATCACAATTGTGCTCAAAATGTCTTGTAACAACTAGATCATCTTGTACTAGCAATTGGGTACCTAGGCCCAAGATAGCTTTGATGGGCACTGTGACCATGCGGGAGCTCAAAAACTTATTGTTTTTGTGTTACAAAAGTATAACTAACCTTCGCTTTTGTCACTGTATGTCATTAGATGATCGTTGAATACACTTGAAACCTCTGCAAAGAGATAAAGACCTAAAAACCCTTAAACTACATCAAATACCAAACATATAATATGTAAAATTAGGAGTCAGACTGACCTCGGTGGTCACCCAATTTCGTGAGCTCACAAACATGTTTTGCACTATATTTCAGGTTCCATGTAGTTCTTGTTAGTGTGTCATAGAATTTTCACTAGGAGGCCCTTGCAAGTTTTCGTGATAGCACATGATATCTAGATGTACTAATGTAAATAGATGCAGGGATGGTAAAATTGTGAAAACCCGGTGAGTTTTCCCTTGAGTAAGTGTTATATGGATGCCTTTGATGGTATTAGAATTCTTTTGGATGTAACTTTAGGTATGATAATAGAATCTTAGTTTTCATCCATTATTACGGTCACATAGTTTTGTATTTATATGATTCAATTGGTTTAATTTTTTAATTAACAACTTGAAGGCGGAACCATAAGAAAAATAAGGTGCCCAAAAGATTAAATATTCCCAAAAAGTGTGAGTAAATTAGAAAGATGTCAGGGGTACTCATAAGGACGAGGGCACCTATGTGCTTTGATGTCTCTGATCTGAAAGATGATCGGTGAAATCGATGAAATTTGCGTGTGCTTTCTGAGTGGAGGACAAATTGATAGTAAGAAACATAGAAAAGTCAAAGATAACTCTTAATTGCTATTTTTCTTGCTTACTAATCATATGAATAGTAGTATGTGATTAGGACATAAAAATGTACCCTTAGAGTACTCGATTTTGTGTCTACAATAGGAACTATTTTCTGAAAAATATTAACGCCTAAATTTTAAAAAATTGGAACTTTTCTCATTCTTGAAACTCAAATTTGGAAATCTATCCTTTAAAATTCTTAATCTCTACATTTCAAACTTTCATGGAAAATGGTAATCTCTTCACTCTTGCTTAGGACACCCTAGTAGCACCTCATGCACATGCTTATTGTTTAACACCTATTTTTTTATAGTATCTAAGGTTTAACTACATAAAACACATCTAAAAACATCTATGCTTAGGCCCATGAAGTAAAAAAATATTTTCTTCCTCTATCCAAAAAATTTTATTTCAAAAGGAATATAGAATTACATATTGACCATATTGTACGGTTTTGGACTAACATGTTTTGAACTAATTATTTCCATTCTATCACATTATTAATATGTGCATTTTCTTTTACTTGTGGATTCTCCAATTCTTGTGCATTTCTGAAGCGCTTCTTCAATTAATTGAACATCTTAGATGATTATAAGATCCTTTGTAACTTGATTATAAAATCTGTAATTTCTCACTATATCAAATAATAATGCACTTGTCTTTTTACTATCCCACTTTGATCTTATTTTTTTAGGGCACATGTGCATATGCTACACACCCGAAAAAAATATCAAGTGTTTAACACTTGGATTTCTTCCACATCATGCTTATTGAGGTATCATTTTCCTCACACTATTTGTGGGGCATCTATTCAACAAATATCTTTGTTGTTCCAACTGATTCAACCTATTATTCATTAGGAAATCCTCAAGCTTTGGGTATGCTTCTTACCATTTCTTGAATGGTCCTATTCTTTCTCTTGGAAACACAATTTTGCCGAGGTGTATAGCTTGTTGTATCCTATTTGTTGATCCTGTGCTCCTTACATAAAATTTTAGAAACTCATTTGATATATAATCTTCCCTCTATCGATTGTTAATGTCTTTATATAATGGTCACTCTGTTTTTCAACCATTGCCTTGAACTATTTAATACTTCAAATGTTTCTGATTTATTTTTCAAGAATCAAATCCATGTCCTTCTACTAAAGTCACGTATAAAATTAACGAAATATTATTTCTTGGATAAGGAGGGTTTCATCATGGGACCAAATAAATATGAATGTATTAGCTCAAGAGGTGAGATTTCTCTCCATGATTTACGAGGAAAAAAACTTTTCTATGTTGCCTCCCTAATATGCAATGTTCACATACTTTGTATGGATATTCAATAAGAAGTAGCGCTTTAACCATTTTTATTTTATAAAGGAAACTTAATCAACCATAACTCAGATGTCCATACGAGGATGCCAAAGGGTAGATTGGTCAATAACTATTGTTTTGAATATTGTTACTTCTACATTACGCATCCTTAACTTGAAACATTTTATTTTGTGTCATATCCACTTTGAAAATCAACATACTTCTTGTTAGGGTTTAAGTGATATAATATGCGGAATAATCCCTTACAGAGAAAATATTATAGATCTGAAATAAAAGTGTAGAATAAAATAACACAACAAAAGGAGATATAATTTAACGTGGTTCACCCAATTTGGGCTACGTCCAACAAGAATCACTTGCTCGGATATTATTACAAGCTGCCGCTCTCTTAATACAATACACAGATGTATTTGGAGATCGCTCAACAAAATCTGAGAATTCACACCCGAATTCACACACATCTGCAATGAACACTCATACCCTACCATATGCATAAAACCATATAAGTAGGCAACTACTTAAGTAGTTTTTACAATATCGTGTATCAAAACCATGGAAAAAAAAACCAAGCCAAAAACCTATGGGTCAAAAATCTCACCCATATGAGAAGAGCACGTTTCCCTATATGTCGGTGTGTTTTCAAGTCCAAAAACAATTTACACCAAAAAAACATTTCTTGGGGTCTTCCGCCCAGACCCCATTCGGGGCCCGATCCGCCCCGAACCTCGGTGAGGATACATGAACACTTTACGAATACTATTAGTGTAGTCTTGACATTTCCATACATGAAAATAGGCTCCATAACTTAACACTTCTAACACCTTTATCATATATATAGCATTCTCCATTTTCAAACATCACCCTATATCCATTTTGGATAAGCCGCTTTGATTAAGAGAATATTATAGTTCAATCCTAGGACATAGAAAACATTATGAATCTTCTTCTTGTCTCCTTGTTTGGCAAGAATGGATCTGATGTCTTTACCCATCATAGGAACCTTATCATTAGTTCCCATCTTCACTAAAAATATGATTTATTTATCTATGAGATTAAACATTAATTTTTCCACACATTTTATTGCTGCATACACTATTCAAATACAATATTTGTTTCTTTCTTGCTTAGCTACATTGCAAATCGAGAAAGAAAATTCCATTCTTTTGATTATTTTTCGAGTTCAACATTACGCATTAGATAAGATTTCATTATGATTATGATTTCTCAAATCATATTCTTTATTTTTTCATTCACTTGCATAATGTCCATACTTCTTGCAATAGTAGCATTGTACATTTCATTTTTCATACATTTGCAAAGAACCACCTTTGGAAGGGTTATTGCTCCTTCCTCTACATCTTCCTCTTGTTTGTGGCTCTCGATGACTATTATCTCTTCCACCTTCTTGTTTTTGTTACTAAATATTCATTTTCCTATGTTGTATGCTCTTCTCCCTTTTCATCTAACACTTGTTTTTGTCTTAAAGAATTGTTAATGGGAGGATCTGGCTGATTTACTCATCCTTTGTTCATGAGTTCACAAAGAACACATCAGGTCATCAACTTTCATTTGTATCAATTCTTTGAACTCCTCTATTACTACCATAAATGGTTCAAATCTAGTTTGAATGCTACTCAATACCTTCGTATGATCCTATGGTCTTCAAAAACATCTTCATTAATCCTCATCTCATCGACTATGGTCATTTTTTTGGTGAAAAAATCATTTCTGATTTTGATTCTTTCATGAGAAGGGTCTCGAAATATCTCTTTAACATCTATATTCTAACTACCTCCTTTTCACTTTCTTGAAAAGAATTCTACAATTTATCACATGCTTTCTTAGAGTTTGTTGGTTCTTCTATTTTTGAGAAAGCCTGAATCGGTGAAGACATTCAAAATATATCTTAAATCCTTTGCATCCATTCTTCTATTTTCTTTAAAAGCATTCTTTGATCTTGTCTGAGTGCATTAAAAGTAGTTTGGTATGCTACCTCTACCTATCCTCCTTAAATTACTTCCATAGATCTTGAGAGCGAGAATAATGTATTCATTTTAATACACCATATGTCATAGTTATTCACATAAAAATTGGGATTTACCACAAGTTGTTGCTCTAGAATCCATTACAACTCAACCGAAACTAAAATCTCAAACCCACGTGATATCGATTTTTTATATTTTCTCTTACAACCTCTTAGCTCAGATACCAATTTGTTCAAAATAGTTTTTTCCAACTACAACGAACACAAGGAAAGACATATCCAAAAATAAAATCATTCAAAAATATAACTATTATATTTGATTTAAGAAGCTTTACAAACTCGAGAGGTATGACTCTCTAAAGTTTATTTTCTTTTTGTTTCTCTTCTAGTGTTCTATTCTATGTCTTTTTTTTACAAAAATTTGCTAATGATTTTGTTGTTACATGTATCTATCTCAATATTAATTTTTCTATATTCTTCTCTATCTTCTTTGAGTTGCAGATCTCTTTATATTCTTACCTCTTCTATATTCTATTTGTCTCTGTATTATTCTATTGCATATATTTCTTCTTATTTTTATATTTGCCTCTCTATTATGTTCATTAAGCTATGGATATATATTCTCCTCTCAGCGATTTTTGCTTTGCATCGATATTATTTTTCGAGCCAATTATATAGCTCCCGTGTCTTCAAAAGATGGTTACCACCTCTTATGTTATAGATCAGAAATACCATTTATATAATGTCGTGTGTTACTCATATAATCTAGAACATAATAAAATTGACATGAAACAATATAAAATGCAACTCATTTGCAGGACTCTCATGTCCACTAGAGTGCACCACAAAGGGGTGGCATAATTCCACCATGTGTCCCCTCTTAGGACCATTGGATCATCACCTTGGCCACCCAAATCCATGACAATATAAAATGTGGTTTAGTATACTAGGGATTTTCCCTCACTCCAACACACACCCAAAGAAATTATAAAATGCAAATTTTTTGGGACCTTCAAATGTGATTCCCCCAAATGCAATAAGGATGGCCGAAAAGATGCTATGTGGGATGCGGCATGGGATTTAGAATTCAACGAACTCGAATAAAATGACCACAAAATAAAGTAATGCTTGTTCGAATGGGTAGATAGAAGACAAGGAAAAAGGGCTCTCAAAAAATTGTAGGGCTCAAGATTACCAAACACAATTAATTCTGAAAAAAATCCCAAAAGATTAGTTAAAATGCATTAATTTAAGCATAAAGACAAAAAAATATTATATTTTTTCCAAAATACAAAACTTTTTTGAAAAAGTGCATTATGGTAAAAATAGCCTTAAAATAATAACGTAAACCACGACTAATCTATTAATCTGAGTTTTTCTTTCAATAATAAATCCTTACTAGAAGCATCCTAAAATCCAAATGTTCTAGGTCAGTGGCTCGCAAAAACATTTCCACCACCATTGCCTCCTCGTCGTCTCGCCTCATGATTCCTTTCCATCAAATCTATCATGCAAATAAACCGTCGTACACAAATATATCAAATTTAAAACAATTTATCCATCTCTAAATCCGCCTCTAAATTTTCTAGTCCACATATTTCTGCGTGTAGTACTTTGAAGTTCCACAAAAATTGAAAATGAATAAAATAAAAAACTTCATAATTTCGGTTCTTTGTTATTTGAAATCAAAAGTAAATTATTATTATCATATGAAAATATTTGTAATATTTCCTTTACTATTCTTCAAACTAATGCTATTCATACAAAATAAAAACCGAATAGATGATATATTTAGCTATTTATATTTATGTGCCTTGTTTTCGTCTGCTCGATCCGATGATTTAAAACTACCTCCTTGTTTTCCCACTGCTACAGGAACAACCGATTGGCTCTACTCTCTTGTATTTTCTCAAGAGTATGACATACTTCTCTCTCCATTTTAATTATTTCATCAGAAAGAATATTGGTAAACTGTATAAGTTTTGGGTGATGCAGATGCAGGGCCATAACTACCTGACTTGCTACAGTGAATTCTAGTAACTATGATAGAGGGATGTTTGTAGGAAGTTACGTATGCAAAAATTAGTATTGTTTCCTTCGAAAATAAGAAAAAATGACAAAGAGAAAAAAGAATTTTTTTTCCTGAAACTATATCCCAATATAATGCAAATTAAAAAATTTGAACCCAATTAAGAATAAAGGCCCAACAAATAAAAATGAGGAAGTTTTTTTGTAATTTAATTTATTGAATTTTACTATTAAATATTATGGAAAAGCAATGAAATCACTCATAGAATATTTTTATTGGTGTATGTGAAAATCATTATTAGTGTTGTTGGGGACTATATACCTTCGTTGGGTAGGATAATAACTCATTCTCAAATTATATAATCTTGCATTGTCTAATATTTTAATTGTTTTGATTTTTAGGAGTTAAATCACTTAAAGATATGCATAATTCATGAAATGATAAATAACAGTAAATTATCACAATTAATTGGAATTACAATGAGAAATTATAAAAACATCAAATATGAAGTACACTACTTGAATTTTGTCAATAGGTGATTGTGTTGATAGATCAATATATTCGAGAAATTTTATAATTATAGGCTAAAAACAAATAAGCTATGAATTTGGTGAAAAAGGATTAGGTCTACAACATTTTTAATCAAGGGTGTATGCATGTATATCCATGGATGACTAATATGTCTTAAACTACACAACTTGACCTACGATGTAGGTCATGCGATTAAATTTTTACATGTGCCTCCAATTTTCTCTATTGGAAAGTAACCTCGCTCAAATTCTCCCAATGATGTGCAAAATTTTAGATTTTACTTCTCCTTTGTTGAGCCCACATTTTTAGAAATATACAAGTTGTGCTCTAAATAATATGTTGGGTGAACCATAAGGAATTTTTTACAAATAAATTTCTTAGCATCATTTAGAACACTTTGGGTTAGTGCACATGCATTTATATGAACGAAAAGTGAATACACAACGCATGCCCAAAATTTAATAATAAGTAAACAAGTAGTTCACTACAGAAGTGGAGTTTCAATACATTGAGTTTGACTATAAGTAGTATTGCAAGTGTTGACGATAAGGGTTGTCATTACCTTACAACACACAGAGACTTGAGACTACAAGTTAAGTCATTGTAAAATAGTAGTCAAAGGCCAATATATCTATTAGATAAGTTGATGAAGAGAAATTTCCCATTAGTATAAATACACCTTAATACATTAATAATGTAGGAGTTTGTGGAACTTATAGTAATTGATGTGATGTGACTATTTTTGAAAAATTATATGCCACTATAGAGCATAATGATTTAGAAATATGTTCAAAGAATAGTACACATTGATTTTTAATGTAGGGATAGTAGTTAGTCTTTTATATTCTTATGTATCTACGTGTGTTTTGAATAAGTGTGTTATTAATGTTTGCATGTTGAACAAGCTAGATAATTTAGTCTAGACAATTTGATAAAACCAAAAATGATGGGAACTGATCTTCTCTTACACCATGGTTGAGCACACAAGGGTGCTCTCATGTGGTATTTCAAAGTGTGGGTAAATTGCCTTTACAAAATTTTTCTTGTGTTATCTTGAGATTATGAGAATGTTATTGTCATATTTAAGTTAGAATTAAATAAAGAGACATTTTGGTTTCATTATCAAGACCCATCATATTGTGTTTCCATCATAGTATTGAAGAAGGATGTTTTGAATTACTTTAAAAAACATTGGGAATTAGATGGAGCGGGTTGAGAGGAATTTTTATAAAGGTTTTCCAATCGAGGAATTGTTCTCCATGGAAATGACTAAAAATACATATATACGATGATTTGTATGATATTTTCTTCAAGTGAAATCCCAACAAAATTATATGATTGGTCGGATACATATACTATGCACTAAATTTTTAATGTGGGATACAATCATACCGGTACTAAAGAGTTCTGATGAATATTAATAGAGTTAAATGTTGTGTGGACACATGTTATTGGTGTTTGGTGGAGTGGAGAACTTCTTAGTTATGTCTTGGAGTATACAAATTCCATATGTTCTTGACTTGAGGAAGTACTTGTTGAACTTCATCTTTGAACCACACAAAACATGTTTGAGACATCTTCATCTTAAGATCAAAAAACATTATTGTAAATCTTGGGATTAAGAAATTTTCTCGTATCTATAAAAACTGCTACGTATATGAGAATATTGAAAGTTTTAGGTAAGGTGGGGTGTTAACTGATTATGAAGTTCAAACCAAATTTATTAGATGATTGAACATTTAGGTGATATTGTTACAAAATATCTTGGCGAAGGATCATGATGATATATGTGTTCAAAAGGGAGATGAGTTAGGTTTTGCATGTTCCACAAAGGCCCCAAGTGAAATGGAATAGTGTAATGATGACCATCATGAATAAAAATTCCTAAAAGAAAATGATAAGTGCACCATTAGAGAAAAGAAAAATATTGAGAATATTGAATGAAAATTAAATTTTGATGGCCTCCTTTCCTAACCCAATTCACATGCTCATATTATTGGGTCTCTTGGTATTATTGATATTATAAGGATCAAATATAATAATGACAAGGAATTAGATAATGAGACAAAGAAGGAATTTTTGGGATGGTGCATCACCTTTTGTGCTACTTCAAGTTTCACTCTTCATAAAACTAAGTGGAGGATAATCTATACATTTTGGGAACCCATCTAACAAATAAAAGTTTGGGATGACAAGTAGTGGTCCATTTAACCAAGCTCCTATTAATTCATAGGAAAGAGGGACTAAAAAAATTTCTTTATCATAATATGAAGTCACTTCGAGAGATGAGTGGGATAGTAGTAGCCATAATAACTATTATTACACCTCTCACTATAAAAGCATGGGAGGTATAGGTTATTTAAAATATATATATAATTTGTAAAACCCTAATTACAAAGTAATGCAAGATAAATAACTTATGAGTATATATTTTGACACAAGAAAGTAATCTAATAAATTTTAAATCATAGGTGCAAGAAAGAGAGTGAAGGACTAATCTGCTTTATGTAAAATGTTGCGATAGTGCCAACTAGAGACCAGAAACATGAAGGGAAGACTATCATAATTGAGTACAAAAATCTTTGAACTTCCTAAGGATCCTGAACTAGGCGCTTGGATAGGTATGGGGAAACTATCCATCATAGACCTTTGGTGGGCTCCTTTGACATCACATGATCTTTGAAATTAGTTTGTTGTGTCACACAAGAGTTCCTAAACTTTAGTTTCGGTTGTTTGTATGTCATTAGATGATCGGTGAATGCACCGAAACTTACAAAGAGATAAATACCTACAAAATTCTCAAACTAAATCAAATGCCAAAAGTAAAAGATGTAAAATTACAATTTAGGTCGACATCAACCATCACCCAAATGAGTGAGCTTACAACCAAGCATTACACTACATTTTAGACTCCATGTATTTATTATGCATGTTTAATAGAGTTGTTCCCTAGAATCCCTTGCGGAAGCTCATGTGATAGTGGGTGATATCTAGATGTACCAATTTAAATAGATATGTGAATAAAAATGAAATTATCCTCCTATCGTGCATAAATAAAATATATACCATTATCCCTAGAGTGAGTTATAGATAGATGTCTTTGATGCTCTTATAATTCCTTTGGATGCAACCTTAGGTGATGATAATAGATGATTAGCTCTTGGTTCTTTATTTTGGTTACATGAATTTTTATTTATATGATTCCCTTGAATGAATTTTACAATTGAAAATTGGAAGGCCGACCCATAAGAAAATAAGATGCCCAAAAGATAAAAGATGTCTAAAAAGAGTGATTAAAGTAGAAAGAGGTCGGGGGAACCTTTAAAGATGAGGGTGCACAGGCGCGACATCAGGCAAGATGTTAGTGTCTAGAGTCCTGAAAGATGAAGCAATGAAGTAATGATTGGGTTATAGATTGTAAAAGTCCAAATAGAAAATAAGAAACATAGATAAAAGTCCAAAGATAGATGTCAATTGCTAGTTTTATGACTTGGGAATAATACGAATAGTAGTATGTGATTAGGACCTAGAATCTGTACCCAAGTGCATGATTTTGTCTCTACATTTACCCCCACTTTATTTTGTTTAGTAAATACTCTATAATATAAATTAATCGATAATGTGTGTACATTTTTCCTTGTAAATCCATGGTAAAAGCGTGTTTAGGAGACACATGAAAGTGTGAAGTGATAAAAATGAATAATGGTAGATAAGAAAGAGGAAGTGACCTTACGAGTGTAGCATATCATATTTTAATATGTTGTACCTTTTTTATACTTGATGTAGGGATACTTCTTGTCTTTTATTCAGGAAAAACCTACAAAAAAGAGTGAAATAGTAGTAAAATTCATGTGTTATGAAAAATCTATAAAAGCACGTAAAAGTATGTAACAAATTATTAAAAATGTGTAACACGGGAAAAGTGTACCTAATCCATCAAGAGTGAAAAGGGATAGAGAATGTCCCGATATGCTTTGTAGAAGATTTATTTTTCATGTGATCTCACACCAAAAGAAATTTTCTTTGGTGATCTCATGCCAAGAACAAGTTTTTGGGTGATCTCATGCAAGTGTGAGTTTTTAGGGAGATCTCAAGCCACGAAAAAGAATTTTGGGAGATAAATTTAGTGTTACTATCCTTCTATGATTGCTTCCCAAATTTATACATTCTTGTATTTGGTGTTATCCGAGTTTAGTTTTATATTATTCTAGTTTAATCCATGTAGAAACAAGGAGACGAGAATGTATTCATTTGCTACAGAGGATTGTGCTTGTACTCTAAAAGCTGATTTGTGAATTACGAAAAAAATTATATTATGAGAAAGTAACTTGTAACTTTCCCTTGTCATAGGCACATAGGAAAGGTTAGGAATTCCCAGGATCAATTTCTATATATGTCTGGGTGCGGGTGTCCTGCATTCTAAATTAAGGACCTAAGTTAGAATCTTGGCCATTCTATGTGCTGTAACTCTATTCTATTCTTGTACTTTCTACACCTTTACTAAAGTTATAAGTTCTTTGAATGCGATGACTAATTCACCCAATGTATGTTCCCCCTCTTTGGGGAGCATGCGATGTTTTGTAGTAGAATGCATCCTAAAAGAGAGGACTTGAAGTTGATATGAAACTATATACCCCACAAGGAGGGAATGTGCATAGTAGAAACCAAATAATATGCAAATAATGTGGCTAGATTAATAGTTTTAGTAGAAAAGTGGCAAGCATGTAATAGAAAATTAGTGAAACAATCAAATGTGCATACAAGAGAGACCATGAATAGTGGGTTTCATATATGGGACATCACTCACAATGTGATAAGATAATCAGGTCAGAAGGAAAAAAACACATATAGTATGGATATAAGAAAAAGTGCATAGCCCAAAAACAATAACATACAATGGTAAATAATGAAAAATAGTAACAAGCAAAGTATCAAACAACCATGGTGGAAAATAGCTCCTATAAGAAAAATGCTAAACATGAAGCATCCGATAACATGTTATAAAGTTAAAGAGTATGTTAAATCATATGGAATCCATGACACAAGTAGTGTGCTAGTAAGAATAGGAAGTAGTATAAAATGAAACAATAACACATGTAGTGTGAAAGAAAGTAGATGCCCCCAATAGCCTCGGTGGGTTGTGTAATAATTTGAGTGTCAATAAGCCATGTTACCTATAAAGATATGTAGAAAGTATTAATTAATAACTAATTAACAAGTGAACGTGCATTTTTTTATAGAAAATATAATGGCATACTAGATATCTCTCTAAAATAGTAAGTAAAGTGTAACATGCGAGTATAAGAAAACATAAATAATTGCAACCAAGATATGTAATATGTTGTGAATGAGTGGAATGATATGCAATGTGAATGTGATAGAAGTTGCATTACCCCTAAGAAGATGTGTAAAAATGTATATCAAATGAGGTTCATTGATAAAACACCCCTCATCAGTAAAGAATGAACCATAAAACAAGACTTTGTCATCGAGGAAATGTTTTGAACTTGTGTGCTAGGAAGATTTGATTAATGAATCATAAAGTGTAGAGTGTAGATGAGGATAGTATGATGTGTGAAAATATAATTCTAGAAATGTGTATCATGAAGTATGTAGCGTGAAATGTGTAGTGTGCGATGCTCATTTAAGATTTATACCCTCAACATTTGAGTATGAATCATGAGAATATAGTCTGTCATAGGTTAATGACGATACAAAGTATATCAAGATGTGTAATGATGCTTGAAAAAATGAAATATGTAGCACGAGCATAACAACATAAGTGGTAGAAATATTACGATGATAGGAGGGGAGAGAAGTCAACTTGATGGCCCCAGTGTGTGAGAAGTGTAGATATAATTGATGTTTCCTAGAAGATCAATGTAAGGAGTAGCATTTTTTTAAATATTTAACAAAAATATAAATCTTGTAAAAATATAATTCAAGAGTAACATAACATAAATAAATGATAATTATAGATTTTGACACAAGCAAATAAGCTAATAAAATTCAAACCTTATGTGCAATAAATAGAGTGAAGGACTGATGCGGGAGCATAACTTGCAGAGGCCATAACTTTATATCCATTGTTGGATCGTCTGAAATTTTATAGGGTGGTAGATATACATTAATACTATGCTCGGGTCAAATTTTTTGCAATGTTGTGCTCATTTTGGCACGTTTTCGGGTTCGGATTCTGTCATCTAGTGGCCTAAAATTGGCTCGAATTTTTTCCGCTTTTGACTAGGTCTTAGAACTTTAATAACTTTTGTTTTGCTTATCGAATAAGTCAAAATTTCGTGTGAGCCCTAATTTACAAATGCATATTTGGAATGCAAATTTTAGGTCAACTGAGTTGCTTTGCATTTTAGGGTTTTTTGGCATTTTAGGGTTTTAGAGTAGTCTTGAAATAAAAGGAGAATTGTAATGATGTAATAGATCAGTGTGAATTCCAGAATGAGAAGTAAGCTATTTTGAAACTCCTGGTTTTATTTGCAAAGCTTTTTATGTGTGTTTTTGGAGGTATTTCAACCTCTTGCAGCTGGATTCACACCAAGGACTTAATTGATTTATGTAAAATGTCGGGAAAATTCGGACTACAGAGGCGAGAAATAAAAATGGTAGACCTGTCACAATTGTGCTCAAAACTTCTTATAATAACTAGATCATCTTGTATTAGCGATTGGGTACCTAGACCCAAGATAGCTTTGATGGGCACTGTGACCATGCGGGAGCTCAAAAACTTATTGTTTTTGTGTTACACAAGTATAACTAACCTTCGATTTTGGTCACCTATATGTCATTAGATGATCGTTGAATACACTGAAACACTGTAATGAGATAAAGACCTACAAAACCCTTAAACTACATCAAATACCAAATAGATAATATGTAAAATTAGAGTCGATGACCTCGGTGGTCACCCAATTTCGTGATCTCACAAACATGTTTTGCACTATATTTCGGAGTTCCATGCGAGTTATTGTTAGTGTGTCACATAATTTTTTTCACTAGGAGGCCCTTGCACAAGTTTTCGTGATAGCACATGATATCTAGATGTACTAATGTAAATAGATGCGGGGATGGTAAAATTGTGAAAACCGGTGACTTTTCCCTTGAGTAAGTGTTATATGGATTCCTTTGATGGTATTAGAATTCTTTTGGATGTAACTTTAGGTGATGATAATAGAATCTTAGTGTTTGGTCCATTATTACGGTCACATAGTTTTGTATTTATATGATTCAATTGGTTTAATTTTTTAATTAACAACTTGAAGGCGAACCATAAGAAAAATAAGATGCCCAAAAGATTAAATATTCCCAAAAAGTGTGAGTAAATTAGAAAGATGTCTGGGGTACTCATAAGGACGAGGCACCTATGTGCTGATGTCTACAGTCCTAAAAGATGATCGGTGAAGTCTGACTGTACTTTCTGAGTGGAGGACAAATTGATAGTAAGAAACATAGAGAAAAGTCAAAAGATAACTCTTAATTGCTATTTTTCTTGCTTACTAATCATATGAATAGTAGTATGTGATTAGGACGTAAAAATGTACACGAGTACTTGATTTTGTGTCTACAATAGGAACTATTTTCTTGAAAAATATTAACGCCTAAAGTTTAAAAATGTTGGAACTTTTCTCATTCTCAAAACTCAAATTTGGAAATCTATCCTTTAAAATTCTTAATCTCTACATTTCAAACTTTCATGGAAAATGGTAATCTCTTCACTCTTGCTTAGGACACCCTAATAGCACCTCATGCACATGCTTATCATTTAACACCTATTTGTTTATAGTATCTAAGGTTTAACTACATAAAATACATCTAAAAACATCTATACTTAGGCCCATGAAGTAAAAATATATTTTTCTTCCTCCTATCCAAAAACTTTTATTTCAAAAGGAATATAGAATTACATATTGACCATATTATGCGGTTTGGACTAACATGTTTTGAACTAATTATTTCAATTCTATCACATTATTACGAAAACATATAACTGTTTGTTTTTCCTTTCATGACATGATAAAATTTGCAAGAATATTTAAGTAAATGATACTTCATTTAGGAAAATATAGCTTTATGAAATCCTTGGGCAAAGGATAACATAAAAGGCACCTGAAATCCCTAAATGTGAAATAAATCAAGAAAATTAATTAGGAAAGCACCCTCTACTACTCAGAAGTATTATCCTAGGTATAATATTCTCCATCTTCATCCTATAAGAAATAAAAGTGACCCTTCACAAGTATTTGATCAAGTGTGAAACTGAAGCGAAGTATTGTCACAAAGAACAATTGTAAATTCTTTTTGTTACACTATACTAGATATCACATTATAGGAAGTGATGGGTGGAATGATCCTTGTTCGGGAAATCATGATCTTGGTGGTGCATAGGGGTATCCACAACTAAACTAACTTTTTGTTGTAATAACTCGTTGCACTCTGATGGTTTTAGGGTTTAACAAGAGTTTAAAGATATATTTTGGAGGTGAATATAGAAGACCGATAGACAATGACACACATTTTCGGGAAGGTGAAACATTTATAAAATTTTGGACCTAGATTCCAAACATGTCCAAGGCCATACAAAAGGCTCATGACCATATGGAAACTATAAACCAAAGTGTAAAGGTTTGACTAGGCTTAGTTTTAGGTTATAGTTTCATTAATGAAGCATTTATAGCTCAGATCTTCCTTTTCTATAAATCGGACCACTCATACTCTTCCAAATCTAGATAATATCACCTAAGTGTATTATTTCCCTTTCGTTTTGGCATTTTTAGTTCAATTTTCATGTTGAACAACATTATTCTAATTTGTGTAATTAATGTTAGAAGTTAATTAAATCAAAATATCCACCTATAACATTATTCATCCTTTTTAATATATGTTAATTAAAACATTATTAAATTATAATGTGTTATATTCCCTCCCAAAAATAGTGAAATAATTTTGCCAATATATCCTTTTCTAATCTAACATCATATGTCTAACCCTAGCTTATTTCTTGTTTTACTTTACGATCATCGATTGATAGTGTTGCCATTGATCCCAACATTGCCCTTCCTTCCTATCTTAATCATGATCCTACCTATCAATCATATTTTGAAAAATCTCTCCAATATATCCAAATAAACCATAATGCTAATATTTTTATGTGCTCTCACGTATACGAAATGTATTAACTTTCAAGAAGGAATTTTTCTTTTGACTCTCAATACCTACAACCTCAAGATGACATTGATAATGGAATAATTTTATATATTCAAGTACACATCAATAAGAAAATATTTAAGTGGGTTCTCATTGATAATTATTCACAAATTAATATTTGTAATATTTATTTCTTACATATTTTAGGCATTCATATCAAGAATATTTTGCTTCCTCTACTATTGTATGAATTTGGCTCTCATAACATACCTTATCATCCATTATATGAAATAACATTAAATATCACATGGGTTTTATGCACTTTTCCTAATGTTTTCCATGTCATTCCTAATAATCTTAGTTATAATTTTTACTAGGAAACCCATGGATTCATGCCATGCATGCAGTACCTTCTAATCTCCATGGGTGTCTCAAATATTCTCATCAAGGAATTTTATACACCATTAAATATGATTTAGATCCTCTTAAATATTACGTTGATGTACCTCTTCAAGAAGCCTCATACCCTTGGGTATGACCTCGACAACCTTCTTACCAAGATTATGGAATAAGATATCAATATTTGTTGCAAGATGGGTTTACTAGTCAAGGGATTACACATTATGCACAAGGTATTTCCCAACCTATTACACTTAAGTCACAATAAAATAAATAAGGAATTGTTTACTCTTTAATTCCTTTGATAAAACCTATTATGGCAACAATATTTATTCCCTCATCACAAAATCATTCACAAGAGGTATTTAATATGCATTCAACATCTAATTTGTAATAAGTTTGACATGATATTATTGATGTTAGTGTTTCTTCTAACATCCCTAATTAAATGAATTTTCTAATGAGGAATCTATTCTTGAGTACCTAGGTGCATATGAGGATCTCCCTCCCTTCTTTCATAAGAATAGGTTTCGTCACACATTGAGATATCATGTGTATTTCAGAAAAGTTATTTCTTTATATACATTACTTTATTCTCCTAAAACTATCCGAAATACCTTATATTGAAGATTGATTGACAATACTTAATGAGGAAACTACATCTTTCAACTTTGGTACTAGTGATGACCTTAGTTTGATGCTTCTATGTACTACAATTAATGATAAAAAGAATAATTTGATAAAAAAATCCTCCAAGATTTTGCTAATTTTTTTCCTAGAGTTATAATTACATTCCCAAGATTGACACATTTGTCACTATGCATAATATTTTTCGCATGATGATGTTAAACTTGTCTAATAAATATTCAATAATGAATAATTACACATCCATTTTCATAAAGAAATAAATTCGAGTTGCTTGATGCCAATTTTATTTGCACTATAGATTATCCTTAGTGGGTGTCTAAAATGGTACATATGGCTATACCCAATGGAGGAATCTATTGTTGTACTAATTTCCAAGAACTCAATAAGGCTTGTCCAAAAGATACTTTTCCTCTTCCACACATTGATTTGATAATTGACTCTACTATTAGATATGACATGATTTCATTCATGGATGGTTTCACCGGGTACTGATGAAATAAAACTAAATTGTGAGTATCAAAAAAGGCTTCATTTACTACCCATTAGGGCATCGTTTATTACACTGATATTCCTTTTGTCTTAAATAATGAATATTACACATACCAATCGTAAATAATGTATATCTTTCATGAATACATTCATAATATTATTGAGGATTATGTTGATGATCGACTTAATAAATCTACCAATCGAAAAAATAACGCACATGATCTGCATTTAATATTTGATTTTATGCAATAATACAATGTTCAATTAAACACACACAAGTGTGTTTTTGGTGTCACTTTTAGAAATATCATTAGGTATATTATCTCCTATTTTAGTATTGAGATTCATCCTAAGAAAATCCAAGCCATTGTTGACATTCCTCCCCATGAATCCTAAAGCAATTACCATCTCTTCAAGGGAAAATCCAAGCTATTCTCCATTTTGTAGCACATTTGGATGTAAAAAACACAACCGTTAACATGATTGTTAAAGAAATATACTACTTTTGACTAGGATAATGAATGTAAAAAATGTTTGATGATATTAAAATTTATTTAGTGATCCCACCAATTCTCACACCACCTATACTAATTAGAGCACTATTGTTGTATCTTTCTCCAATAGATCATGCTCTTAGTGCTTTAATTTCCCACTATGATGATAAATTTTAAAGAAATATATCTATTCTATTAGCTACACTTTGTTTCCTTATGATGCCAATTATACTCCAATCGAGAATTTTTTCCTTACACTAATCTTTGTCACCGCCAAATTACACCAATACATGATTAACACTAAGGTACATATATTTAATGAGGTAGATCCTTTGTGTTGTTTTTATCTCACAAAAACCCACCCTTTTAAATACCTATAATGATGGGTGATGTTATTAACTAAATTTTATCTTAATTTCATATCCCATAAATCAATCAAATGACATGTAATACTAGACCAACTTGCTAAATCAACAATATTTAAACCCTCACTCATTAATGGAAAGTTTCATGATGAATTCACTACTTATCTAACATTGATATATAGATTTTGACTATGTATTTTGATGTATCCCAGTGTTCGGGGAGATTTGGTATTGTTTTGTCACCCCATGGAAAAACTATACCCTTTGCTTACAAGTCAGGGCTTCTCATGCACTAATAACATCGTGTCATATGGAGCACTCATACCAGAAAATTTTATATATAGAACATTGAAAATATAACATATCTAAATGTTTGGTGATTTACAACTCATCATTCACAGTGTAATATTTATATAACAAAAAATAAGAATGTCTCGTTTCTTATAACAATTTTGTTAAGTTCTAATCATCAAAATTTAGTTTATACACATTGCTAATATCCATTGCAAGGGTAATCGACATGCTAATATTATGACACGGGCTCCCTCGTTAATCACCTTATATATCACTAATGATTGTGCCACTTTTACTATCGAGATATTACACAAGACATCTTTTGATATTGACATAATTGGTGCTCTTATCATCTTAGATATTACATGTAGCATAGACAATATTGAATGACCAATTTACTCACATCTATAATTACCTTTATAAGAAATGTTAGGATAAATAATTAAGCTCTAATAAATAATAGGGTGTGCACATTTCTTTTTCATTTTTGCATTACTCACAATATGGGTAGTCATACCTTCTAAAAACCTTATTTTCTAGAGTCATCTTTAGAATGATCCTCTCTCCTTTGGCTGCCTATTTATTGGCATTTTACACTCCTCTTTGAATCATTATTTTCGGTTTTTTGTGAGAGAGACAAATAACAATAATCTCTTTTCTGCAGATCTTATGGTCTTTCCTATTTTGCTGAAATTGTTTTCCAGTATTCTATCTACATGGTACTAGAGAATTGAGTGTCTAGAAGTTTTCTTCACGCTTATCCACAATATTTGGCATACTCTACATTTTTTGGATAAAATGATATGGTTAGTTTATTTGTGAGGTTTGGATTTGTACTTAATTTTGGTCTTACATGGTTGTGTTTTCTTTTGATCACAGCCTATTAGCATTGATATTTTAATTGTGCCTTTGGTCTGGCAAAACTATGATTTAATATTGTGTATTTGCTTGTTTTTTTGCATTGGTAAAGTTTTCATTTACAGATCTGGGTGCCATTCTTTTGGTGTGATTTTTTTTTGCTAAAATGAAACCCAAGGCTTAGGGCATTTTTGCTATTAGTAACCATATTTTTGCTCATTTTCCCAACAAAACAACATGGGAGGGTAAAACAAAAGCATGGAGAGGCGTTTTTAACCTAATCATAGTTTTTTTGTTGTAATATGTTAAAAAAATGCCTAATATATGTTAAAAATGCCCATGTAGCATTTAAAATAAATCACGACAAGCAACCATTTTTAGGGCAATAAATTTCTAATCTTTTTGTAATTAATTTTGCTTGCACATACCAGCCAATTCGTTGGTGACTAAAACATGTTTAAGCTTAAACTATAGATTTTTTTTTAAATACAAAATTAAATTTTTTATAGTTTGGTATTAATAATTGCCTTTGGGGGAAATTAATGTTTTTTTGGCCAATTAATAATTTTTTGAGTTGTTTGTAAACCAAGACCGTACTTGAAATGCCTGTTTACTCCCAATTCTAACGAGTGGTCACACAACTACTTTTCCCTTTGTCTTAACAATTATTTTAATCGTTGAGTCTTTTTAATTAATTTAAGCCTTTTTAACGGGAAATTGATTTATTAATAAATTTTTCATGGTAGCTCGGATCTGAGTTCTGTTTTTTACAAAAGTGACTTATTTTTCATTCCCATTCTATTGGTTCAATTTTTATTGCAATATGGGGGGTTGATTTTTTGACTTTTTAGGAGGGTCCTCTTATAGTGGCTTGTGATGCATTTTCGGTGGTACAGCGTCTGGCCCATTCATGTCCTCATTTTCTCCTATGGAGTCATGTTTGTTTGAGCCACTTAATACTTCCAATTATAATGTCTAGAAACCAAAGATGCAACAATTATTGCAGTCGAAGGGCTTGTGGCGCGTGGTGCTAGATAATGGTCCAACCTTCACTTCTGAAAAAGATCGCTACTTGATCGAGTGCAAGAAGGACATGACTCTTGGTTTGATAGGGTTGAATGTTTCGACAGCTTGATGTTCCACCTTTCGGCCTTAGCACACCTAAGGAAGCATGGGACAAGTTTTTCGAACTCTTTGGTAAGGTGAATGAATTCAAATTGTTGCAATTAGATGCAAAATTATCTTCCCTTTTTCCATCTAATTTTTCACTATAATTTTTTTTTGGGTCTAATTTTAAGTCTATTCTCTCAGAATTACAAGTAGGAGGAAAAACTAAAACTAATAAAGAAGTTATATTTCTTATCCTCTCTAAGTTGAAGGGTCCTTTTAGTGTCTTTTCCTCTACCTTTTATTCGGCTATGGATGCCCTTGGTGACCAATTCAAATGGCCTACTTTTGAGCTCTTTTGTGATCACCTTACTAGGGAGAAAACCAAATTAATGTCCCTTGATTCCCTTCCTAGTAGCTCTCACGCTCTTGTTGCTAGCTCTTCCAAAGGCAAACCCAAGTCTAAAACAAAGACCTTGCCCTCCACCAAATCAGTAAATAGACCTCCTCTTTCTCAATATTTTGAGAAAAATCTAGCTTCCAAGTCGACTAAGTCATTTACAATCCTAATCCTAAAGGAAAATCCAAACAAAAGAAGACCCATGGACCTTGCACCTTTTGTGGTGGCACAAATCATTCAAAGAATAAATGTTTCAAGAAGATGAAAGCCTTGGACAAAGTAATTAAACAAAATAATATTTTTGTTACTCCCTCTTCTTCTTCATTAGGAAAAGGGAAAATTCTTTCTACTCGAGGTATATCTGCATCTCATGATAATTGGATCATTGATTCAGGGGCTTCTCATCACCTCACACATTCTCAAGATCTTCTATCTTTAGTTTCTGATTGCAACACTTCCCATATTGAAGTTGGTAACTCTTCTCGAGTTGATGTTTTGGGGAAAGGAAATGTTCAGATACAAGATGGTTGTATTAATAATGTACTCCTTGTTCCTAAAATTAATTCTAATTATTTTTCTATGTATCAAATTTGTAATTCAGGCACTGGAAAAACTATGGAATTTACTCCACATAAAGTTGTAATCAAAGAAATACAAGATCCTCAAGAGATAGTGGCTACAGGTGTTGTAGATCATAATGCTCATCTTTATCATTTTGAAGGATTTGAGCCTTCTACATGTGCTTCATTACTTTCCCATGCTGATCTAGTCAGTAAATTGTGGCATGAGAGGTTTGGCCACATGAACTACAAATACTTACAATAGATGAGTACACAGAAGTTGGTTCTCGGTATTCTGAATATTTCTTGCACAGATGGAGTATGTCCTAGATGTATGCTTAGAAAAAAACATACAGATCCTTTTCCAAAGGAAAAGCATCTCACACAAGGTATCTTATTGACTTCGTACATAGTGATCTTCTCACCTTTCCTACTTGTTCATTTTCTAGGGCCAAATATGTACTCAATTTTATTAATGACTTTTCTTGACGCACTTGGGTCTACTTTCTTAAGATGAAAAGTGATGTTCTTGATAATTTTAAATCCTTTAAGGATTTTGTAGATAAGCAATCACCTCTTCCAATCGATATGATACACACTAATAATGGGGGGAATATGTGAGAAACATATTCAATAATTTCTGCACTTTGCATGGGATTGTGCATCAGTTTATAGTACCCTATACTCCTCAACATAATGGTGTGGTTGAGTAGAAGAATAGAACATTGAAGGAGATGGCTAATTACATGATTCATTCTAAGGAAATGGATCCTCATTATTGGGCTGAGGAAATCAATTGTGTAAATTATATTCAGAATTGTACCATACATAAGGCCTTATAAAGCAATACTCCTATGCGAGGTTTGGTTTGGAGGGAAACTAGATGCATTATATTTTTATATATTTAGGAGTAAGGCTTGGGCATTTGTTTCGATGAAAAACACAAGTCTATGGAGAGGAAAATCCAATCACTTATTTTTGTTGGATATTGTGAGACTATTAAGGCTTATCACCTTCATGACCCTATCACTAATGATGTTTTATTTCGGTGGGATGTTCATTTTGATGAGAGTGATCCTTCTATGGAGACTTCATCTCCTAGCACTCCATCCCTTGTTGCTCATACTTCTCCTTCTTCTAGTATGTTTCCAAATGATTTTGATGAGGACCCAATTGATGTACATGTACAACCTCATCCTCCACCACCAAATTCTTCTCAGGATTTTCCCAAATGGGCTCAATCCACTTTGGATTTTGTAGGTCCTATGGTTGGTGATCCTTCATTCCTCATCAAAATCGCTCATAGATTTCTGGTACGACTCTTGTTAGTCATGTTATTTCAGATGATCCAATTCACTTTTCTAATGTTATTGCCAAACCAGAGTGGGAGAAAGCTATGTGCAAGGAGTATTCTTCACTTATGAAGAATCACACTTGGGATTTAGTTCCTCTTCCTAAAGGAAGAAAAATTGTGTGATGCAAATGGGTCTATAAGACCAAGTATGCAACGAGATGGTTCTGTTGATCGGTACAAGGCTCACTTAGTTGCAAAGGGTTTTTCACAAGTTGAGGGGATTGATTACTCTAAGACTTTTTCCCCTATAGCTAAGATGGATTTTATTCAAGTTGTGCTCTCTCTTGTTACAGCTAATCATTGGCACATATACCATATGGATGTAAAGAGTGTGTTCTTGCATGGTGATCTTCATGAGGAGATATATATAGATCAACCCAAAAGTTTTTGGAGGATCCTTCTATCATTTTTACACTCCATCATTCCCTCTATGGTATCAAGCAAGCTCCATGAGCTTGGTATGAAAAGATGGATTCTTTTTTTCTCTCTTCTGGATTTCTTTGGTGTCACTCAAACTGTAATGTCTACATTCAATGGAATGGGGATACTATTCTAATACTAGTAATTTATGTTGATGATCTCATTATCACTAGAAGTTTAGATTCCCTCATTCATGACATTCAACACAAATTGATGGAGCATTTTGACATGACTGATATGGGACTTTTGTATTATTTCCTTAGTTTGTAGGTTCATCAGACTTCTAAAGGAATCTCTATTGGAAAACATAAGTATGCTCATGATCTACTTCACTGGTTTCATATGGAAAATTTTAAGCCTACTCTAATCCATTTCAGTCAGGTGTTGTTTTATCTGCTAATTGTAAGACTCCTCTAGTTAATCCCACACTATACTCTGGCCACTTGTAGGAAGTTTCTCTACATGGCACACACTCTCCTTACATCACATTTTTGTTAACCTTGTCTCTCACTTTGCACATGAGCCTCATGAGATTCATTGGAAAGCAGCTAAGCGTATTTTACACTATCTTTGGGGAACTTTGCACTATGGCATACAATACACACCATAGAGTTCTTCACAACTCATTGGATATACCGACTTAGATTGGGAAGGTGATGTTGACACTCACAAATCTACTTCTTGATTTTTTTATCATCTTGGTTCTATTTGAGTTGGTTGGGGATGTAAGAATAAAAATGGTATTGTATTATCTTTTACTGAGGTGAGTATTGAGGTGGAGTTTGAGTTAGTGAAGAGGATATTTGGCTTCGATAATCTGGTTAATGAGTTCGATCTTCCACAATTTGTTCCTACTACTCTTTGGTGTGATAACCAGAATTCTAATACTATTTATCACAATACATTCGATCATTAGTGTATGAAACATATTGAGATACACATGCACTTCATTTGATAGTTGATCTAGGATGGAGTCCTTTCACTAGAGTTTGTGCCTACTACTAACCAGGTTGCTAACATCTTCACTAAACCTTTAGTAACTCCTCGTTATCTTCATTTGTGATATTTTCTTGGGGTGAAGGAAGTTGTCCTTGGGGGGATTCACCATGAAGTCATCCTTCCTTCTCTTTGTTATGTACATGGGTACCTAATATGGCCTAATATTTGGGACCCATTTTTGTGTTCCCACCTTCCTAATTCTTCACTTAAGGGAGGGTGTTAGGATAAATAATTAAGCTCTAATAAATAATAGGGTGTGCACATTTCTTTTTCATTTTGTGCATTACTCACAATATGGGTAGTCATACCTTCTAGAAACCTTATCTTCTAGAATCCTCTATAGAATGATCCTCTCTCTTTTGGCTACCTATTTATTGGCATTCGCACTCCTCTCTTTGAAACATTATTTTGGGTTGTTTGTGAGAGAGACAAATAAAAATAATATATTTTTGGAGATCTTGTGTTCTTGGTTGTTTTGTTGAAATTACTTTCTAGCTAGATCCTTTCTTGTTACGGTTGTATGTACAAACAACTATTGTACATTAAAATTGTTCTCTACAAGATGTTAGCCGTATATGATGTGAGGCCATTTTTTATGTCCTTGTTTGTGGCCCTTTGTTTAAATAATCATTCCATTGTCATATTTTAAATCTGTTTAAGAATTGAAAAATTCCCAAATAGCTTTATAACAATTACACAAAATTGCTAGAACATTAATACTAAGTTTTCCATTATATATTAACTATAGTTTATAATTAAACAAATTAGAATATATAATATTTTAATTTATTTAATATAAATTTTAGGTTTATGGTTAATTTGAATTTTATAATCAATTAAAGTAATGGTTGTGGTGTTTCAAGAGAATACACACCCTTGTAAACCATTTAAATTGACCTATGGGGTCAAGTTACAATTAATTTAATTTGTTGAATTAAAATTTATGTGGAGAGGAGTGAGGTAAATCAAGGAATTATTACTTGACGGAAATTGTTAGCTTAATTAATACATTATTGTTAGTATTTGTTAGTGAACAGTTATGTAACCTGTTCCATCCTCCCTCTATCATGGCCTATATAAAGGCTTGCTCTATGTATTATTTTGATATAACAATATATAAATGATCATTGCAGCACCTTCATTGGTATCAAATCAGCGTTGATCTATCTCTGCCTACGTGCGTGAAGAATTCTCTGCTTGCTTGCGTGAAGAAACAACCAAGGAAGATTTGCTATGTGTGGAGGAGCAGCGAAACGACCTGTGTGAAGCCTGGAACATTCTGGAGAGCCTGAAACCATTCTATTTCTGCGTGGAAGGTTGGAAAACAATTTGTGGCATTTCATTTGGCATTGGAGGAGCCCGCGTGAATTGCTGTGCATGGAGGAACAGTTGGAGGAGCAGCAACCAAGGAAATGGCCTGCTGAAACCACCCTTCCCTCTTGCTACGTAGAAGACCAAGAGCGATCTGTTCATTTGTTGTCTTGGCTGTTCGTTTGCTGTCTTGGCTGGAGCGTCTTGTTGCTGCACTATGTGTGGAGACTCAGTCAACCTATTTTCTTGATAAACCCAGTGTGTTGGAAGACCACAAGAACGTGACAGTGTGCGTGGAAGGAGAAGAGTGTGTGGCTATCTTTGTCTTGCATGGTTGTGCTGTCTCTCTGTCCCTGTCTGTCCTCTTCCTTTGAGATATTAGTGAAGAAGAGAAAAACTGTGCTTGGTAGGAGCCCTCAAGGAGCCCTCGGATCAATTTTGTTCTTCTTTGCTCCATTAAACTGTCAAGTGGAGAAAGCCTACAAACTTTCAAACAGTGTATGCACGTATGTCACAAATTTCGATGCACAAAGCTGGCGCGACAATGCACCAAATATTTGGGCATTGGTGATAACAAAGACACCACCTTTGGTTGTTCTTTGCCTTTGTCAACGAGCTACACAACACCGGGAACATTCTCTTTGATGAGATTGTGTGCAAGGACTATTGGAATATTTTTGGTTCGACGTTCGATGTCAAGCACATCGGATTTGTGCGAACTTGAACGTGGTTATGATGCAGATGATGAATGTGAAATAGAATGCCCACAGGAGCGTCGGTGTCTCACTGCACGAGCCTATAGAGCCCATCTTCGGGACAGATTCCTTCAGTAAGCATTGTAGCCATTTTTGAAAATAAATAAATAAATAAAATACATTTTTGAGTTTTTGAAAATGTCGCTTGAAAATATTGCTATCCGATGCCCAACTCTTGAAAGGGCTGATTTCCCACATGGAAAACCAAAATGTGGGACGATTCTTCAATTTGAAGATCTTTGGGGGATCGTTTCTGGCAAAGACACCCCTCCCAGACGCTGATCTGTTGGAAAAATATGAAAAGGCTGATGTGAAAGCACTAATGCTTATCACCCTGAGTCTTTCTGATGAGGTGCAACCATACATTCGGGAAGAAACCACTTCTTCTCAGGCATGGAGCACATTGTGTACCATCTACGAAGCTAAGAATCTGATGACAAAGTTACATCTTCAGACAAAGCTTCATACGATGAGTATGCATGATGGCGAATTAGTAGAAGCCTTCTTGCGGCGTGTAGTTGAGTTACGTGCAGAACTCTCTACACTTGGTGAACCAGTGGACGACAAGTTTCTAGTCCCACTCACCTTATGAGCTCTTCCTTCCCGATTTGGACAATGATCACCACGTTGACCATCACTCAACAGGAGGTGAGTTTTGCCACCTTGGTGAATTATCTCCAGTAGGAAGAAGCCATGCAAAATGTACAAGAAGCCTTCGAAGACAAGGCTCTCATCACGAGGAAAAAACATAAGCCTCGGAAAGGGAAATTAGCCCCCCAGAATCAGAAGTAGCATCCTTAGCAGCCATCTTCACAGCGGCCACCACAGCGGCCACCCCAGAAGTAGCATAATCACAAGGCGGATCGGTGGTGCCACATTTGCTCCACGGATACGCACACGACTGCGAACTGTTATTACAACATTCGCAAGTATGGAAACTTCCGCGAAGAGAGCACTTTTGGTGAGGATATTCCAATAAATCCCGATGTCATGCTCGTAATCAGAGGAAGAAGGGCCACATTGCTACTCAACAAGATACCACCTCCGATGAAGAGGTACAGATATGAATCATCTCGACATTGTTCTAGTCTCACGGACTTCACGGCCGTCAGAGAAGATGTCCGGTTGATTGATTCAGCGCCAACAAACACATGATTGGCAACAATAAGTTGTTCCATACCTCGAGTGTGGCCCACTGAAATCAGATCACCATTGCAGACAATCAAGAGTATATTGCAGCAGGGATTGGTGATGTCATCATTCCTCTTGGAACACGAAGATGTACACTCACAAAGGTGTTATATGTTCTAGGTTTGACTTCAAATCTTTTGTCTGTAAGTCAACTTCTTAACCATTAAATGCAGGTTGAATTCTTTGTTGAGAAAGGGGTCGAGTCCTGCATCATTTCCCAAGGAGAGTCAGTCATTAGTCAAGCATTTCTGAAGGGCCGTCTATTTGCACTGGATGCGGTCACTTCATCTAGCGTTGCTCTCTCTGCATCAACGGTGGAGTCCACTGCACTTTGGCACTTTCGATATGGTCATCTTTCTGCCGGGGCTCTGCATCAGCTCAGTGTGAAGGAAATGGTAAGAGGGCTTCCTCCACTCTCCCATTCCTTACCTGTTTTCTCAGGATGTCTTGCGGGCAAACAACATAGAGGTCCATTCAAACAGAGCTCTTATCATTCTATAGAGCATCTTCAGGTCATTCACACCGATCTGTGTGGACCCTTGCCAGCTAGCTTCCAAGGTTTTGCATACTTTCAGCTCATCATTGATGATTACTCATGGAAAATGTGGGTATATTTCCTTCGGAAGAAGAGTGAGGCACTTGCAAATTTCCAAACCTTCTACCAGCAAGCCACCAGGTAGTCTGGGAAGCCTCTTCTTCTCCTCCGCTTAGATCAAGGGGGGGAATTTGTGTCAAAGAAGTTCTTAGCTTACCTGAAGCAGCATGACATTCAGCAACATTTGACTGCACCCTACACGCCCCAACATAACGAGATTTTCGACCGCCACAACAGGACTGTCATGGAGATGGCTCGTTATATGCTCTTGACCGCCAAGTTGGAGGATCAGTTTTGGGCAGAAGTAGTCCAAACAAGTAGTGTATCTATTCAACAGGGCACCCACGAAGATCTTGTAGAACAAGACACCGGAAGAGGTATGGACTAGTCGTAAACCTTCTATTCATCATTTGAGATTTTTTGGTTATACTACATATATGCATGTTCCAGATAAGAGAAGGAAGAAGATTGATCCAAAGACACTACCATGTCTTTTCTTGGGGTATAGTACTACCTCAAAGGCATATCGTCTCATGGATCCTGAGACGAAGAAGATCTATGAGAGTCGAGATGTGGTATGTGATGAGTCATCTTTTGACTCCCTACCACACAATGGAGATCTAGTACCGACCTCGTCACATAGATTGCTCACACATCCAGATGATGAGCAAGATGATTCTTCTCAGAGAGAAGAAGAGCTGAGTGGAGACTTGTTCGTTGATCTTGGCACACTGGAAAACACATCTTCACATCAGCAGCACCAACGTCTGAAATGGGTCCAGAGTACTATTAGGGATGCACATCTGAACTCACTTCCTGGTACTTCTACGGGAGTTAGAACACGAAGTCAAGCTAGACATGAGGTAAATTTTGCACTCATGAGTTCAGTTGTTGAGAGCACCGAACTTGACACTGTTTGTGAGGCATTAGACCAACCACAGTGGAAACAGGCTATGGATGCTGAATATGATTCCCTAATTCAGAATCAGACGTGGGAACTTGTTGATCTGCCTCCAGGTAAGAAATCCATTGGCTGCAAATGGATTTTCAAAACAAAATATAAGGCAGATGGTTCAATCGACAAACACAAAGCATGACTTGTTGCAAAGGGTTATGCTCAGCAAGAAGGAATTGACTATGACGAGACCTTTGCACCCACTGCGAAGATCAAAACCATCAGAGTTGTATGTGCTGGCAGCACAAAATGGATGGAAACTTCAGTAGATGGATGTCAAGAGTGCTTTTCTAAATGGTGATCTACAAGAAGAAGTGTACATGGCCCAACCTGAAGGGTTTGTAGACGAGCATCAACCATAGAAGGTATGTCGTCTGATAAAGTCTCTTTATGGACTCAAACAAGCACCTAGGGCATGGTATATAAAAATTGATGATCACCTATTGCAGCATGGATTCACTCGTAGCCCCTCAGATACAAATTTGTATATCAAGAAGGTAGGAAAAGAGATTGTCATTCTAGTTTTGTATGTAGATGATCTTGTGATCACAGGAAGTTCTGAAAATCTTGTAGATGATGTAAAGAATGATCTGAAGAAATCCTTAGACATGACTGATTTACGGCTACTTCACTATTGTCTTGGCTTAGAGATATGGCAGAAGAAGAATCATATCTTCGTCTCCCAGATGAAATATGCCAAGACACTCCTGGAAAAATATGGAATGTCAGATTGTAAACCAATGTCCACACCTATGGAAAAAGGTTTGCAATTATCTAGATTCTAGGATTCACCGCAGGTAGATGGCACTCACTACATGGGCGGCTTGTGGGGAGTCTCATTTATTTGACTTATACTGACCAGATCTTTGCTTTGCAGTGAGCTATCTCACCATATTTATGCAGGAGCTGAAGAAATGTCATTGGATAGTAGCAAAGCATGTGTTGAGATATGTCCGAGGTATAGTTGACTTTGGTCTGGAGTATCAGAAGAACACTCAGTTCTTCTTACATGGATATACAGACTAGGACTATGCAGGATCCATTGATGACAGGAAATCCACTTCAGGATATGTTTTTCATCTCAGATCTGGACCTATCTCGTGGATTAGCAAGAAGCAAACTGTTATTGCTCTCTCATCCACTGAGGCTGAATACCGCGCCACACGAGGAGCTGTGTGCGAAGCAATTTGGTTACGTCGCATTCTTGCAGATATAGGGATTCCTAAAGAGAAACATCCCATCATTCACTGCAACAATCAAGGTGTGTTGAAGCTTGTGAAGAATCCTGTTTTCCATGAACGAACAAAGCATATTGAGGTCAAATGTCACTACATTCGTGAACAGGTCTTGAACCACCAAATTCAGCTCCAGTACTGCCCTACTGATTTTCAGGTTGCAGATATTCTCACCAAGCCTCTCGGCAAGGTGAAGTTTGATTTGTTTAGGGGGTACATTTGTAAGAGCAATGTATTAAGGGGGGGAATGTTAGCTTAATTAATACATTATTGTTAGTATTTGTTAGTGAACAGTTATGTAACTGTTCCTCCCGTCCTCCCTCTCTCGCAGCCTATATAAAGGCTTGCTCTATGTATTATTTTGATATAGCAATATATAAATCATCATTGCAGCGCCTTTAGAAACTTATGTTTCTCGTAAATGGAACATTACCTTTTACCATGATCTTTTACCCATTGGGTTTTTTCCACTTTAGATATTTGTCTCCTATGTTATATACATTTCTTGTATTATAGCTAAATGTATTTAAATAATTAATACATGTAACAAGTAATTTGGATACTAAATCAATTTAACTACTCGGACGTCACATGGTACGGAGATTTGGTTTAAAGAATTTTAAATTAAGGTTAAGACTATGATAGTTGGTGGGTAGTTATAACCCATGGAAAATGTAAATGCTCACCCATCCATTTCATACATGGGCACATGTAGCTAGATTTTACAAATTTAGTGTTATATAAAGGCTAATAGGCAAAAATAAATTAGTCCATTAAGTGCCACCTACTTGAACAATAAAATAAAGTTTCATTGGTGCTTGATATAATATTACATTTTTATTTATTGACCTTATTGTAATACTAAAGATAAACTAGTTAGTTTATATTTATAACAAAGATCGTAAAGGGCATTTAAACTATTATATTTATTAATTATTTTAAAAGAAAATATTTACAATTCAATTCTACACTCCGCTTAGTTACACCAAAAGGCATTCCCCTTTTGTAAAGAGCCTATGGTCATTTATGCCACTAGCCTGAATTTGATGAGAATTTTTACGTTTTTTCCATAATCTTAAATTTGTGAGTGTTTTGGCGTTTTTGATTTTTCGGTTGTTTTTTGTTGTTTTTATATTTTACCTTTTTATCAATTGCATGTTGAAAGAAGGGTATATATCTATTGTTTATAGGAAATCTAATAGCTTAAATATCTATATTTTTCCCACTTGATTTTTTAGGCGTGTTGGCGCTTCATTTAGAGACACTGAATGCTCACCGAATCGGAAGAATTATACAAGGTACCTCTTTTAGAGAATCTTGTCAATATGTTACCATGCATGTTCAAATAAAAACATTATCAAAGTATATATTCCATCTTATAGATCAATTCAATGAGATAAAATTGGAAACATGTGTAATAAGGAAACATACAGATCACATAAGTATTAATACCAAATTCACCATATAAACCCCACGATTAGATACATCAATCACCATAATTATTCCACAATTCTCCATTACATTAATTCATTAAATAATAGAAGATGAATACATACTCATAGTATTGTCATGGAGTCATGCGCGCATTTAACAAATCGGGTAAAGCATAACTCTGTTACAAATCAGATCTCCAAAACAATGCAAATAAACTACCATATATAGGGGTGGGGAATTACACATCTCCAAAAATAGATTACATGCTCAAAATTGCCATGTGCCAAGATCTCGCATGATTTTAGAAGAAGGCTAATAATAGATTAAGTTATAATTAAATTCTATCTTAATCTTATTATTAGAAAAAAACTATCCATTATCTTTTCTTTTCCACTTTATTCCCAAAATAGAATTTTCTAATCCATCCAATCTCCTACTTTAATCCATTGCATACTCCGCACTCCAACCTTCTTTTCCTATTTATATCATACAAAAACTAAGTCCCCAACTTGTCCTCTTTGGCGCGCCCATCCTAACTAACACTTCAAAGCATGCCTATGCACCCAAATTTTGTGCTTTCTTAATACTTACAAAATTTCTCCAGCCTAACATCACCCCACACTAACAATATTACAACCCTTGGAATTGGGGTTTCTCCACTTAACTCTGTAAAGAATAAAAAGAAAAAATAATGCTCGAAATAATGATCAATGAAAAGAAAATAGAAGGATGTTTACTAATCTTACACCTCTATTGTAAAAAGAGTTCAAGATAATATTTTTTAATTTCATCATCCAACACATTCCACTCACCTACCCTGTTCATTTCCTATGTGTGAACATCACCCAATACTTTCTCCATTTCCTCAGTGGTTATATCTTCACCCTTATGCTTCAACTCTCTTATTAATTTAGCTAGCCATGAAATCGTGTCATCCATATAACCCATTCTCCATTCGACTAGCATCACTAAGTCCTTTATCTTCTCTTTATGGGAATCCATGGCTTCTACAAGTGTGTCGTGCTTCTTTGCTTCTACTATAATATTTCCTCTCTGCTCAAATTTTCTTCCTTCTTGGCTATAAGTACATCATTATCCTTTATATCTGTTCTTTTCCTAAGAATCTATCCATGATCCTCACACATCTTTAGCACCAACATTACTTTTTGTAATTATTCCTTCAATTTTTAGAATATGGCATCATATTCTAGACACTGTGTGTAATTAATTTCTTTTTCCTTTCTTTCCTGGCCTTAACATCTTCCTTTATCTCTTCTTGTGTAGTTGAATTTTTCTTAACTAGAAGTTAGAAAAATTATTGTATAGAGTGTGAGGATTACATGTATGTTTGATATGTCTTCTCATCAAACTTTGGATATGTTTCCAAAAATTTTCCCCTAAGCTCGTAACAAAATGAAGAATTTGTTGCTTCACTCCTTGTCCTCCTTGTGTGCTTTGGTCAATTTCTCAACTTGTTCCTTGATTCTTGTTGTCTTTTAGAAATGACCCGAGCATGGAAATTTTATCTAGATTCTTATGTGCCACTTCTATTTCCATATTTCTCAATGCATTGCTTGCCTCTTCATCATTGAATTTTTTTGGCTTCAGAGTTATGTGCATGGTTTTAACCCCATTCTTCATTTTACTTTAGAAGCATGTTTCCACCTTCACATAAAATTATTTCCAATATAATTGTTTCCTTGTGTGGATGTTGGCATCTTGCATGTCCATCAATTCCTAACCATAAAGCTTCGTAGGATCAAGTGTTCTTTGAAATGTGGCATGAATTATTTTTGAGGGGTCATTTACATACCCCAACTCCGGCCTATTATATATATCTTCTTCCTTATTCGCTAGACCTCCTTCCCTTAGGTACATGTATTTTTCAATCATGAATTATTCCTTCACCTATCGGGCCCTCATGTTATCCAATGGGCTCAACTAATGGTTCACCAATAATTTTATCTCTCTCCTCTTCTTCAATTGTCGGTCTCTTTCTTCCTAATGAGTTTATTCATGTCTAAGATCCTTTTCCCCCTCTACATAAAAGACCTGGTATGTCCAAAATATTATGCACAACCTTTTCAAAATACTCCTTGCTCTATCTCCTTGTAAAATATTTGCACCTTCCCTTTACCTTCTTTTACAGGCTTGGCTTTACAAGATATGTCCTCTCCGATATCCTCAATGGAAATGAGGGTAATACGCTAGCACCCCTTGTCCTTTTTCTCCTCAAAATCCTTGTAAATCCTTTATCTTCAATGCTACCCTAATCTTTGTGTATCTCATATATTCTTGCATCATCTATCCCTTCTTCTTCCTCCTTGGGAGGGATATCTCACACGACATCCTCTAATTTACATTTCTTGTCTCCACGAGTCATGGTCCAATCCACCACTATCTTCCTTCATCTCCTCTTTCGTAGATATTTCTCATCTCTCCGAGGAGGTTTGGGCTCATCATCCTACAAGGTAGAAACATTGTGCTTCCCTTTGGGCAATTAAGGGACCTTCGATTGTTCTCAATATACTTCTCATCAATAAATTTAGGTTTAAGGTAGATATATACCTTAACCGCGTTAAGCTTCCCAATCACTACACTCATAGAGATGATTTTAATGTTTTCAGATATCATGTTTTCAATGTAATCAGACTTATCCAGATAAACATGTCTTCGTATTGTATGATAATCACAATTAACCTTGTCTATATCAAATCTTAATATTTTTGTGTTAGATAATTTGCTCATAGAGTCTTGAAAGTAGCACATGATGAGGGTAGAGGGGAGATTACACCAAGGGCTCAACTTCTCATCCTTCATACCAAATTTTCATATGTAAAGATCTTTGGAAAAGTGCAAATTGTGCCTCCTCCAAAAAAGTAAATAGGTCATTTGGAATTATCCATTCATGCTTGAAGTCCTCGTGCATGCGCCTATACGAGAGAACCAATATTTGTTTATATGGACCACTCAAGGTTCCATCACATCTATACTTTTGAAATATCTCTATAATTGATTTCTTCCCTTCAGGGAACTACCAAATCTTATCCTTTAGCCCATAGCGCACTCCAATCTCCAAAAAAAAGAAAAACTAATATCACAAAAATTATCTTATCTCCTTGGTGCGCTTCTTTGATTATAGTTTTAGAAATGAAAGAAGACAATTTATACACAACTCCCTCAGACATTTTCTTGGTGATATAGAGCCACTTCTTAGTTACCTTTCTCCGGTGCTCCTTTTTTAACTTGGTGAGGAGGTGCCAAGGAACTGGATCATAGGGTGATATTTCAAATTGTCAATATCCATAGCGCGCCCTCTTTTTTCATATGACAATGTAAAAAATTTGTTTCCATGCCCTCGTCATCATTAATGTCATTGCCAATTTTAGTGCCTAAAATATTCAAACCTATATACTTTGTAATCAACGGTGCGATGAGGCAAACTTGCTTTCTTGTGAAATAAAATAAGTCCTCGTGGACTCTTAACACTAACCATTGGTGTAATTTTTTTGCTTGCAAAGAATAAAAATCGATACAACCGTAAAACTCCAAAATTTTCCAACAACTTCTACCCCTCATCGTATTATATGCGTTTATCATCCTCTCTTTCCAAATCTATATTTGTTACCAATACCTTGTCCATCGCATCCATGTTTTTATTAGAAAATTGATTATAGTCACTCACCTTGCTTCATCTAATGTATGACTCCCAATCTAATCCCATGATTACACCTTTAGGGTATTGCATCTCTCGAAAATCTAGTCTTAGACATGTCATCAACTTTAACTTCTATTTTATTTTTCTTCTTTCCCGAGTAGCTACTACGGGTTCACTCTTAGGTGACATTGCAATTGAAAAATGGTTCCTTTCACTTGTTTGAGATCTATAAATTTAAATTTGTGTGCCCTAGCTGCAATTTTGTTCTTTGTAAACCCTAGCTCTGCGAACCTTCCTTATGCATTCCTTCTATTTTCTTAAAAACCTTTAAATGGAGATCTATATGGGATATTTCCAAATTTCCAAATGTTTCACTACTTTTGTATGATCCCTCTCGCACTTCGTACTCAAATAATTATTCAAATCACTCTCCACACTTCAAAATTCAAAGTATGTAAGTGTTGAGCCGTATTGCAATGGTGGTTGTCATTGATGTCACATGGAATTTCTGAAAAGGAAGAGTGGAATATCATTTAGGTTAAGTGGTGTTCAATGGTGCTCGATTGTTCATATTGATTTAAGGAATCTTTAGGCGTGATTCATGTTGGTTTCAAGGTGCTACAAACTCAAAATGACAGTGGTTTTTCTCTAAAGGTAGAGTATAGGTTGATTTTCTAGTGTCATATGGTCTACATGGTGTCAGAAATGATGTCATGAAGCATGATCAAGAGGTCTCACGGGTGTATCAGGTCATTTGGTGGAATTCATAGTTGAACCTAGCCCATTTATCCTTGTTTCTAGTGCCTGGTTAGGTGTGAGAATTTTTACAGGTCATGGCATGGTTATATCCTAGGAATAATTCCTATAGTATGTTTGAGCAAAAAGAAGGCTTAGTTTAGCTCCTAGAGTAATAAATCAAAAGTGTACAAAAATTTGCTTTTAGAATTAACATTGCAATCTAAGGAAAATGAGATGGAATAGACGATTATAGAAATATTTATGGAAAATGGGATTTTGGATCATGTAGATGGGTTATTTTTGTGCTCAAGGAAAACTTTAGTTAACTTCGAGAACGTATGAGAAATTTATGATAGTTTTTCTAAAACATGTTTTTATAAATTGCATAATAATGTGTCTAGCTTCTTAACACTTAAGAAAAAAAGAGTGCATCCTTTGTATAAATAGTAGAGTTAATTTTTGTATATTATTCGAATCTTGAAATAGTGTAAAAATTATTAGGTGGTTTTGATAAGTATTAAGAACGTTATGATATTTCTTACGCTTGTAATCATTCTCTCTTCAAGGCATCTTCTTGAGCTGAGTGGCCAAATTTGAGTTTTTCAACTCTAAATCCTTGGTTCATGCTAGATACATCTGTTAAAGGAATAAGAGAATTCATACAATTCAAATTTATGATCTCATTTATTTCAAGGTGAAATATTTTATACAAGCATGATTGTATAATGTAGAATTAGGTCCGGACATTCATGGTCTTAATCCTCCAATCTTCAAATTCTTTAGAAAAATGTTGTTGAATGAATTTATCAGGGTTTATGGAATGGTATTGTCTTTTACACTATCAAATTGTATGTTGATATCTTTCAAGTGCAATGGTGTTGTATGGCTATTTCCAAAGGGCACTTTTAAGAGCTATTTTGTAAAGATTATATACAATATCTTTGTAGAGTTTGTACACTTGTGGTTCTTTAAAAAGCCTCATATCTCATAGAAAACAACATCAAAATATTCTTAAACATCATGTTGTAAATAGGAAATCTTGGTTCTTTAAAGTTAAAATTGGTGAAAAAGTGTTTGAAGAGGTATTGGGCTTGAAAATATTGAAGAAGAAGACCAATTTTCCTCTGTGTTGCAAATGAATAAAATAGTGAAATTTTTCTCTACCTATATATGCCTATTGTGCGCTAATTTTGATATTTTTGATTCATCTTTTATCCCCATATCATTTTAAATTCATATTCAAAACCTTCTTGAATGATTTTTTCTCCAAACCTAATACATTGTCATGTCATTCCATCGTTGTACCTATAAATTTTGGTTTCTTGGAGAATTTGAAGGAGATTCAAGGCTTAAATTGATCAAAAAGGGTCTCATAAAGACGCAAATATTTTAATATTTTTGTTTCATCAATTTTAGAGAGATCAATCAAATATTTTGTGTTCTCGGGAATACTCATCGATTCAAACCCTACCCCTAGATTTTTAAACCAATTTTTGATCAAAACTCAAAATCATCGAACCACAATTTGAATTTTTTTGTGGAAATATCTATGTACCTATTATGACTCATTTGAAAAAAATCAAGCAATTGCATGGAGGCTTAAAGGATATTTTGTACCATTTTTCATTTACAATCATGTTTGATAGTCAAATCATAATTTCATCAATTTTCACAAATATTCTTCAAAAGAGATCATTCTCGTATTGATTCAACTTCCAAAGGGTTTTTATGAGTGAATAAGATCATTATATTTGTTTGAACAAATTTGTTTCATGTAAGTGCACAAATTTCTCTCACTTTCAATGTGTCTGTGATAGTGTAAAAGCGTGCGAAGGAAAATATGAAGACATAATTGAAATTTTTGTTAGTGGTGAATGTTATTAAGCATATTGAAAAAGGTATTTTGTTCCTCAAAAAATGAAGGGAGATTCAATGTTTGAAACCCTCAAGTTGACTACACAAATAGCTCTTTCTCGATGTAATTGTGTATTTTGTTAATTTTGTCAAGTTACTTCACATGTGTGAAATTAACCTTACAAATGATGAAGAAGCTATGAAATTAGATTTGAAATGATACATATTATAATTTGAAAATTCAATCTTAGGTACAATTTCATGTCGAGTCCTCCAAGATCGAATTGGAATGTAGAGAGACTCTCTTTTCTTTTTCATAATTTTTGAAAATCCTGCTGGTTTCTCAAGGAGTTATGAAAATTAGGAAGCTCAAGTAGATGTGTGAAGTTTGAAATAAATATGTTGTTGAGATATAGAGTATAAAAATTATTTTTAATGATAATCTGTAAGGTGATTCCAATTATCTAAGTGTGATAAAACAAATAATTTGAAGAGGTAATGTGCACCATCAAAATTTCTTAGTGAATAGAATAGTGATTGCATTTATAATACTATGGTGTCTCGAACGTATGATGTATTAAACAAGAAGTAAATATATATAAAGAAAAATAGTGAGATAGAAGTTTTGACAATGTTTTTTTAGATGATGATGATGATAAGAGCATAGGTGTGAAAAAAAAATACAAAAGCAGAGAGTGTGTTATTCAAGAGAAATATTGTGTGAACAATGATTGAGTTGGTGAAATAAAAATATAATGATTTGAAATAAAAGTAAGAAAACTGAACTACAATATAGAAAGGTGAAGGTATGATGCTCAGATAAAAAGAAATGATTTTAGAAATCTTAAACCAAAAAGAAAGAATTTTTGACAAGGAGTTTAAGACATCGGGTAGTTAAAGTAGGATACAAGATTGGAGCAAGAATGTTGTGATTGAATTCTAGTTTTCAATAGTGAACACAAAGAATTAAATACAAAGACATAGAAGCTTGAAATCGTGATACAAAGACTATATAATAGTGAAATCTAAATAACAATATAACAATGAAATCAATTCTAATAGTTCAACAAAGACAAGAAGAGTACAATAATGAAATCAAAAGTATAACGAGTGAGATAAGGATAAGAAATACCTGCTTGAATAAGAGTATAACAATGATTTCTTAGAGTTTACGTAATTGATCAACTTTGAAGATCAAACGCATTCTTAAACTATCACTTCAAGAAAAACATGTGAATGCATCAATTGGTATGCTAACAAGTGGATAGATAATTGAAATGTTGATGAAATTACACATGAAGTAAAAAGGTTAGATAACATATTTAAATTCACAATCGAGTGCATACAATAGATTGAAAGAAAGGAAAATAAGGAGAACATTTGAAAAGGAGAGAAGAGGTAATATAGAGGTCCTTTATCGGCTGTGTAAGAGATTAAATCAAGAGTGACCAAAACTCATAAAAATTCTAATTAGCAACTTAGCATACATGGGGTTACATCCTCCTTGTAAGTAGTGGCTTATAAAAGATGAATTGTTGTTGGCTGAATTCTAAAGATTTTTTTATTCCTTGTAAGTTGTAGCTTGCAGAGGTTCAATTGTTGCTAACTAAATTATCTTCGAGTTGTTACCTCAAAAGTTGAGTTGCAACTCAACTTGAAATCATTGTAACTCATAGGATAATTTTTCCAAACATAGTTCTTTGATTCGGTGGTTTTCTCCCATTCAGGATTTCCACATAAAAAATGAAGTTTTGTCTCTCTTTCATTTTCTTGTGTATGATTGTATATTATTTTATTAATAAGTTTTTTGTGAAGTAGGAATATCTTACCATTTAAATAAGACACTAATTCACCCCCACTTAGTGTATAAGTTTCCAATAATTGGTATTAGAGTCTGGTTTTCTAGATTCAAGTCTAACTTGACTTGAATAGGTCCTTCCTAAATCACAAGCATGGTTATTGAAGTAATTCCTAGCAAAAGTTCAAGAGAAAAATATTTTAGTGAGGATGAAATCTCAGATGAAGAGGAAGAAGAGGTAAATCTTGAAGTCGAATTTATAAGTTCTATGGATGAATTGAAATATCAAAGGAAAAAGAACAAGAAATTGAAGACCAAGTTGAAAGAGTGTGAAGAGAAGATCAAAATTCTTGAGGAGAGGAAAAATCAGAAAGATGAAGAGGGAATCAAATATCTTGAGGCACAATTGGAGCTGGTTTCAACATCTCTTGAAAAGAAGAGAAAATACATCTCACAATTAGTATAGAACTAAAATCTTAGGTTAAAATAGTGAAAAATATTTACATGAAAAAGAAGACACTACGTGAGATATAAAGAAGAGCTTATTTATTTGTGATCTGAAATAGAGGAAGAACTAGAGAGACTAAATATGTACAACAAGTTACAAAAAAATCTTAGAAGCTCTAAATGAAATGTTGGACAAATAGAAGGTAGCAAATAACAAAAAGCTGGACTAGGTTTCATTAAATAGACTACAAAGAAGAGTGAAGATAACACTACTAGTTTAAGTGGATATTCAAACATGAAGAAAAATAAGTGGAAAAATTAAAAATGCCTAAACCTATTAGACAACCTAATGCTTTCAAATATGAACGAAATTTTAATGGATATTGTTATTCATGCTATGGTTTTGGACATAGAGCTAAGAATTGCATAAATAATTTTGATGGAGAATACCCATGGAGAAACTGTAAAACTGAATATGAGAGGAATGTAGTGTGTTTCAATTGCCAAGAAAAAGGGCATGTAACAAGACAATGCTTAGAGTAATCATTATCAGTCAAATTACACTTCTTATGGATGAAAATCTAACTTTGAATTTTGTTGGTACAATGGGATTCCCTCTGAGTTGTGGGAATCTCATAATGAGGGAAACCTCCGAAAGGGTTGGCTCCCTTCCATGAATCACTGAAAATATGTATTTGGTGAGTTATGGGTTAAAATGAATGTAAAACTGAAAACATATAAAGGTGATGCACAAATTTTTTTGTGTAAGACTTATCCTATACCAAACACTTGATAAAATATGCAAGAACTAAAAATATTCACTTCATACCTTGTCTAATTAATTCTACATTCACAAAGGCACCTAAATACACTTATGTGATTACAAAACAATTGAACAAGATCTGCAAGTGCTATGAAATTATAATATGCAAAAGGAATTAGTGATATTCACTATTGCACACTTCTAATCTACTGTGACACACTGCAAAAATACTCTGAGTATGGAGGAATAAATCAATCTTTTATATTCATCAAGGTCTCCAAGTACAAATTTGTAGCATAAGTCTGCAATAATAATCCCCCCATGCTTGTGAAAGCCATGGACAATATATATAAAATCACTCACACTTATCCAAAAATAGCCTTCAAAGGCATAATTATCTCCCATACATGCATGATTAAAATAATCATAATACAATAAATCAAGGCTAATAATAGCTTGTTATATTTGTTCTCCTTTGGTCAAACTACCTGTTGACTGCTTTTGCACTCAATCTTCCTAGTGTATGATATTTCTTTACATAAATTAAGGTAAGTGATAGCAAGGCTAAAGTTATATTGTCTCTTCTCCAAAGGATACTTTTTCCTTCATTCATCTTTGGCCAATATGCATGTTTAACTGCGCACTTTCGTCTCTATGTGCATGTGTCATGTGGCTGGTTTACTCTCACTTTGGAATTGATTATTAGTTCCTTACATATGATAAAATAACTTTTATTCTATGGAAAATGAATAAAAAATCACATGAAGTTAAACGAAATCATGACATGTAATGTAAGGTTTGAAAAGCGGGGTTATTTGACCCAAAGTTAAATTGACCCTAGTTAGAGTCCTTCAAAATCACACAAGTAATTAGGAAAAAACCTAAAACAATCTCACTTCGAATTTCACATCATGGATCCACTTGGAATCCTCTGGATGTTTTGCCACATGAACATTTGCAAAACCTATGGACATCATTGCTAAATCTTTTGGAGATCGGTATTTTCTCTGATTCGAGTGTTCTGGTTTGGAAATTTTGTAGAAACCTTAACTTGTCTTCCGTTTGAAAGGTAGGGTTCGAATCTCTGTTTATGGGCACATTATTCCATTTTGATCTCTTAATCTGACTGCCAACATCTTTCTATGGCTCAAAATATTTCTAGTTTTGTTTTTCTCAGTCTTATTCCAACTCATGGTTGTCATTATTATAATCCCATGCTCTATTTCCCTGCTATAAATCTATTTTATGGCTATGATTTTCCCACTAATTTTTTTAATCTTAGGTTGTATTTTAACTTTGTGCCGCCATTATAAAAGGTTCATGAGCTCTTGGTTGGTACTATATTTTATCCATCGTACATGGCTTGAGCGTTCATGAAGGACTTTCTCTATACACTCTTTAAATTGAGCTATATATTCCTGACTAGTGAGGTAAGTTTTAAAATTTAGAAATACCTAACCCAGTTCTAAGTGCTTTCTTTTCGTGTTGTTGAATATTGCTTGCTTGTTTGTGTATTATTATTTCCAATACCCTAGCATCTTTGGCTTCATTTTAATGAGTTCGTGTTCACTATATTGGGCCTTATTTTATCTGGATCAAGCTTTTCCTTTTTTTTGGGAATTTTATTTCTGTTGAAAAAATTGCTCTTTTAGTTGTATCTTTAACTCGCCATTCTATGGCTCGACTTGAGGCTTTTAAAACTCTACTTTTGGTGATTCTTGTTCGATTTTTTTAGTTTTGGATCTTGCTTCATATGGCTCTTCCTTTTCTCTTGTTTTCTTGGCTCTGCAAGTTATGTACTCATTATTATATCTGCTTCTAAAGAATCTAAGCTGGTTATTTTTCTATTTATATTCATGATTTTCTTTCCATATTCTTATCATTTCATTCCATTTGGGTGATAAAAAATGTGCTCGTGGTAACATCTTTGCCACTCCGTTTTTATGGTACCTATATTGTGTTTGTTATGGTTGATTTGTTTTTCTTGAAGGTCGATTTTCATCTGAGTTTGATTTGTTAGCTTGTTGTTTATTCATCATGTTACTATGTATTTGATAGGTATTTTACGCTTTTCATTGCTTGTTATCACATGTGGAGTAGGGCTCATACAAAAAGTCATCCTTTATTCGAAGAGCTTTTTTTACAATGATGAATGATCTCTTAATTGAAAGTCCCTTTGTAAACTTGTAACTTGTATGACTAAGGACTCTAATTCTTGGAAACTACATTGATTTTGTACTCTTTACCACAATGGGCGATGGGAACTCCATTGAAAAAATTCAAAATGTTACTTGTAGCTGAAATTTTATTGAATTCTATGCAAATTATCTTTTGAAAATTAAAAATTCCCATTGCTGGAAATAATAACTATTGAAGTTTCATGGTCTTTGCAAGCTTTTGAAACTCTCAAAATTATGAAATTTTCCTTTTCTTGTACCTACATAAAGTGAAGATCTCATGTTTATGATTATCTTATTATTAACTTATGAGCTTTTATCTCTCCTTTCTGTAATACTTGGAGGCATTGTTCGTGAAGAAAAACTATCTTTTTCAAGTTGTATGGCTGCAATATACGAGTACTAATCCAAAACCATGATGAAACTAACTTGATCATTTGATCTTTCATGGTGCAATGCATTTCATGAAAATTGTATAACCAATACAAGGCTAGTATTTTTCTTATTAATTAGAAAAAGTACCTTTCAATCAAGTAACAACAACATGAGTACTTTAACTTTGGATTTCCCCTTGCTCTGAGTCTTTAAATTTGCATTTATTTTGGGAACACAAGGTGGATATGTGTAAACTATAGCATCCAACAATGTAAAGTTTTAGTTTACTTATGTAAATATGTTTTGTTGAAGATTGAAAACCTAGAAAACATGCTTCTAATTATGATTTTTAATAATATTTGTGATGTGAAGAAGTTATTCTTATTTATGTAAGCTTTGAATAGTATGATATTTGAACTTTTCGATCTTCAAAACTTCTTTATTGAGGTTGTATCCTCCTAAGTTTTACAAAATGACTATTGCAACTATATCGATGGTTCATAGAATGTTTCCATTACAAACAATAATTTTTGGATTCAAATTGAAAATATTCTTGTTTGATGGTCTCCATCCTAGTTGCATTATTAGAAACTCCCCTTCTTAGAATCCCTTTATACTTTAAATCGGCACTTGTATTTATCTACTGTAGTCTCAAGTCTTATAAAAAAATGTAGCTGCAATATATTTTGTGGATGCCAACGGTTGTACTAAAGACATGAAATGTAATTTTGATATGATTGTGTTTCTTATTTATTCCATGTACTTGCACACTTTATAAAAATAGTTAGAAAAATGGGCGAAACTTGTCTTTTCATCAATCAATGCTTTTTCATTCTTGATGTGCTTCTAAAAATGTAGCTTGATACTCTTGAATGATATCTTGACATGTACTAAGTGAATCTATAACTAGAGAGAAATACCCATAGCTCTAACAATATGTTTTTCGTATAGGTACTCCAACCGAAAGGAGTATGGAGATGATGCGGTTGAAGCGAGGGGCACGAAGAAAGCACCCTATTCAAGAAATGATGGGTCTCCTCTCTTTTCACTTGTTTATAGTTTAATGTATATGTATCACTTCTTTTTTACATATAAGTTACATCCCACCGCTTGTGTGGGAAACAGTATTTCTTTACGAATAAATGAAATTAAATTCTTTAATTGATTTGTCTATTTCCTTTTCCATTTGATTACTATTAGTGACATGATTGAGGAATGAACTAAACAACTGAACACATAATTAATATCATTCAAACATAAATAAATAACAAGAATTTAATGCACATGTACTGAAAAATATACTTTCTACTATACACACGAGAAATTGTGCTTGTTATTTCACGGTCAATATCCGAGATCTGCTTTGTTGTTCCCGCCTTCATCAAGTTCATGTATTAGTATTTTGAGGCTTCTACATGTATTTTCTGAAGGTGACACTTGGAATGGTAGCATATGTGAGGTGTTACACCTTGCAACAACACACATAGCTGCCTATTTTCTTTCAATCCTCCCATAAATGACTACTTTTAGAACATATTTTTTTAGTACCCTACCCAATAATTGAAAACAAATGGTCAACATCTTGGTGAATTTGTTGATTGGGTTTCCTGCTAACATGTGAAAACCCCTTGAAATGGATTTTTCAAAAATTAATGCTAAGTGAAAAATTTTACCATAGCTTTGAACATGCATGTCAAAGGCTAGATGATGTTGATAAAATTGATAATCCCTCCGAAATATGAAAAAAAAAGACATAAAACTATGCAAAACTACACAAGGGAAAAAACTTAACCTCTACAAGGCATTCCATCGAAGATTGCACCATTATTGAAAGAAGAAAAATGTTGTAACATGTGCACAAAGAACTTGAAAGAAGTAAACAATACCTATGAGGCTAGACCATTAACTTGGTAGCCATTTATTGAAAGTAAAATAATTACATAGTAACTAACCTCCACTTTGCTTGTTCTCCTAGGTAAAAATGGAAGTTTATGATTTCTTCTCAACAAGGATGCAAAAAGGGAAGAAAACTTCTTATTGGATGATAACCCAAGCTTATCGGTTTCATAGAAATGCTACGGATTTGCTTTCTCTTATATAAACATATCCCTAACGAACACCCACTCCACCGATAATACAATTTGGATGTATTAATGTTTTATGACAACTTGGGAGGCATCAACCTTATTTTCTTCACCTGCAATTCCTTCTAACTCATCTAGAAGCTACATATATTCTGTCAATATTCATCACAGTCTCTAGGTGAAAAGTGTGATTTAACTCCTCCAAATCTAAACCTAAATCTTCCACCTTATCTAAGCTGATTTTGGCACTCGCAAGATCTTGCTTTGTCCTCAATTGGATATGTAAGTACCTTTGAAACATATAATTCTTCTATATGATCTTGATCTTCCTTTATGAATTTAGCCTCTAATTGATGCCCAAGTATTCTTTAATCTCTTGATGACCTTCTACATGCTCAAATGTAGCTGTGACTTGTTGTATCGTGACCTCATTGACTTGTTCTATAATGACATTAACTCTTTTTCTCCTTTCTATGGAAACATGACGTTCGAAATTTGGAATCATCCTCTTGCTTATCATTGGCATCATCATCCTCTTTGTTGTCCTGCTGAAATTAGGTTTTTACATAAGCTGAGTTCTTCTTCATCTGTCTCATCTTTATCATCTTTATCATCGTCCTCTTCGGATAGGAGGTAAAGAGGTAGAAATCCTCTAGTTGTTTATCATGAATCATCTCTAGATCTGTTGATCTTTCTACAAATTGGATCTTATAATTACATTATTTCACATTGGTTTCATGACCAATTATGGACAACCTTTCATACATTGTTAGCGAGATATTCCTTCTCGAAATCAACCATATTTAAATTGACAACAGGTAAATCAAAAACTTAAATTGGATCATTTTATAAACTAGAAGATGATGAGACCTCAAAATTGTTGGATTGAAGCTCGAATCATGTGCATGCTTACTTAAAACATTATGTGTACCTTTCATCTTAAGAGAAAGATGCAAATCTAGTCCAACCTTTATTTCTTGATTTTAATATTTTTGTTGCTTTGGGATTCACACCTATTTCTTGCACTATTTTTACAACCATGGAATCTTGTTGAACTCAAACTTTGTAGCCAAAATCTACAAATTTTCCATAAATTCCTACTGTTGTTTCTCCAATCGGATGCCCCTCCTGGATGATTTTTATCATCACCTTCTTGAATCGGGGTTAAGGATGAAGGAGTGGTGGGCTTGTTCTCACCCTCATTTTGTAATTTTTGGACAAAGTAATGGGGTTCAAAATCTTATTTGAAAGTAGAGGGGGCAGAAATTGCAACATATTGAAGACTTGGAAGGTGATAGGTAGGTTGAATTTGTCGACAAGGAATATGGACTAGATTCATTTGGGGAAGGTAAGTGGAAACTACCCATGGACAAGTTTCCTCAAACTAATGCCTATCATCCTCTAATGCTTTAAAATATGTAATATATTCATCTTATTGGGGAAGAGAGACTCATATTACCTCAAAATTCTATTGTGGGCTAAACCAACTAGATAGAGGACCTCCCCATTGACAAGGATGTTCTACACCTAAATTTTTAGCTTACAAAATTTGTACATTATCATTGACATCCTATCATATCAACTCTATTTTTGAACATCCCATTCAAAATCATCCTTGGTTGGCAATTACCCCGAAATCTGCATACTACTCATATCTTGCATAATATGGAAAATATCCTTGTTATGGAGCGAAATAATGGCTATAAAGGGTAGCCATAATGATCATCAAAATTTGGATCATGGGAATATGGGTTGTAATAAGGGTTTTGGTACTGTTTTTGTTATGGATATTGATAAAAGTGAAGTGGATATGTATTGTTCATCTCTTGTAGAAGGGAATCCCCTTTGAGGAATTGATTTCTTGATTACATGACCTTATAAAGGATTGGATAAAATGTGAAATTAGGTCTAATAGAAATAAAATTAAGTTATTTGGACCATATAAATAATCATATATGTTTATAAAATTACCTCTAAAAGGATGAAAATTTACCAAGCATAAATCAAACCTGGAAAAACTATGAAAAATCTGAATTTTATGTCCCATCAATAATGACAAAAAAGTGTTTTTCGTCAAAATTACAACTTCTAGTTGATGAAAATCTAACTTCCGGCTTTGGCTAGTAAAATCATATTCCCTCTAAGTTGTGGGCGTCTCAGAATGATGGAAACCTCGAGAAAGGGTTGGCTCCCTTTGATGAATAACTAAAAATCTATATTTGAATGAGTTAAGGGTTAAAATCAATGCAAAATTAAAAAAATATAAAGGTGATGCACCAAAATTTCTGTGTGAGACTTATCCTGTACCAAACACTTGATAAAAGATACAACAACTAAAAGTATTCAATTCATACACCTGTATAATTAATTATACATTCGAAAGGTAACTAAATACACTTATGTGATTACAAAATATCTTAACAGGATACTACACGTGGTACAAAATTATAATATAGAAACGGAATTAGTGATATTCTCTATTGTACACTTTGAATCTCTTTTGTGACACACTATAAAAATACTACGAGTATGGAGGAATAAATCAATCTTCTATATTCATCAAGGTCTCCAAGTATAAAATTATCGTATAAGTCTGAAATAATAAGCCCCCATGGTTATGAAATTCATGGACAATATATAGAGAAATCACTCACACTCACCCTTCAAAAATAGCCTTCAAATGCATAACTTTCTATCGTATACATGCATGATTAAAATATGGTTTGAAAAAGGGGCGTAAGTTAAACTTGAGCATGGCATATAACATAAGGTTTTAAAAAGGGGGGTAAGTTTGAACAATTAAATTGACCCAGCTATCACCCTTCGAACTCACACATCTACTTAGGGAAAAAAAAACTCTAATTTCACTTTGAATGTTGCATCGTGGATCCACTGGAAGCCTTTGGATGTTTTGCCATACTAAAATTTGCAAAAATTGTGGCTACCATTCATAAATCTTTTGGAGTTTGGTATTTTCTATTATTTGAGTGTTTTGGTTTGGAAATTTTATAAAAAAGTTAACTTGGAAGCCTTGTCAAATTTGGGGTTTGAATCTCTATTTATGGGCACATTTTGGCATTTCGAACTCTTATGATGGACTCCAATAGCTTTCTCGGCTCAAAAACTTTCCGGTTTTGTTTATTGAGTCTTATTCCAACTCGTGGCTACCTTTATCATAACCCCAAGTTGTTTGTTTGTATTTTGACTTTATGTTGCCATTATAATAGGTTCTGAGCTCACGGGTTACCACTATATTATATCTTTCGTACATGGCTAAAGGGTTTTGTTATCTCTCGAAAGTCCCTATAGAGTAATGGCTACAAGTTTTCTAAGCTTGCAAAATGGATATCTCTCTTTCGTAGATATAATGGAAACACCTCGGGTTTATGGGTATACCTATTTTGAGGTGAGTCTCGGTATCAAGGACAGTTCCTTATTGATGTGTCCTAAACTGATTTTTGGGGATTTAAGGGTAAAAAAAATATTGTAAAAGGATTAAAACTAGGTTTACACACAAAATTTGTATGAGGTCTTTGGTGATTATATGCACAATTGATATGGAAAGGATTTTGATGCAAAATCCAACATTTTATGTAGAATATTAGGGCAAACACTTTGGTGTATTGAGAGAAAGTATCACAACAATACTGCTAAGTTAAACATGCACATTAATATCACATAAATTACTAAATTTGTAACTAGGTGAGATGATCGATTAGGGAACTTACATTCACAAGATTAATGTAACATACATAAGACTGAAAATAATTGGAAAGGTAGGAAATACTTCACATTCAAAGGAAAAAATTGAAAAAAAATTGTTTCAGCACTCGTATCTAAAAATTCCTCCCCTTGTGCTTTGCCAAAGCACACAATATATAGTAAAATTATTTCCCACCCTTCTTAAAAATAGGCTAGAATTATACTCATCTATGCATCCTATTTTAATCCTTCATCTATTAATAAATAAAGGAATAAAAACAGAACATGCAAATACTAAGAAGCATTTACAACCATTAGTTACAACTCGGTCAATTTATGCAATGTATGTTTTATTTTTGATAAAAGAAAGAGTGATAATTTGCTAAAAATAAGTTTTTCTTGATGAGCAAGTACTCTTCCTTGTGCATGCAGATTCTATCTTCTTGCTTGATCTATCCTTTTCTGAAGGTATGTGACCTTATCCATTTGTAGTGATAATATTAGCACTTTCTAACCATGGTTGAATCTAGTGAACTCAGGACTCGAATTAAGGTGCAAGAGTATTGCAAACTTAATCATTTTTTGTATTTGAATTGTTGAGCTCCATTCGAGCTAGCAAAGTTCTACTAAATTTTCCCCTGGCCACCATTGTTGACTATTCAAGCTTGACTGAAGGTTTCTGTAAAGAACTTTGTCTTTCATCATTTCGAAAAGAGTTGTCCACGTAGGATAGATTTGAACTGAAAACGGGCCTGGAAAACTTTCTTTTTCTATTTCTGATAGAGATTGTGTATTTTTAAACATTCAGCCCACCCTTCCGCTTCTAATTTGGGATTTTGATGGTGTGGTCGAGTCGCGGGAAATTTTATCACATTTCTCCCTTTTTCAAAAAGGGCTCAAAATCTATAATTAGTCCGATGCTCGCTTTTGACTTATTGACAACGTGGCCTTGTTTGGTCTTCAGCGGGGTCATGGGTGACTTTATCACTTTTTTCCTTTTTGAAAAAGGGGCTCAAATTTTCAAATTAACTGATGATTTACTTTTGACTTAATTCAATATGATTGAATTTTGATGCTTCAGTGGAGTCACGGGAAATTTTTAAACTTTACTCCTTTTTCAAAAAGCTTAAAAGTTTCAAAGGCAAAAAACATTCCAACGATCCACTCCTCCACTTTGTCTATTTTGAGGCAATCTCAACATTTGACTTTTCCCTTGGCATGAGCGGGGTTGCGGGCCATTTTACGACTTGACACCCTTTTGGAAATTAAAATTAAAATCTCAAAAGGCTCCAATTCTCCGCCTTGAAATTTTTGATGTGTTCTCAACATTTGAATTTTTCCCTTGGCATGAGCGATGCCACGGGCCATTTTATGACTTTATGCACTTTTGGAAATAAAGCTCAAAATGTCAAAAGGCTCGACGCTTCACATTGAATTTTTGTGTGGGATTAACATTTGAATTTTTCCTTTTCCCAAAATGCCTCAAAACACAAAAGGACCCACACCTCCGCATTCAATTAGATTTCATCGGGCATACGGGTCAATTTGACACTTTTACAAAATGATGAAAAGATGCTAAGTTTGCCAAAAAGACCTACCATTTTAATGTGTCAAGTTGGGGTTTGCATCAATTTTGGTGATCAATTCTAAGCATTGATCTCTGTACTTTTTGTTCGGTTGTTGATCTGATGAATAAAACACTCAAAACCCTAAGTCTTTCATATTTTCATTCTCGAGCTCTATCTCGAGCTAAAGGAACTGCAAAAAAATTAGCCATGGACGACATCCATTCCAGATGATCTTTCAAGCTCAGTTTATATGCATCTATAGTTCTGTTGAGCTCATATTTAGAAATCTCTGTTATCTAACGACCACCATTTTGATCACTTTGAGTTCGGGTTAACTTTCTCTGCAAGATTTGGTCGATTTGACCGGTTGTGTTACTTTGAGTTTGATTTTTCTTCTAAAGATTTGTGTCTGTGAACCTCGCAAAGATTCTATGGCCACCATTGTTGAGGTTTGTGAGGTTAGGCCGTTTTGTATCATCATTATTTTGAACAATATGTAAGCGGGTTCATGTTTTTTAAAATCTCCTTCTGCATATTTCTCATTTCGATCATTATTGAGCTCACCTTTTTAATTTGTCTCTATAATTTCATCTTTGAAACGTTGATACTCTCTTTTCCTTTACTTTTTAATGTGATTTTACGGAACAACATCAAACTTTGAGTTGAAACTCATTCTAGGTTCTCATGTTTTCTCGAATTCGTTGAGGGTTTACTTTGCTTCAATTTTAACTAGTGAATTCTTGATCCTTAATCTTATTTTAGTACCCAATTAATGGGTGTTTCTCGATCAAATCTATGATCTGCATTTTCTTCCTTAGATCTCAGTAACTTTATTCGTTCCTTTAAGCTATATTGCAAACAAAATTGTATATGAACCTTTAATTGCCCTACCTAAATGAATTATTTTTTTCCAAAAGTTGTATATGCACATGTCTTTTTCAAAATTGTGGCTTGAAATATTACAACCAAGATTTGGGTATCACTCCTTTGGCATCGGTATTAAGACTTCTTTTAGCTTCTTGATTTTGTAATACGTACTGTATACTTGAGACAATGGTTAGAAAATATTTATGGTTTTTGTCTCTCTTATGTCCATGGTTTTCTTTTTTCTTTCTCCTTCTTTTTGAGTGAGAAAATCATGTATGCAATTTTGACATTCAAGTAATTTATATCTCCTATTGCTAAGAGATCCATAAGCACGAATTAGGGAAGTATAGAAATATGGATTCACCCGAGATCTTAATTAATAATATTCCTCTTTTATACTTTCTAGGTACAAAGTGTTATCAACAATGAAGATGAAGAGGGAACAAGTTAAAAATGAGGATGCATCAACCAAAGAACAAACCTTAACGCAATGATGGGTTCATGCATACTCTTCTATTTTATTTTTCATGCACGTGTACCTCTTATATTTTAGTAGTTGTAATTTACTTTCCGATTACATCCCATGACTTGTGTGGGAACATTTTGAAATTCCTTATGAATAAAAAAATTGAATTCTAAAAATGATTTGTGTATTTCTTTACGTATTTCTTCTATCGATATGGATTGTATGATGAATTAAAAAATCAGTAATATAATTGAGTGTATTCATCATGAAGGAAATAACATTAAAGAATACTGTAACATTGATAAATAACTCAGATTTCAGTAATATGCATTTATGTTTGTTGTTCCAAAACTTAGCATTTCATCTATTCTACAATTGGATGTCTTCATCAAGTAACACAAATGTCCTTCGGGGCTTTGTGTTCTTTTTCTGAAGATAGTCATGAAATTGTAGACTATGTGATCTCTTATGTTTTACAACAAAGCACATATAGTGTAGATTTCATGTAATCATTAATTAATTCAATAGTAACAATATCCTCTATAAGAAACTCCCTATCTTAGGTATAGTTCACCAATGCTATCCATCGTAACGAAGTTTTGAGTTGCCCATTTTTGCACTAGTGCTAAATTTTTCAACATTTCTTGCGATTTTGTGGGGAAAGCTACCTACTAGCTTGTAAACCGAGTGCCTTTCTCTTGTCCATTGGACATGGAATCTAAAGCATGTAACCAAAATATTCCTTTTGAAGGTGCAACCCTTCTACGAAATGAACTAAATCGGGAAAGTATCCGGTAAACGGATCATGTGCACCAATGCACTTATTAAATTTAAAAACATTGCAATATGTAGGGACTACACTTATTGAAGGCAAATCCTACTTTAAATAGAAATTGTATGATTTTCAATAACAATGTTTGAGAAATATACCATTCACGGGAATGGGAAGTCCTCTCCATTCAACCTCGAGACTGAAAAACATTGTGTTCTTTTACAAGTGAATTCATGTAAGGACCACTCCAGATTATTTCAAACTTCTTGTGTCTTCCTGGATTTACACGATCAAGCATACCACTTTAACACAATATCTCCTTCAATAAAGATTTTGAATTTTTCTTTCTTATCAAAAGTCTTCTTTATCTGCTTTCTAACTTATTTCCATGTTTAAATGAGCTTGATCTCTTAGCTCTTGTAACTCCATTAATTCTGCATAATGAACTTGCAATGGTTTATTCTCAAGCATCTCTATTTGATACAAAAAATCTTATGTGTCTAACTCGATTGAATATAGGCATTGTTGATTCTCTTCCTTAAACAAACTTGTATGGTGAATGACCAACTGATCTTTTAGGAGTCACTCTATCACCCCAAATTGTTGAATTAAACATTAGATGCCAAGCTCTCTAGTTATATTTGAGTGTTCTTCTTATGATCTTTAAAAGATTCTTCTTGGTACTTTCAGCTAACCCATTACCTTTTGAATAATAGTTAGATGAAAAACTTAGATAAATTCCATGATTAACACCCCAATCATTACCTTTGTAGTGAGAAATGCTAAAGCATTATCGATATGATACTTGCTCGAACACAAAATATACAAATTATACCTTCATAAAAGGATAGTATAAAAGTTTCATTAGCATCTTTCAATGCTATTGCTTCATTCCAAAGCATGTAAAGTAATCATAGAGTTAAAATCCACTTGTGTCGTTGTGATGAAGGTGTGTTTATAATGCCAATAAAATCATGACCCCATTGCATAAAAAGTTGATCAAGTTAAATAGGCTTTAAGGGAAGAAAAACTAAACATTTTTTTCCAAGAAAGAAAACACATTTCTTACACTTCTGATCCATTCAAAATAGTCCTTGAATATGTTCGCCAATAGTAACCATCTTTCATAACTTTTAAGGTTGTGAGTACGTCTTTGAGAAATGACATCCTATAGGTCCTTTTGTGAAATTCTAATAATAATTGCGAATTTTGTCATAGTCAACACATCATAGCAAGATTCCATTTATATCCCTTTTGAATAATACACCATCCATAAAATCACAAGGTACAACTTGTAATCTGAAATACCATAATTTATTTTTGTTGATACCCTTCGGATAAATACCATGTTGTAAATAGATAACTAAATTACTCATCCATCTTGATTCTTGGACCTCTTGAGCAAGTTTTGGCTGCTAGTTTTAAATTTGAACCATGACATCTGATTGTTGATGCTTAACTTCAACATGTTGTTTTGGATCTTTTGGATGTTGTTTTTCCATATAAGCTATTAGGTGTTCACATAATCCTTTTCCTCGAACTGTCTTCATAACCACGATATCAACATCATATTACATAACTTTCGTTATCCACCTACTCTTTTCTCATTCAATTCTTTATTTAACAAGAAATATTTGACACTTGGATGAGACAAAATAACATGAATTTAAGTGTTTGAAAGTATGTACTTAAAATTATTTAGCCCTCGACTACTGAAAATACTTTTTTTCAAGAAATGTTTACCTTGTTTCGTAATCATGCCACTCTTGTCCATAAAATGTAATTAGTTGTTCTATATTTTCATCATTAACTTGAGTTAATATGTGAGATTGTTTCACTCCTGCAAGTGCATACATTGTAAAATGTTTATCAAAATTTGGATTTGTAAGGGTGGGAGATTGAGAAATGGCTTCTTTGATTCCTTCAAACCCTACTCTCCCTTCATTGGTCCAAGAGAAACTATTCTCTTTGTTTAGCATAGATGTCAATGGTTTAAATAATGCTTGCAAAATATGTAACAAATCTTCTAACAAAGTTGATTTTTCCAAGAAAATCTGTAATTCCTTCTTATGATGAGGTAATGATAGCTATGATATGGCTTTGATTCTAAAAGGAACAATTACTAAACCTTTCTTAGAAACAATATGACCAATTAATTTGCCTTGATGTACTGAAAAGATAGAATTTAGTGGATTCAAAGATATCCCAAATTATCTCGCATAATTGAAAAGTCTTCCTTAGGTGTATTAGATGTTCTTTAGAATTTTTTGAGGATACAGTAACATCATCTAAATAAACAAGGATGCATTTATTTAACAAAATATGAAAAGCCATGTCCATTACATGTTGAAAGCGTTGTAACTTGCATGCAGATCGATTCGTTGTTCCACCGAGTTTTCCAAAAGCTGTTGTCTCTCGAAAGCGCACCTGTAGATGGATGGTTGTAGGTGTTCTAAGCTTACAAAATGGATCTCTCTCTTTTGTAAATACAATGGAAATACCCAGGTCTATGGGTATATCTATTTTGAGGTGAGTCTCTCTGGTATCAAGGCCGGTTCCTTATTGATGTATCCTAAACTTATTTTATGCGGATTTAAGGGTAAAAAGAAGACTGTAAAAGGATTAAAATTGAGGTGATACACCAAATTTGTATGAGGTCTTTGACTGAGTATATGCACAATTGATATGGAAAGGATTTTTGATGCACAAGCCAACAATTTTCTATAGAATATTAAGGGCAAACACTTTGGTGTATTGAGGGAAAGTATCACAACAATACTGCTAAGTTAAACATGCACATTAATATCACAAAAATTACTGAATTTGTAATAGGGTAAGATGATCAATCAGGGAACTTACATTCACAAGATTAATGGAACATACACAAGACTGCAAATAATTGGAAAGGGAAATACTTCACATTCAGAGGAAAAAGTGGCAAAAAAATTCTTGACTCTCCTGTATCTAAAAATTCCTCCCTTGTGCTTTGCCAAAGCACACAATATATAACAAAATTATTTCCAACATTCCTAAAAATAGGCTAGAATTGTACTCACCCATGCATCCTATTTTTATCCTTCATCTATTAATAAATAAAGGAATAAAAAAAAACATGCAAATACAAAGAGGCATTAACATCCATTGGTTCAACTCGGTCAAGCAATCATGCGAGTCGTCTATTTTATTCTTAAGAAAAGCATGAGTGATAATTTTCTTATAATAAGTTTTGCTTGATGAGCAAGTACTCTTCCTTGTGGATGTAGATTCTATCTTCTTGCTGATCTGTCCTTTTGCTAAAGGTATGTGACCTTATCCATTTGTATTGATAATATTAGAACTTTCTAACCATGGTTAAATTTGGTGAACTTGGGACTCAAATTAAGGTGCAAGATTATTGCAAACTTAATATTTTTTTGGTATTTGTATTGTTGAGCTCCATTCGAGCTAGCAAAGTTTTGCTAAATTTTCCCCTAGCCACCATTGTTGATTGTTCAAGCAGTGAAGGTTTATGTAAGAACTGTCTTTTATCATTTCAAAAAAGGTTGTCCACGTAGGATAGATTTGAATTGAAAACAGGCACTGGAAACCTTTCTTTTCCGTTTCGATAGATATTGTGCATTTTTATACATTCGGCACACTTCCGTGGGAAATTTTGATGGGATGGGTGGAGTTGCAGGAAATTTTATCACTTTTCTCCCTTTTCGAAAAGCACTCAAAATCTCAATTTGACCCGACACTCCACTTTTGACTTATTGAAAACATGGCCTTGTTTGATCTTCAAAAGGGTTGTGGGTGACTTTATCACTTTTTCCTTTTTGAAAAAGGGGCTCAAATTTTCAAATTGATCGGCGATCCGCTTTTAACTTAATTCAATATGATTGACTTTTGACACTTTAGCGGAGTCGCGGTGCAATTTTTAAACTTGACTCCCTTTCCAGAAAAGTTTAAAAGTTTCAAAGGCTAAAAAGCGTTCCGATGTTCCGCTCCTCTGCTTTGAATTATTTTGATGTGGGCTCAAGATTTGACCTTTTCGCTTGGCATGAGTGGGACCACGGGCCATTTTATGACTTTACACCCTTTTGGAAATAAAGCTCAAAATCTCAAAAGGCTCCGACACTCCGCCTTGACATTTTTTGTTATAGGCTCAACATTTCACTTTTTTACCTTAGCTAAAATGCCTCAAAACACAAAATGGCCCACATATCCACATCCAATTAGATTTAACAGAAGCTGCAAGTCAATTTGACACTTTTACAAAATGATGAAAAGAAGCTATGTTTGCAAAAAAAGACTGTCGAGTTTAATGTGTCAAGTGGGGTTTGCATCAATTTTGGTGATCAATTTCGAGCATTGATCTTTTTACTTTTGATTCCTGGTTGTTGATCTAATGAATAAACAACTTAAAACCCTAATTCATTAATATTTTCATTCTCGAGTTCTCTATCTGAGCTAAAGGAACTCCATAAAAAAATTCCTAGACGGTAGCCATTGGAGATGATCTTTCGAGCTCGGTTTATATGCATCTATAGTTATTTTGAGCTTGACTTTAGAAATATTTGTTATTTAATAGCCACCATTTTGATCACTTTGAGTTATAGGTTGGATTATACTACAAGATTTGGTCGATTTGACCATTTGTGTTGCTTTGAGTTCAAATTTTCTTCAAAAGATTTGTGTCTTGTGAAGCTCTGTGAAGATTCTATGGCCACCATTGTTGAGGTTTGTGAGCTTAGTCCTTTCTATATCATCATTATTTTGAACAAGATGGTAGCAGCTTCATGTTTTGTTTTGTAATCTCCTAACTGTATATTGCTCATTTCAATCAGTATTGAGCTTGCCCTTTTAATTTGTCTCTACTATTTCATCTTTGAAACATTGATACTCATTTTTCCTTTGCATTTTTAATGTGATTTCTGGAACAACATTTTCCTCCGAGTTGAAACTCGTTCCATGTTATCCTTTTAGCTCTAAATTCGATGAAGATTTACTTTGCTTCAGATTTCAACTAGTGAGTTCTTGATCCTTACTCGATTTTAGTAACTATTAATGGGTCTTTCTCGATAAAACCGGGATCTACGTTTTCTTCCTTAGATCTGCAACTTTATTCATTCCTTTCATACGTAGTGCAAAAATCTATATATGAACCTTTAACTTTCCTTCTGAATGAATTATTTTTCCAAAAATCAGTATATGCACATGTCTTTTCCAAAATTGTAGCTTGAAATATTACAACCCAGATTTGGGTATCACTCCTTTGGCATGGGTATTCGGACTTATTTATTACATATTGATTCTATAATTCGTACTGCTTACTTGAGACAATAGTTAGAAAATATTTGGGATTTTTGGCGTCTCTTATGTCCATGCTTTTATTTTCATCTTTCTCCTTCTTCCGAGTGAAAAAATCATGTATGCAGTTTTGATCTTCAAGTAATTTATATCTCCTGTTGCTAAGAGATCCATATGCATGAATTAGGGAAGTATAGGAATATGGATTAACCCTGAGCTCTTAATCGATAATCTTCCTCTTTTATTCTTTTGAGTACAGGTGCTCTCAACATTAAATATGAAGAGGGAACAAAGATGAAAATGAGGATGCCTCAACCAAAGCACAAACCTCAAAGAAATGATGGGTTCACTCATACTCCTCCATTTTATTTTTCATGCATGTGTACCTCTTATTTTAGTAGCTTTACTTTACTTTCCAGTTACATCCCACGGCTTGTGTGGGAACATTTTGAAATTCCTTATGAGTAAAAAATTGAATTCTGAAAATGAGTTTTGTATTTATTTCTACATGTCTTCTTTTCGATATGGTTTATATGATGAACTAAACAACTCAAGTAATATAATTGAGTATCTTAATCGGGAAGGAAAAACATTAAATAATATGTGAAACATCCAATAAATAACTCTATTTTTTGCAATATACATTTATGTTTGTTGTTTTAAAACTGAGCATTTCATCTATTACGTAATTGGATGTCTTCATCAAGCAACACAAATGTCCTTCGGGGATTTGTGTTCTTTTTTTGAAGATAGTCATGAAATTGTAGGCTATGTGATCTATTATATTTTGCAACAACACACATAGCTGTAGATTTCATGTAATCATTAATTAATTCAACAGTAAAAATATTCTCTAGAAGAAACTCCCCTGGCTTAGGTATACTTCACCAATTCTATCCATTGTAATGAAGTTTGAGGTACCCAATTTTACACTAGTGTAAAAAGTGTCAACATTTCTTGAAATATTGCAAGGAAAGCTACCCACTAGCTTGTAAACCAGTGCCTTGCTCTTGTCCATTGGGCATGGAGTCTAAAGCATGTTTCCAAAATATACCTTCCGAATGTCCAACCCTTCCAAAATGAACTAAAATTGGGAAAGGATCTAGTAAACAGATCACGTGCATGAATGCACTTATTTAATTGAAAAACACTGCAATGTGCAGGACTACACTTATTGAAGGGAAATCCTACTCTAAACAGAGACATTGTACGATTTTCAATAATTTTTTTTGAGAAACATACAATTCACGGGAATGGGAAGTTCCTCTCCATTCATCCTCGACAACTAAAAAGTGTTGTGTTTTTGTAATTTGAAATCATGTAAGGAACACTCAAGATTGTATCGACTTCATGTGTCTTCCAGATTTGCATGATTAAGCATCCCATTTTTACACAATATCTCCTTCATTAAATATTCTGAATTTTTCTTTCTTATCAAAAGTCTTCTTTATCTATTTCGATTCTTTTCCATGTTTAAATGATCTTGATCTCTTAGTTCATGTAACTTCATTAATTTTGCATAACAAACATGCAATGGTTCATTCTCGAGAATCTCCGTTTGATACAATAAATCTTATGCATGTAACTCAACTAAAATAGGAATTCTTGATTCTCTTACGTAAACAAGCTTGTATGGTCAATTGCCAAGTGATATTTTAGGGGTCAATTTATCAGCCAAAAGTGTTGAAATCAACATTAGATGCCAAGCTCTTTGGTTATCTTTGATTTTTATTCTTATGATCCTTAAAAGTTTTTGTTGGTACTTTCAGCGAACTCATTACCTTGTGGGTAATAGTTAGATGAAGAACTTAAATAAATTCCATGATTAACACCCCAATCTGTTAACTTTGCAGCAAGAAATACTAAAGCATTATCTTATATGATAGTTGTTGGAACACCAAATCTGTAAATTATACCTTCATAAAAGGATAATATCGAAGTTTTATTAGCATATTTCAAGGATATTTCTTCATTCTAGTATGTAAAATGTTCTTTAGTAGTCAAAATCCACTTGTGTCATTGTGACGAAGGGAGGTTTATCATGATAATAAAATCAAGACCCCATTACATAAAAGGATGATCAACTTAAATAGGTGTAATGGCAAAAAGCAAAGCGTTCTTTTCCAACAAAGAAATCACATTTCTTACACTTTCGATCCATTCAAAATAGTCCTTGAATATGTTGGGCCGATAGTAACTAGATTTCAAAAATTTTAAGGGTGTGGTATGTATGTGAGAAATGACCTCGTAGGTCCTTCGTGAAATTTTGATAATAATTATTGAATTTTTTCATAGTCAACACATCGTAGTAAGATTCCATTTATATCCCTTTTGAATAATACACTATCAATGAAAACATAGGGTACAATTTTTAATCTGAAATACCTTCATTTGTTTTTTTCCATAACCTCCAGATAAATACCATGTTATAAAGAGTTAATTAAATCAGTCATCCATCTTGATTCTTCGACCTCTTGAGAAAGTTCTAGTTGCTGGTTTCTAGCTGAACCATGACGTTTGATTGTTGATACTTAAATTTACCATGTTGTTTTTGATCTTTTATTGGTTCATGTTGTTTTTACATATCGGTAATTAGGTTCTCACATAAGCCTTTTCCTTGAACTATCTTTGCAACCCGGATATCAACATCATAGTCCATAACTTTTGTTATCCACTGCTCCTCTCTCATTCAATTCTTTATTTAACAAGAAATTGTTCATAGTTGGATAAGGAACAAGAACATGAATTTTATTTTTGAAAGCATGTACTTGAAATTATTTAGCCCTCTAACTACTGAAAGTACTTATTTTTCAAGAAATGTGTACCTTGTTTCGTAATCATGCAAGCTTTGTCCAAAGAAAGCAATTGGTTGTTCTATATTTTCATCATTAACCTGAGTTAATATGGTTGAGATTGTTTCATCTCCTTGCAAGTGCATACATTGTAAAATATTTATCAAAATTTGGATTTGCAAGAGTAGGAGCTTGAGAGATGGTTGCTTTGATTTCTTAAAACCCTCTCTCTCCTTCGCTAGTCTAAGAGAAAATATTCTCTTTCTTTAGCATAGTTAATGATTTAACCAATGCTTTGCAAAATATGAAACAAATTTTCTAACAAAGTTGAATTTTCCAATAAAACTACGAAATGCCTTCTTATGATGAGGCAATGATAGGTGTGATATGGATTCAATTCGAAAGGATCAATTATCAAACCTTTCTTAGAAATAATATGACCAAGTAATTTGTGTTGATGTCTTTGAAAAGATAGAATTTAGTGGATTCAATGATATCGAAAATTGTCTACATAACTGAAAATTCTTCCTTAGGTGTATTAGATGTTCTTTAGAATTTTTTGAGGATAGAGTAACATCATCTAAATAAAAAGGATGCATTTATTTAAAAAACTATGAAAAGCCATGTCCATTGTATGTTGAAACATTGCACCACATTTGAAAGGCCAAAAGGCATTCTTTTGTAAGCATAAGTACCCCACTTGGTGGTAAAAGTTATTTTGTACCTATCTTCTTCTTAAACTAAAATCGATTGTATCCACTATAACCATCTAGAGGAGATAGTCTATCCGAACAGAAATTGTTGTCAAAATCTCATCCATATCCTGGAAGTGGGTAGTGATCTTTTAATGAACCTTTATTAAGATCTCTAAAATCCAGGACATAATTTGATTTCTCCGTTTTTCTTCCTAACATGGGAACAAGATTGGCTACCCAACTTGAATGCTTAACTGGAAAGATAATACCTAATTCAATCAACTTAGATAACTCTTTCCTCATTAGAGGCTCTATTTTGGGATTTACAGGCCTCTATTTTTGCCTAACTGGCTTGGAATTTGGCTGCAATTCAATAGTATGTTGTGTTAAACTAGGATCAAACCCTTTCAGGTCTTGGTATTTCCAAGCAAAAACATCTTTGAATTCCTTGCAAAGATTAATAAAATAATGTTTTTCAGCTAAAGAACATACCTTTTCAAGAAAATTTATTTCCCTTCATCAACTGAGTTTTCTTCATAGTTATCAACATGTGTTGACATATTAGTCTTGACCTTAGTAACTAATCTCCAGTGTTGAAGATGTCTTCCAATGTGACAAGACCTCAAGGTAGTTTACTTGTCTTAAACTAAGCAATCTGGTCACCATATAAGTATTGTAATTTATCTTGATTTACTATAGAAAACTAAGCTTCTTACTACAAAAACCTATAGATTTTATCCTCACATTAAAAAATGTGCCAATTCAAATCATTATAAGGTATCGAAGGCCGACAATAAGCTTTATAGGAGGTTGAATTTTTCTATTTTCAATTTTCTCTAGCACTTCAAAAGCGACACCAATTGCTGCAAGTCTATCGTATGCTTATTTTCTATTCTAAGAACGGATTGGATGTTAATAGCTTCAAAATCTTCCATTAAGTCGAAAATCTATGTCTGTAAGACTTCATTAATGGATTCTTACAAACATTGAAATTTCTTACTTGATTGATAACCAACTCAGAATCACCAAAAATTTGTAACATGCTAATACCTCTCTTTCTGGCCCAAAGTAAGCCATGAATTAATGCTTCGTATTCAGCTACATTACAAGTACATGAAAATTGGAGACTCAAAGTTGAGAAATACCTTTTATTTGTTGGGGAAGTGAGCATCAAACCTGCTCCTTTTCCTTTCTTGTTTTTAGCTCCATCGAAATGAAGCTTCTAAATCCCTTCCATTGCATTTTCTATTTTGGACAAATAAGGAATTGGTGTATTTTTTCATGCAAGAAATGCACACAAAGTAGATGTTCTTCAACTTCTTTGACAAGATCATAAGCATGTTCTTCGTGAGTCATTTCATCCATAAACAAGTTAGAAGCACCATCTAGTGGTGAAACATGACCTATACTATCAAAATCGATCTGGTCTGTGTCACATAATTAGCTACCGCATTATAATTGTGAGGATCAATGTGAAATATGGCCAATGGTTTTGAATTGATAGTAACCTTAGTCCCATAGCGAGTAGTGAAAAATAAGAAAGACCAATCTGGAGAGAGATAGCCTCCTATTTTTGCTATGAAATCTCTAGATAAGCATATAACAAAGTAAGGAGGTAAATCCACAATAGTAATATCTTGTGGAATGGAAAAATTTGGCAAGCACAGAATGTTATCTCTAGATCTCTAATGAAACCAACTATATTAGTTACAGTTCCATCAACTATAGGACATTCTTTTCGTAGGTTCATACTACTGAGACCCAATTTTTCTCGCAATTGCTTTTGGCATAAGCGTGCTACTTTGCACCACTGTCCACCATACGATTATGAACAATATGTTCTCCAATAATCGGTGATGAATCAAATGGTGGTGGTTTCTTGATGTCATGAGAATTTAAGACTTTTGAAGCATCCATTTCAATTCTTTGATGCGATCTTGTTCCATTGTTCTAAGGATCATGTCTCGCTTTCACGGACTTCCTTCTCTATTATTTTAGAAGAAATCTGCAACTTATCTTGTTAATGAGAAATTAAATCATGTTATCCTGGAATACTTAGAGCATCCCACTTAAGATGTTAACATTATGTTTTTTCATTATATCAACAATGTTAAAAGAAGCAACAGCTTTATGAAGATGATTCTAATTGTTTTAGAATAGGCTTTAGAAAAACACGATTCTAGTTCACTAATTTTTATATCGAGGTATAAATTATCTTCTTGGATCAGGTTGTAACTATTTTTCCTACTCTTTACCAGCTGTAATACTTGTTGTTTTTTGAGAAACAAATGCACTTTTAGCTGATTTTGGGCTTATAGTTGTTGTTTTATCAGTGATAGTAGGTAGAACAGGCCAATTTTTTTTTTTTTACTTTATGTATCCTTTTGTTGAGCCCTAGTAGTAATCTGGAATGAAATCATTTTCACTAAAACTAACTAGGTTCTGTTTAGGTGCTTTCGAACATGACTTTCTTGCTTCCTAGCCTCCATCCGAGGCATGAATAATGTTTGATTAAGGTTGTGTAATATGGCTTATGTTCAGAAATCATTTGGGTAATTTATAGATGAATGAGGTTGATTACAAGGCTGACACCACTCTTCAATAGCCATATTAACTTGGACTAAAGTGTTAGATGGAGTAGGATCCTTTAGATCAAATGGCCTTTGCGGATAAGGTTGCCTATAAATTTGATTCGCTCGTAAGGCTGTCTAATTTGTTGTATTTTCTGATTTTGTTGATAAGGAGCTTGATAAGGACTTCTAGGTAATGAAACTTTATTGTCAATTGAATTCAGCTTGTTTCCAAAAGTCTGCAAAAATTTTATCATATCATTTGATGGGGCTGAAATAGCAATCTCACAAGTGGTGATAGGTTGTGGGATAAGTGTTAAATCTTCCCAAAAATCCATTGAAGGCCTTGGTGCTAATTTTCCATCTTGAATAAGGTTTTTTTCATCTTTTATAGCAATTTCATAAGCATCTGGAAGAGTATTACCTCCCATAGATTGAATCATAGTTGAAATATCAATGTTTAAAGATCTTAGATAATAAAGGAAAGCATGGTCAGCTTGAGGCTTAACACTTGCTGGGATTATTTCCCAAGTTCTAGCAAAACAAATGTTGAAACTAGACATAAATTCATGAGGAAATCTTTTAATAGTAGACAACTATTCTATGAGGGATAAATGAACTAAATTATCTTGGAACTATTTCAGCAATTTTTCACCTAAATCATCCCAAGCTCTTATGCTTCCAATCTCTAGATTTCTATACCACTGCAAGGATTTTCCTTTAATGGATGTAGCTAAAATACTTAAAGCCACATATTCATGAGTGATATTATGAACTGCACATAAGGTTGTAACATCTTTAATGTGCTTTGTAGGTGTAACATGATTTTCACCAGTGAATGATGGCAAACTTTTCATGGCAACATTAGGGATGTCATGGTAAACTGGGATTACTAATGGGTTTCCATTAGTAAAGGTCACAAAATTCCTAGGTGGTTGAATAGCCATTTGAAAGAATGGGATCTAAATATAGAAATTGATACATGGTGAAGGAATATTAGGAGGAGGGTTATCAAAACCAGGCCTATTATAAGATAAAGTATCACCAAGTCTTCTCCTTCTTGTAGAATTCAAATGTAAAGAAACAAACTCAGGAGGAATTCCTCTCACCGATGATCTTGTAGTCACTTTAGGCATGAAACATGATCTAATACTGGTCTGAAATCAGCCCTACGGAGTCGCCAAATAGATATTTAAATCTTTAAAATAGATTGTTGCAGCTTGATGTCCGAAAGTAACTATTATCTATTGTAAATCTTCTTCGTAGATCTCCTGTAGATATTTGTAACTTGCATGCAAATCTGATTCATTATCCCACCGGGCATGCCAAAAATTGTTATCTCTCAAAAGTGCACCCTGTAGAGAGATGGTTGTAGGTGTTCTAAGCTTGCAAAATGGATCTCTCTCTTTCGTAGATACAATGGAAACACCTCAGGTTTGTGGGTATACCTATTTTGAGGTGAGTCTCTGGTATCAAGGTCGGTTCCTTATTGATGTATCCTAAACTAATTTTTATGGGGTTTAAGGGTAAAAAGAAGACTGTAAAAGGATTAAAAATGGGGTGATACACCAAATTTGTATGAGGTCTTTGACTGAGTATATGCACAATTGATATGGAAAGGATTTTTGATGCACAAGCCAACAATTTTCTATAGAATATTAAGGGCAAACACTTTGGTGTATTGAGGGAAAGTATCACAACAATACTGCTAAGTTAAACATACACATTAATATCACATAAATTACTAAATTTGCAATAGGGTAAGATGATTAATCAGGGAACTTACATTCACAAGATTAATGGAACATACACAAGACTACAAATAATTGGAAAGGTAGGAAATACTTCACATTCAGAGGCAAAAATGGCAAAAATTGCTTCAGCACTCCTGTATCTAAAATTCCTCCCCTTATGCTTTGCCAAAGCACACAATATATAGAAAAATTATTTCCCACCCTTCCTAAAAATAGGCTAGAATTGTACTTGCCCATGCATCCTATTTTTATCCTTCATCTATTAATAAATAAAGGAATAAAAATAGAACATGCAAATATAAAGAGGCATTAATAGCCATTGGTTACAACTCGTAAACTACAAATTGAGTAATTTGTTATATTTTAAAGAAAAGCATGAGTGATAATTTGCTAAAAATAAGTTTTACTTGATGAACAAGTATTCTTCCTTGTGCATGCAGATTTTGTCTTCTTGCTGATATGTCCTTTTGCTAAAGGTATGTGACCTTATCCATTTGTAGTGATAATATTAGCACTTTCTAACCATGGTTGAATCTGGTGAACTCGGGACTCGAATTAAGGTGCAAGAGTATTGCAAACTTAATTGATTTTTGTATTTGAATTGTTGAGCTCCATTTGAGCTAGAAAATTTCTGCTAAATTTTCCCCTGATGCAATTGTTGATTGTTCAAGCTTGAATGAAGGTTTCTATAAAGAAATATGTCTTTCATCATTTCAAAAAAGAGTTGTCCACGTAGGACATATTTGAACTGAAAACGGCCCTAGAAAACTTTCTTTTTCCATTTTGATAGAGATTGTGCATTTTTAAACATTCATCCCACCCTTCCGCTTCTAATTTGGGATTTTGATGGCATGGGCGGAGTCGCGGGTAATTTTATCACTTTTCTCCTTTTTTCAAAAAGGGCTCAAAATCTCAAATTGACCCGACACTCCGCTTTTGACTTATTAAATATGTGGCCTTGTTCGGTCTTCGACAGGGTCATAGGTGACTTTATCACTTTTTACCTTTTTGAAAAAGGGGCTGAAATTTTCAAATTTACCCGATGATCCACTTTTGACTTAATTCAATATGATTGACTTTTGATGCTTCAGTGGAGTCACGGGCAATTATTAAAATTTACTCCCTTTTCAAAAATCTTAAAAGTTTCAAAAGCAAAAAATGTTCTAACAATCCGCTCCTTTTCTTTGACTATTTTTAGGCGGGCTCAACATTTGAATTTTCCCTGGCATGAGCGGAGCGCGGTCCATTTTATGACTTTACACCCTTTTTGGAAATAAAGCTCAAAATATCAAAAGGCTCGACACTCTGCCTTGACATTTTTGATGCGTGCTCAACATTTGACTTTTTCCTTTGACATGAGTGGGGCCGTGGGCCATTTTATGACTTTACACCCTTTTGGAAATAAAGCTCAAAATCTCAAAAGGATCGACGCTTTGCCTTGAATTTTTTGATTGTGGGCTCAACATTTGACTTTTTCCCTTTTCCAAAATCCTCAAAACAAAAACGGGTCTCACCTCCGCATCCAATTAGATTTCGTCGGGCTTGCGGGTTAATTTGACACTTTTACAAAATGATGAAAATATGTCAAGTTCCCGAAAAGACCTACAATTTTAGTGTGTCATGCTAAGGTTTGCATCAATTTTGGTGATCAAATCCGAGCATTGATCTATTTACTTTTGATTCATAGTTGTTAATATGATGAATAAAACATTTGAAACCCTAAGTGTTTCCTATTTTCATTTCGAGCTCTATCCGAGCTAAAGGAACTTTACAAAAATGTCCCCTGGATGGAGGAGATGATATTTCAAGCTCGGTTTATATGCATCTATAGTTCTATTGAGCTCAACTTTAGAAATATCTGTTATTTAACAACCACCATTTTGATCACTTTGAGTTCTGGGTTGGCTTATACTACAAGATTTGGTCGATTTGACCAGTTGTGTTGCTTTGATTTCAAATTTTCTTCAAAAAATATTTGTCTGTGAAGCTCTGCAAAGATTCTATGGCTGCCATTGTTGAGGTTTGTGAGCTCATTCCTTTCTATATCATCGTTATTTTGAACAAGATGGTAGCAGACTTTGTGTTTTTTTGTAATCTCCTGACTGTATATTTCTCATTTTGATTAGTATTGAGCTCACCCTTTTAATTTGTCTCTGCTATTTCATCTTCGAAACATTGATACTCGTTTTTCCTTTGCATTTTTAATGTGATTTCTAGAACAACATCGACCTCTTGAGTTGAAAATCATTTTGGGTTCTCCTTTTGGCTCTGAATTCGATGAGGGTTTACTCTACTTCAATTTTAACCAGTGAGTTATTGGTCCTTACTCGATTTTATTACCCATTAATGGTTATTTCTTGATCAAAGCCAGGATCTACATTTTATTCCTTAGATCTACAAATTTATTCATTCCTTTGAGTTGTATTGCAACAAAACTATATATGAACCTTTAACTATCCACGCCTGAAAAGAATTATTTTTCCAAAATCAGTATATGCACATGTATTTTTCAAACTTATGGCTTAAAATATTACAACCCAAATTTGGGTATCACTCCTTTGGCATGGGTATTTAGACTTCTTTATTAATTATTGATTATGTAATCCATACCCGCACACTTGAGACAACAGTTAGAAAATAGTTAGGCTTTTGGCCTCTCTTATGTACATGGTTTTCTTTTCTTCTTTCTCCTTTTTTTTTGAGTGAGAAAATCATGTATGCATGAATTAGGGAAGTATAGGAATATGGATTAACCTTGAGATCTTAAATGATGATCTTCCTCTTTTCTTCTTTCCATGTACATTTCTCTCAGCAATAAAGATGAATAGGGAACAAAGTTTAAAATGAGGATGTATCAACCAAAGGAAAAACCTCAAGGTAATGATAGGTTCACTCATACTCCTCTATTTTATTGTTCATGCATGTGTACCTCTTATTTCAGTAGTTGTAATTTTCTTTTCAATTACATCCCATGGCTTGTGTGGGAACATTTTAAAATTCTTTATGAATAAAACATTGATTTATGAAAATGAGTTGTGTATTTCTTTCTCCATTTCGCTTCTACGATATGGATTGTATGATGAATCTTGAACAACTCAGTAATATAATTGAGTATCTTAATCATGAAGGAAAGAAAACTAAAGAATACCTGTCACATCCAGTAATGAACTCTAATTTCTGCAACATGCATTTATGTTTACTATTCCAAAACTTAGTGATTCATCTATTTTGAAATTGTATTTCTTCATCAAGACAAACACAAATGTCCTTCGGAGCTTTGTGTTCATTTGCTTGAAGATAGTCATGAAATTGTAGAATATGTGATATGTTATATTTGCAACAACAAACATAAGAGCATATTTCATGTAATCATTAATTAACTCAACAAGAATAATATTCTCTAAAAGAAACTTCCTAGCTTAGGTATCCTTCACCAATGCTATCCATTGTAACAAAGTTTCAAGTTGCTCATTTTTTCACTAGTGCAAAAATTGTCAATAGGCTCGTAAAGGAATTGCTCTACATACTCTATAAATTGAGTTGTACATTCAAGGTCATTGAGTTATGTTATAAAATTTAGCAAACCGTAACTAGTTCCTAGTGCTTTCTTGTTGTTGTTGAATATTGCTCTATTTGTTTATTATTTTTCTAATACCATTACATCTTTGGCTGCGTATTACTAAGTTTTTGTTTAGTATATTGGGCATTATTATGTCTAGTTTGAGATTTTCCCTTTAGTTCTAAGGCTTCTATTTCTACTAAAAATGTGTGCTTTTAGCTATAGCTTTAACTCTCCATTCTACAAATCAACTTAGGGTTTCTAAAACTCTTCTTTTAGTGAGTCTTATTTTAATTCTTTTAATATCTTGTTTTGTATTCATATGGATCTACCTCTTTCTCATTTTTCTTCGCTCTACGACTGATGTACTCATTACTCCATCTACATCTGAAGAATGTAATTTTTTTATTATGTTATTTATCTCCATGCTTTCGTTTCGCATGTTGATACTTTGATGCCATTTTGGTCATGAAAAACATGCTTGTGGTAACATATTTTCCACTCCATTTGTATGGATGGTATTTTTGTCATTTTGGATGATTTGTTTCGCTTAAGGGTTGAATTTAATCTGAGTTTGATTTGTTATATTTATATTTTTTCATCATGTTACTATGCATTTTAGAGGCATTTTCCTCTTTTCATTGGTTGTTATCACACGTGGGGGGGATCATACAATAACTTGTCCTGTCTTTAAAGAGTTTTTTTTTATAATGATGAATGATCTCTCAATTGAAAGTACCTTTGTAAACTTGTACTTTTATGATTAAGAACTCATATTCTTGAAAACTACATTTCTTATGTACTCTTTACCATGATGGGAGATAGGAAATCCATTGAGCGAACATAGAATGATGCTTGTAGCTGAATTTTTATTGAAATCTATGAAAAATTCCTTCTGAAAATTGAAAATTCCCATTGCTAGAAATGATAAATGTTGGAGTTTCATGGTCTTTGCAAGATGTTGAACCCCTAAATTTTATGAAATTTACCTTTTCTTATACCTACATAATGAGAATATTTTATGTTTATGATTATATTATTATAATCTTATTAGCTTTTATATATCCTTTGTGTAACACTTGGCGACATTTTTAGTGAAGAAAATTTGTCTTTTACAAGTTGTATGACTGCAATATAAAGTAATACTCCAAATACATGGTGACACTAACTTGATCATTTGTTCTTTCATGGTGTAATGCATTTTGGAAAACTTATATAAGAAATGCAAGTATAGTACTTTCTTATTAATTAGAAAAAATATCTTTCAACCTGCACATTCAAGGAACAACAACTTGAACACTTTAAATAAGAATTTCCCCTTACTCTAAGTCCCAAAATTTGTATAAATTTTTGGAACACAAGTTGAATATGTGTAAAATATATCATGCAGTAATTTAAATATGTCATTTTCTTAAATCAAGTAGTTTTCTTGAAGATCTTGAAAATCTAGAAAGCATCCTACCAATTTTGTGTTTTAACAATATTTGTTCTTGGAAGTAGTTAGTCTTATTGATATAAGATTGAATAGTATGGTATTTGAAATTTTGAATATTCAAAACTTCTTTATTAAGTTGCATCCTTCTAAGTTTTACAAAATGAGTGCATGTATATCTGAATGGTTCATGGAATGTTGTTATTAGAAACCATACTTTCTAGATTCTAATTGAACATATTCTTCTTTTATGGGTTGTCCTAGTTGCATTATTATAAACTCTTCTTCTTAGAAGCCCTTTATACTATAAATCTGCACTTGTATTTATCTACTGCAATCTCCAAAGCTTATCCAAAATGTAGCTGTAATCTATTTTGTGGATGCCAACACTTGTACTAAAGACATGGAATGTAATTTTTATTTGATCATGTTTCTTATTTGTTCCTTGTACATGTACCCTTTAGAAAACTAGTTAGAAAAATGGGCGAGAACTTCTCTTTTCATCCATCGGTGATTTTTATTTCTTGATATGGTTCGAAAATGGCAGCTTGATACTCCCTGAATGATATTGATATGTACTACGTGATTCTATGACTAGAGAGAAATATATAGATCTCTAACCATATGTTTTTCATATGTCAATAGGTAATGGAACGTGAAATGAGCATGCAAATGATGCAGCTAAAGAAAGGGGCACGAGAGAAACCAACCTATTCAAGAAATGATGGGTTTCCTCTCTCTTCACTTATTTATAGTTTCATGTATATGTATCTCTTTTGTTTGTACATATAAGTTACATCCCACAGCTTGTGTGGGAAACATTATTTCTTTATGAATAAATGAAATTAAATTATTTAATTGAGTTGTCTATTTCCTTTTGCATTTGATTACTATAAATAATAATTGTGGAATGAACTAAACAACTCAACACATAATTAATCTCATTCAAACATAAAGAAATAACAAGAATTTAATGCAACATGTACCTAAAAATGGAATTTCTACCATGAAAACACCAATTGTGCTTCATGTTTCTTTGTCCAATCTCTCAAATATATATTTTTTCCTACCTTCATCAAGGTCATGCACTAGTCTTTCAAGGCTTCTACATGTCTTTGTTGAAGACAACACTTGGAATGACAACATATGTGAGGCATTGCACCTTACAACAACACACACAACTACCATCTTTCTTTCAATCCTCCACAAAACTAACTAATTCCAAGAAACAAAATGATTTTTAGTACCCCTACATGATGATTGACCAAAATTGGCCAAAACGAACTAATCATTCAGTATTGGAAAGAATAAGACTCAAGGAGAAGGAACTACTTTGTATGTTTCAACTATCATAAACAAGTTCATTTTACAAGACATTGTCATAAGTCCATTAGATACAACAAAAATTGGCATGATTTCAAAAGACAAGTTAAGAAGACCAATCCTAGAAATGAGACAAAAGTAACTATGCCTAAAGTGGTTTCTAAAAATAAAAATATGAAATGGATATACAAGATCAAGGAAGTACATCTAGAAGTTGAGAAAGTAAAGAATAAAAATAATATGACTATGGAAAATGTTTAACATACGCACAAATTTAAAACAATCATAGAAGGCGAAAGTACTAGCAAGACTATAGTGGTTGATGAAAAAGGAAAGGGGAAGGAAGACCATTCAAATGCAAAGAATAAGGGATTTATACCTCAAGTAGTGTTGGAAAAAGTGTTCTTATCAGGCATTCAATCAGTAGGTGAGAATATAGGAGATGAAGGTTTCATGTCACCAAGAAGTGGATCCAAGAAGAATAACATGGAAACAAGAGAAAAAGGAGGAAAGTGTAAGTCGTCAAACTCGTGTGATGACTTCCTATTATTCTAAGGTGGTCCAACATGAAAGGAGTGCCTTCTCTAGGATTCTAGAAGGAAAACTCCATATGAAGGAAGCTTTAGTGTGGTTTTAAGGTAAGTATCATCATTATTAGGTGATGATTAAAAACCTTCCTATTCTACAAATTTTCCTGAGTCAAGGTATTCTATTGCTTTGTTTGACTCTTGAGTATATTGTTTACTTGAGGTGTTTTGAAATAGTCTCTTGATGAGAAACCAAATAAATTTATATATTACCTAATAAAAATATTATTTAAGGTCTTGTGTATGCAAAGTATTATATGAAATCTTCATGTGTTGGCTAACCGAGTGAAAACAAGTTTTAATCTATTCAAAGAGTACAAATTGTATAGGTATAAGTCAAGATGTCAAATAAATGGCGATTGGGTACTTGAAGACTCTAAAATCATTAGCTTCTAGTCTATATATAGCATTTTAGTTAAAGGACAGATCTTCATCTAATTAAGAATATCTCAAAGGTTGTTTGTTGGATACTTCGCTTGTGTATTTCACAGAGGTATGTCTTCAAATGAAAAATATATAATTGTAGAAGTGATGGTCCATGACACTATTAAAACCTTGAAATGTTGAAGGAATCCATAATAGATCAACATATTCTAGAGATGATATTGATTTTCAAAATATGCTCAAAGTACCTTAAAGATGTGAAATGTTAACGTACGGGGAAAAGAAGTGTTCCATACATCATAATCTAAGAAATAGGTGTCCTAGAAGGCATGATCACAATGAATATGATTTGAGATAGAGAAGTGAGCATAAAATTTGATAATCTAAAGGTATCATCATTTTAAAGGTGCCAAAGTTGATGAAATTAAGGACTATAATGGGCTATCTTCAGTTTTCTTCATGAGATCTTGAGTTGAAAGAACTTGTAGAGTTCTTATAGGTGTCAATGAGCTAAATATATTTGATTGGATTATTGTAGAGTCATCTTGAGATATAATAAGTTATGTTTGAGCTTGAGTCATGACTATGGAAGTGTAAAAAATTCGGTACAAGTGTTGTTGGGAGAATCCTTGAGGGTTGAAAAATAAATTTAGTATTTCATTGGTGAATTTTTGAACTACAAATTAATAGTGAACTGATATAATAATTTTGCACAATCACGGGGCTAGTCTAGAGGACATATTTACAAAGGAGGTATATGAAAAATAACAATTCCATGAATGAAGCTTTGAAGGAATTTAAAATTCCCTAATGGGTACTCAGGACATATTACTCATTAAATCTTGAAGCCATCTACAATAAGAATTATACATGACATTCTTTTGAGAAAGACCTAGTTAGAGCTTGTGAGCTAAAGAACTTAAAGAGTGATTCAAAGGAGAAGTATGGAGAGTGGGAATCTAATTTTTTGCATGCATATTAGGCATGTTAGAGAAGAACTAATGGATTATTCTATACCTTATGAGTATTTCTAAGCGTCTACATCCATTCATGGTGCAAGATCACATGGTCTTAAGAGGATAGAAGGAAAAAATCAAGAGATGATGATTATGACGTGTTGAGACTGAACAACACTTCAAAACCGTGCATATGAGTCATAAATTAGTGATATATGTGTGTCTCTTAAGTGAGAATGAAAATAATTTTGGTTGAAGAAAGGTATGCATATGAAATCAAGAACTCTTGGTAAGAGAAAAAAATGAAAAACATGAAGACAATCCTCTGTTTCAGTTTATAGGATTTGGAAATGATTAAATGAAGAAACAATTCATGAAGCTAAGGACTATAAAAATGAGAATTCAGCTTAGGAAAGAGTTGTTATGTTTTCTCATGCATATGGTACAAGAAAAGAGGTTTAATTCATTTCTTAGCATAAGAAGATACGGTGGGATTGTACAACCTCGGTGTAAGGTAGAAATAAAATCCTCTAAAGGATTATGATGGGCTATAGAATTGTATAATTAATAATTGGTGGTGGTCATGGTGAAGTGAATTGGTTACATAACAAGAAAATAGGTTTAGGGGGAGCTTTACACCTATTTAATAAAGAAATTCATACAGATATGTGAATCTAATTAGAAAAAATAGCAGATGCTTTCTTGGGGAGTATTTTATGGTATGACCAAGATTTGTTTTGTTTATCTTTCAAGATAATCATATTTTTGTGTTTATGCACCTTTTTCATAGATGTCAAAGGGGGAGAGAGTGTGCAAAAACTTGAATTCATGGTATCAAAATGTTAACATATCAATTTGCGACCAAACTTTCAGATTGTTTCCATCATTGAAAAAAGGGAGATTTTTGCACACTATTTTATTGGTGGTTGTTGTCACTTATGTTACATGGAATTGATGGAAAAGGAATAGTGGAAGATCATATATGTCATGTGGTTTTTAATGGTGGTTAGGAATGGGTATCAGTTGGGTAAGATAGTAAATCAAGAGTGGCCAAAACACATAAAAATTGTCAGTAACATCTTATTATACATAGGATAATAACCTCTTTGTAAGTAGTGTCTTATAAAATATCAGTTGTAGTTGCTTAAATTCTAGAGAGTTGTTTCTTTCTTACAATTTGCAGCTTGTAGAAGGTAAGTTATTGCTGATTGAATTATATTGGGGTGTTTGCTTAAACTTTTTTTTTTTGAAGTTCAACTTGAAATCATTGTAACTTAGAGGAAAAATTATCCAATGCTAGTTCTCTACGATTTCGGTGGGTTTTCTCGCATACAAGGTTTCCTACATAAAACATTGTGTTAAGTCTCTCTTTCATTTTATTGTGTGTGATTGTATATTCTTTTCTTAATCATTTTTGTGAAGTAGGAATATTTGAAAAGTTAATTAAGACACTAATTCCACCCCTTTAGTGTATAAGTTTCCAACAACAACGTAGAAATGAAATCACAATCACCCTTTTTATAAATTTTGAAAAAAATCACATTAATTGTTCCTTACCTACCACCATACTCAACATTAACCATGTGCAAAAGTAGCTTAACCACTATGCCTCATACTAAGTATTTTCATATGTTGTCGGTGTTATATTGTGTGATCATCCTTCTACGCATGGTCTTAAATATTAGAAAATTTCCTTACAAATACCTTCAATCAAACACCTGTAACATATTTCTTTATGTGTACCAATCTTTTAGGAGACGTTCAATTTTCAACCCATATATCTACATATATAACACTTGTACCTCCTCCACCCCCTCACTAAAAGTACGTGCAATCCTCTATGTATTAAATCAAAAGATAGCAGTAATATTTTAGTGTGTAAGTGCACTTATTAAAACAAAACACTTAACTAAATTGACAAAGCATAACAACAATGAAAGGAAACACAATAAAGGAAAATGTATTTAAGGTAAATCTACTCTAAGTGGCAATACTACCTTATTACAAACACCAAGAAGCCTTATTTATTTTAGGGATTCAAGGTACTCCCATTAAAGTAACTAGGAAATAAAGTGCCATCCAATGCATGCAACTGAAAAAATCATGATACCAATATCATTTTTACAACAAAGGGTCCCAACCAATGAAATTTCAATTTCCTGGGTTGTGCGTAAACTTTGAATCATATAGAAGAACCATATTTCCCACTTCAAATGTTTTGTACCTGACATGCCTATCGTGCCAAGCCCTTTGTCTCACCTTTTCTATTTTCTAGCTCCATTAGCCAATAACATGTCGTTCATCCAATTCCATCAATTTATACATGCTCTCTTAGACATCTTGTTCATCATCTAGTCCTCCTGCACATGCAGTACACATGGATGGTAACATGAATTCCATAGGTAATATAACATCTATGTTAAACACCAACTGAAAGGATGTTACCTTATTTGACCTTTTATAAGTTTTCCTATATGCCTAGAGTACAACAAAGACTTTATCATCACATTTTTTCCTTCCAACATCACATAGTTTTTTCAATGTTTTTCCTAGAATCTTGATGAAAGATTAAAAATACCATTGGTATATGGGTGATAGGAGTTATCCTATGTTGTGCCACCATAAAATCTACCAATAAAATCCTTATTGTATCATTTAAGAAATGAGTGCCCCTATTAGTTGTTAAACTTAAAGGACATACATACCTATTGATAATGTTCTCCCATAAAAATATTTTTCTTGTATCTTTCGTGCAAATTCTTAGTAGGTATTGCTTATGCCCACCTTGTCGATTGTTTGTATAAGTTATAATATAGTGCATGTTTTTACTACATGCAAGGTGGGGAAATAAGACCTATCGCACTTGTAATAGGCCTCAAAGGAATTTCATCTCTTGTTCTATTATTTCCATGGTGTTGACAATGATCACATGCCTTGACATATTCTTTGATATATTTATACGGTGTTTCCCACCATAGGATAGCCATGAATCTTTTTCATGGTGGCATCTTGAGCGTAATGATGTCCCACAATTCCACCATGATATTCTTTCATAATAGCCTCACGATCATGCTCAATAACACAATGGTGTAAAACTTGATCATGACCTAACTTGTACAAATTTCCACCTATCAACTAAAAGGGCACCGCTTGTGCATATTGTGATTTTCTTCTTCTCTAATGTCTTTCTTCCCTTAGACACTTGACCAGTGCATAAGAACACTCCAATATATTCTATATCTGCGGATGTGTGGTTTAATATGAACAACTGTGTATTTTACATTATATCCTCAATACCTTGCATGTCCTCTCTAGAAATGATTCATGAAAAATGGTGAGGTTATGAATTGTTTTTCTATGGTTTGACAAGCTGTGAACTGAAATTCGAAAATATTAGTATCCACTGAATGTGCCCTTGCAACATAAAATTTTGAAAAAATATTTAAGTGCCACATGATATATAAATAAGATAAATGGTGTTTCAAACAAGTATTTTCTAAACTTTTGCGGTGCGTAGATCATTGAAAATCATCGCGCTCGGTATTTATAGAATTATGTTCTCACAAGCGTCAACTTCACGCTTCTACAAGTCAAATGGGGTAGTCTATAATTCCTTATCTTGGTTGTGCAATCTGCACAAATTTCCATACCTAAAGCATCGGTGTGAACATAAAAGGGCTTATCCAAAGAGGGAAAGCATAAAATGGGTTCACTAGTCATCTTATCCTTCGAGTGTTTCAAACACATGTTGTTATGTGTCATTCCAATGATATTTTCCTTTAGTTTTTAACACCTCGTCAAAGGGTGTGAACATCCTTGCATAGCATTTAATGAATTTCCTATAATAACCAGTATGTACCAAGAATCCATGTAGTTCACTTTGATTATTAGGTTCTTCCAAACCTAAGATCATTTCTATCTTTGTTGGACCTATCGATAACCCTTCTTTACAAATAATATAGCTAAGTAAAGTGTAAAAAATGGTTGTAAATATGCACTAGTTAATATTTAGAGATATGCTCAGTTTCCTACACCTCTCAAATATGAGCCTTATATTCTCTAAATGATCTTTGACCAAGCCATAGACACTCCAGTCATCTAAATACACCTGTAAAAACTTATGAATGAAATATTGGAATGCCTACACAAAGATGCATGAGAACAAAGCGGCACATTTCTCGGTCAAGGGAATCACTATGTATGCAAAACTTCCCACTCGGTGGTGAAAATTTTCTTTTCCTTATCTTCCTTTGCTATGTGCACTGATGATATCCATAGAACCAATCTAAAAAGGAGTAGAAATCATGCCCTATAACTCCTTCCAGGATCTCTTCTATGAATGGGGTGGGAAAAGGATCAATAACACATGAAGAATTTCACTCTATGTAGTCTACACATGTGTTTATCCTCCCATGATTTTTTATACTAATGACTATAGGACTATCCCATTCAGATTCTTAAATAGGCTAAATGATACTAGTCTTGAGAAATTTATCAATTTCTTCCTTCATCTTGACGTGTAGATTAGGATTCATCCTATATGGCATTTTCATAATTGGGTGCATGCCTTCTTTAATTTTTATTTTAATCTCACCTAAATAAGGGTGTACTCCATTTAATTCATGATATCCTCTTAAGAATAAGTCCTTAAATTCATGCAGGAGTTCAATGATCTTAGAAACTTCCTTCTCGACTAGTAATAACCGATAATGGCTTATTTAGGCTCTACATTTAATCCAATGTTGACCTTATTTATTTTCATAGGATCGTGATATGCATGTGCCTTCATATATTTTGTATCCATCACCTCTTGCATACCTTCAATGTGGTTAGTATCCATGTTATTCTCCACATCATCCTCATCATTTATCATGTATACTAGTTTACCATTTTCCTTTTCTTCACAGGAGAGGATCATTTCTTCTTCTTCATTTTATTAAAGGTCAAGGTGTTCCTATAAATCCATCTCGTTAAACATAGCTATCAAGATTTCTTCATCCTTTGTACTATCTCCTAGAGTAAGGTGCTTCATAATCTGATTGCTTCATTGACTAGAGGCTTACTAGAAAAGTAATCAAAATTATGAATCATACTTGAGGTCATCACCTGTAATAATTTTTTTCTCTTCTCAATTATGCATGGACATACCATGTGCATGCATAACTTCCTAGGGTGGTGTAGAAATTATATATCAGAGTGATGGTGGCAAGGTATCCATCCCCTCCATCAAAAGTCTCTCACATTGTCGACATGGTGTGAAGAAGGGGACTTCCCATGAAATTAAAATATTTTTGAATGTACATTTATCCTTAAGAACCTAGTAGAAAAGGTGATTCTCACTTATCAAAATTCTAATAAGTTTCCTCTGTGTGTACTCCACCAACGTGTTGTTATCCCACATATAGTATATACCAACATATTCTTCTCTCTTCTTGATTTGTCCATAGGTATTCTATGGCATTCAGAAAAACATTAGGATTCCTTCACCTATGTTTCTAGGTACACGACTATAACTCAAGCACCTAACCTTGCATGGCTTGATCGTGTGAGTAACTATGTTCTTTATCTCTCACCCAAATACTTCATACATTACGAGCACCCAGTTTTCACAAGCAATATGTGTAGTATCACTACCTGATGGAGCATAATACCATTGTATCACTCCTTCCTAAGATGGCCCAGTTACTTGAGGATCATCATGATTGTGCGTGAATTGTCATGTTCAATTCCTCTTCACGTAAAGGCTCAATATCTGAGCATCCTTTGTATCTCTCAAATTATAATGACACACTCTTCATTATTCTCAAAGCTAATGTACCCCTTATTAAAGCACAAATCTGCATTATTAGCATAACACCAGGTGTGCCCAAGTAACATTGGGAAGCTATCTTCCTTATCAAGATCTAAGACGCAAGGTCCCGATGTAAACTTGGCTCCCTTAATTGTAATAGTTATATCCTTCAAGTACTCAATAGAACTATCCCTGGTCATTTTTTCCATGTAAAATACATTGGAAGAAGGATGCAATGGTGGTCTTCCCATCGATTCCAAGCATCCAATGTGAGTACATTAACTTTTGAACCTTTATCTATCGAATGTTTCTCAAATGCCATCCATTTATGAATTCATTAAGTTTAATTTCCTTATCATACTCATGGTTATGTGGGGGCATATTTTCATGAAGTATCTTCCTCTCATAGTCTACACCAGCACACAATACCTTCTCTCTCAACAATTCTCCTAATAGTGGAATTATATTATCCTTGCAACATTTGTGAATTTTTATGAATCATCCATATCCTTCTACGAAGTTCAACTTTAATTCTCGTTTCCATCTCTCATAACTACTCCTTCGGGTTCATAATTTCTCCTACGGATCTATGATAACACATGATCTATGGTCTCTGGTAAACCTATTTTTAATGTGAAAGATTAAGATAATTTACACTGATTACCTCTTTCTTCAATATTGGTCAATTATACTTCATAATATCTCATGCAAGCATATCCTCATCAAATTTTATAACTAAAACATTTAACCGGGGAAGTTATTACCTTAGGAATCTAATGATCTTCAAATGCGCACTACACCTTTATCATCCCGCACCATTTATCTTTCTCGTGTTGCTTGTTCATGTGATCATATAGATCGGGACATTCTTCAAACTTAGATTATTTTCCAAACCATGACCAAATCACACTCTAAGGGCACTCGTGTTGTTAGTGATCGGGAGGTCCACAAGTATAATAGCTTCCTCAGGAATACTCCTCTCCAGCCTACCATGACCTTGGCCTCTATAACCTTCAAAAAACATTTGTTTTTGTTATCTCTAATGTTACACCCTTCATTATGTTATCGTTTTTGGTTCTTAGATCCACTAGACACACTATTCTAGTGCATGCTAGTTTCAATTGCTTTATGAATATGATCAATTAACCTAAAGTTTGAGGTATCATGGGTATGAGTCTTGTAAATATTACAATATATAGACATATCCTTTTGGATCACATGCTATAAGAGGGGACATCTACTTACATCATGGTGAAAATGACAAATGTCACAATCCAAAAACATTACGCACACCGACTTGCAAGGGGGATATCCTTCATGTGTCCTTTAACCTCGCAATCTGTATACAATATTCCATTACATGTCTCATGTGCTGAATTAGTAGATATCGTTTCAACATGATTCACCTTAGCTACAATTTGTGCCACCAAGAATGGGTGACTCTAGTGTCCATACTCCCAAATTCCTCAATATACATAGTTTGTTGCAAATTTTCACACGGATCTACAAAATTCTTATGAGATAACTCCATTGAAAAGGAGTAAAAAATCTACCAACAAACCATTATGCATGTTGACTTGGATGTATATTATAAGACAAATTTGATAGGAAATTTTTAAGTCACATGAAATACTCCCACATGCTCTCTCGATAATCCCTCCTTAATGTCTTTAATCTCGTGGATACTTTTCTATTCAAAATAAGGAATATGTAACTCAAAAAATAATGCAGAGCACAAAGAATTATAATCCACTATATTCTCATGCGATTCATACTTTCTATACCAATTATATGCGTGCCCTTGTAAAGTAGTAGAAAAATTACTTACTTTTCTATCTAAAGTAGTAATTCCCTCAAAGACACCATAGAATCTTGCACTTGTGCACATGCTCTATAGCATCTTCAATAACTATATATTATGGAAAGTGGAGAGACATCTCATAATACACCTATTGTGGTTGATGATGGTGTGGACCTTATCTACTAGATTCATAATTTTAATTCACACCTCAATTTTGTCCACCACCGAGAACCACTTGATCCAATTAATCTTGATCCCCCTAATCCTATAGATTCACCGAACCTTTTGTGGCATGATCCGGTAGGTGGATGTACTAACTCGAGTAAGAACAATGGTATTAAATTTAACTTCCATAATCTATGAAGTTGTAGTGCTTCCAAATGTGTTCCCAATATTATGCATGCCCACACTCTATCCAAATGACACGCAGGAATAAATTTTCCTAATCCGAGCCCCAAATAAAGATGATGTCTATGCTGGAATAGGTATATGTGTTGTATGTTGTACTTCTATATTCAAAGGAAATGTTACCTACTCATATTCAATGGATTAACTATACTCCCTTGATCCTCAATAATTACTTGAACTGAAACACCAAGTGAAGAGGCTAGGTCACTAGGTGGGATCGGTTGTGCACCCACATGATCCTAAATATTTCTCCTCTAATGAACTCTCATAAGAATTTGAGGGGAATTCTCATTCATTCTTGCCTAATATTTGGAGAACAATATGCTCTCTCTCCACACCTTCCACGTGAGCTTCCAATCCTTCACAAGACATATTCCTCCTCAACTACAAAGATTCCTCAATGTCGTGTTGCTTCATCAATTACCTCTCTCGATCTTCATTGTACTTGAGCTACCTTTCCTCTCTTTTTCTTTCTATCGCTACATATGCCATCTTTCACTACACATTCTCTTTCTCAAGGAAATATTTAGTGGCTAATTTTTCGTAAACTCTTGACAATCCGGATTTTTAAAAATTGGAAATAGTGAATTGTAGCAAGTAAGAGCTTTACTTATTCACTAAAACATTTATTTGATAGGTTCTTTTCACGGTACATATTTCTACTAGTATTTAAACATATATATGAACTTATGCATGTAATTCGCTAACATTTCAAATCATTTCATGTACATATTCACCAAAGGGTACGTAGCCTACAATCAAACATTTCTCATCCAACCTCAACTATAACCTATCTGACTATCTAGCATCCAACAAACATCCATCCAACTCTCTTCCATCAAACCTCATAGTCATCTAAAATCATAGTCATCCAACCGCATTACCATCTAACCTTAGCATCGTCCCACCTTAGTGTCATCTAACAACATCATCGTCCAACCATAGAGCCTTCCAACCTATGAGTCATCTAATCTCAGAGCCATCCAACCCTGTATTTTTCCAACCTCAGATTCATCCAACCCTAGATTCATCTTACCTCATACTTGTCTAACTCTAGAGCCATCTAACCTCGGATCCGTCTAACCTCGATTCGTCCCACCCTAGATTCATCCAACCTCATATTCATCCAACATCAAAACCGTCCATCCTTAGAGTTGTCAAACCATTTAGGCATAAAACTACAAAAGAGATCCATCCTACTGAAATTCGTCCAATTCTAAGCGGTGTTGTCCTATACATTTTTTCCTTCCTTAAATCAACCTAAACAATCCTTGTTTTAAATTTAGTGATATATTAATAGATTATGGAAATCATGGTGAGAAGGTTATAAATTCCACGAGTTTAAAAATGGTTCAAAGACTATTCTTGGCTATTTTGGAAACTCACAAAAATGAAGGTTGTCTCGCATTAGATGAAAATATTGGTATGTTCTATTTACAAAGTTATTAACTTTGTCTTAAAAATTTGATAATTATGTTTTTCATATTGTTTTTCAAACTCTTTGCACTCTTATTTTATGTTTACTTAGAGGTTTGAGTAATATATAAAATTAATAATATATATGTAACAATTTTTAAAATTATAGGCAAAGATTTCATAAATACATTCACAAATTAATTAATTTAAAGATATTGATTGTTTGGGTTAGCACAAGGTTGCATGTATAACATGTCGATCTAATCATACATGCAATAAAATTTGATATTATACCGGAAGAAATATACAAAACAAGAGATATAAATCAACACCAGATTTAATGTGGTTCACCAAGTATGGGCTCAATCCACAAAGAAACAAGACAATCTATTATTCAAAGCTTTAGAACATATACAAAGAATATTTACAATCTTCCACACCTCTTAGATGTATTGTACTTTATTTCTCTCAATTTTTCCTTCTTCTCCAATAATTCTCTCTCTCATAATAATAATCAATTCTTACAATACCTTACTTCTAAACCCTAGATTTTATGCTTATATAGGAATATACAAACATAGGGAACTTAGCCATGTAATTACAATCAATAGATCTACTTTAATTCTAAATTTAGATCTAATTCCCGTGAGTTAAATAAAACACGACACAAAGGTAATCGACGCCGATTATCCCTAACCGAGGTTGGTTCCTCCTTTCTTGACCAATGTCGGTCAAAGGTGACCGATGTTGCTCTCTCCATAACCGATGTCGATTACTATTTTTTTCTGTAATTTTTGATAAAGAATGCTAATCTGAAGTAATTGAGATCCAAAACTAAACAATCTCCCACATGGAGATAAATTACTTCACTATACCTATATAGCATCATTCTTGAATCCTTTCCTTCACTTTGTTTCCTCCTCTTCAAGTCTCAAACTTGAAGACTAACGAGATCGAGTTTAGCTCCAACTTCTCTTTTTGGTAATGCCTTCGTTAGCATATCTCGTATGGTTTTCACTTGTATGAATCTTCTCAAGTTTATTTGCCCATCCTCCAACACCTACCTTTGAAGTGATACCTCAACTAAATGTGTTTCATTCTTGAATGAAATGTTGAGTTATTTCCCAAATAAATTACACTCTAATTGTCACTAAATTTTTGCAATGATCTTTCTCCTTTCCCAACTCTTCCATGAACCTTATCATCCATATAATCACTTTGCTATCATCTATAAATACAACATACTCTTACTCTCTAAGTATACAAATCCAAAACCTTCTGCAGTCTTGAAACCCAGCTAACTATCGTCCCACCCACTCTGAAAATATATCTAGTAGTGCTCCTTATACAAATGATATCAATCCATATCTCGTATATACATATCCACATAAAGAAATATCAAGACATCCATAGCATAACTACATTCTAGATGTCCATACCTAAGTATCCATTACACTACTTTCCAATGTTCTTTACCTAGATTATACATAAATCTACCCAAAACTCCCACTTCCTATATAATTTCTCGGTCCTGGGTACACACCATAAAGCATACATGAGACACCCAAATGTTGAAGCATATGAAATTAGTGTCATGTATTTGACCTCCTCATGTGATGAAGGACATTGATATTTTATCAATTTGAAGTGTCCAGCCATATGTGTACTTATAGGTTTTGAAACTTACATGTTAAACCTTTCCAACACCTTATTTATATAAACCTCCTAAATCCTTTTTGCATCTGTGTATTTATATGCCAAGGATTCTTTTTTCATATCCTAAATCCTTCATAGAAAATGTGTGAGCTAGATTTCCTTAAGCTCACCAATGTCCCGCATAATAGATCCTGTAATAAGAATATCATCTACATATATAACAACAAAATAATAGAACTCCCATTTTTAATTTTCTTGAAATAAAAACAATGGTCGATTAAAATCTCAAGTAACCATACTCATGCATGAAACCATCAAACCTTATGTACCATTGCCTTGGTGTTTTCTTGAGCCCATATGCACTCTTTTTCAACCTACACACTAATTTCTCCTTACCCCCTACTTCATACCAAGCGATACGCTGCATATAAATCTCTTCATCCAAATCACTATGAAGGAAATTCATCTTCACATCTAGTTTCTCTAAATACAAATTATCTACTGCAACTATAATCTATACAAGATGAATATAATTCATCTTTACAACAATAAAAAATATTTCACCAAAGTCAATACCTCTTTTTGTGCAAATATCTTTACTACAAGCCTTGCCTTGTGCCTTTTATGTCCACCCTCTTCTTATTTCATCTTGTAAACCCACTTGTTTTGCAATGTCCTCTTTCATGCCGACAACTTTACCAAATCCCAAGTCTGTTTGTGTTCTAAGGAGTCCATCTCTTCATCCATGTCATGCTCTTAGTGCATGTGGCTCTTATCTTACATCGCTTCTTCAAACTTTCGGTTCACCATTATCAATCAATAATAAATAATATAGAGAAGGTATAAATATTTTGGAGGTTTACTTACCCTTTGTGACCTTCTCGCAGAATTTTGGGGTACCTGAGGCTCATTCTGTACCTCCTAAACATTTGTTTCCAATTCATATAGTGTCTCGATGTTGGTCACCTTGTAATCGACGCTGGTTTTGCTAACCAATGACGGTTTGGCTCTCAGTAATCGGTAATGATTCTATTGACCAATGGCAATAAGGGCCAACTGACATTAGTTCATTTGTATAACCTTGTTAGTATGATTTTTAAATCGAGAGTTCATTTTCATTCAAAAACTTCTAAACCGCTTAGTCCTTGGGTACCAAAATTTAATCCTATACATTCTCTTTTCATTCCATTCAATGTCACGACTCCTAATAATTTTAGAATTCTTTAAATCCCAAAAATAGAATCCAAAATCACAGATCCATAACCAATGAAAGTGCATCTTTTGGATATCGCATCCAACTTTTTCTTATTTTCCTTATCAACATGCATAAAATCTAATGAGCCAAAAATTTAAGAAAAGAAAGATCTACCTATTTTTGGTCCAAGCTTCCTCTATTATTCCTCCATCTAGTGAACTTAAAGGCCCACGGTTAATCAAATAAACCATTGTATCAACTGCTTCTATCCAAAACTACAATGATAAACAAGAATGTATCCTCATACTTGTATCACGTTCCATGATTTTCATATTCATTCTTTGTGCAACACCATTCTCTTGTGATGTTATTTTAATTGTCCTTTCTCTACGTATTTCATTTACTTGAACAATAATCATTAAAAAACTTACTATAGTATTCACCACCATTGTTAGATCTAAGGCACGTAATTTTAAATTTGATTCATTCTCAATAAGGGATTTCCATCTTTTAAAATCCTATAAAACATCATATTTACATTTAATACAATAAGCCCATACCTTTATTGAAGCATCATCAATGAAAGTGACATAATAATAGGATCCTCCATGAGAACCTACCCGAGTTGGTCCCTAGACATCCGAGTGTACAAGATCTAATTTATGCTCCTTCTTAGTTGCCCCAATTTTGAAAAATATCATTCTATTTTTATTTACAAAGATAGAATGCTCACAAAAAAAAATATAAATCTTTCAAATCTGATAACTTAACCTTAGCCTTTAAGATCTACATTCCTTTTTGACTCATATGGCCCAACCGATTATTGCACATGTATGGATCTGAGTCTGAAGTAGATAACAAAGAAAATGAATCAATAACACAGCTAGAAAAATATAGCATTCCTACCTTCTTACCTCTCTCCACAACAAAATCACCTTTGGTGACTTTCCAAGAGTTTGTTGTGAATGTAACCATGCAACCAAGTTTCACCTAGTTGCCCTACGTAAATAAAATTCCTCTTGAGGCTTGGCACATGCCTCACATATTTCATTACCAATGTATTTCCATTATGCATTTTTAGATGAAATTCCCTTTTACCAAGAATACTTCAAGGTTCATTGTCACCCAAATAAACATGCCCAAAATTTCCCTACACATAATTTCTAAAATAACGCTTATTAGGGGTTGCATGGAAAGAAGCTCCCGAATCTAAAATCCATGATTCTATTCTAATATCCAAGGAAATAATAAGAGCATCTTGCATTACCTTTTGCAATATTTTCCATCTTATTTGACTCTTTACTTTTTTCTCGGCTGTTGGTTTTCTTTATCCTTTGACCATCAATCTTTCTTTTCATGTCCTTTCTTTCCACATTTCCAATAGGTAATTCCCTTACCTATGGATTTGGATTTGTCATCAATTGACTTTTATTTCCCAACATTCTTACTCTTGGATCTCTCCTTTTCTGGCTCTTCTTTCTACATTCAAAGCATTCACATATGATTCCTTTGTACTTTTCCTATAAATGTATTCATTCAAGATTATACTAACCACATCAGAAACTTCAAAATATTATTAGCATGGATGTTGTGTTACTAACAATCATTAACTAGTTATCACAACTATTAGGAAAAGAACATAAGAGTAAAAGTTCTTTTAATTTATCATCAAATAGAATATCAACCAATTTTTACTAATTTACAATAGACCGGAAATCATTCAAATGACTAGATGAAGATCCACCTTCATACATCTTAGATATAAATTGTTTCTTCATATAATAAAATTTATTTGAAGCACTAGGTTTTTCATATAATTTAGCAAGAGATTTCATTAACTCTACTATAGATGTCTCTTATGTAATATTAGAAGCCACCCATTCGTAAGGCTCAATATTATAGATCCCAAAGCCTTTATGTCAAGAATATTCCACTCTTCATCAATCATCTTTGTAGGTCTAGCATTTTCATCCAACAAGAAGTAAATATCTCTTTGATACGATAATCCTTAATCTACATCTTCCATAATTGATAATTTCGATTCGTCAAACTTCTCTACCTTGTACTTGTTTTCTTCTATTCTTTTTGTAGCTCCTAGTCAATCAGAAAACCCTCTGCGTGAGTTAATTTGTCACTACACAAAACCCTCAAACAAAGATCGATACCGTTGCTAGGGTAGCATAAGGTTGTCCAGAGATAATATATCATATCTAAGCATACATGTAATAAAAGTAGATATTCTACTAGAAGAAATATACAAAACAAGATATATAAATCAACACCGATTTAACGTGGTTCACCCAAAGTGTGGAATACATCAACCAAGAAACAAGACAATCTATTATCCAAAGATTTTAGAAGATATATAATGAATATTTCCAATCCTCCACACCTCTCGGATGTAAAGTAATTTATTTCTCTCAAGCTTTTTCTTTCTCCAAGAATTCTCTCTCTCTCACACACACTAATCATCAATTTTACAATACCTTACTTATAAACCATAGATTTCATGTTTATATAGGCATATATAGAATTAGTGAACTTAGCCATGCAATTACAGTCAATACATATTATTTAATTCTAAATTTAGATCTATTTCTTGTTAGTTAAATAAAACACCACACATAGGTAATCGACGCCGATTAGCCCTAATCAATGTCGGTTCCTCCTTGTTTGACCGATGTTGGTCCCTCGATAAGTGATGTCAGTTATAGTGTTTTCCTAGAACTTTTAATAAAGCATGCTAATCTAAAGTAATTGAGCTCCTCAACTCAACATCGATGATCCTTTATAAGTTGAGGAAAACATTCCTTCCTTGATGACATAGAACTAGAATAAGTTTAATCGAATTCTCATGATACACCAATAGAGGAATCTTCTTCTCCAATGTCTATTCCAGACATTGCCATGGATTTGTTATCCAAAATTCACCCCCCAGGGTAAATTTTGATAACATGCATTAAATTCTCAAGTCCCAGGAAATTATATTGATTCAGGGCAAAAAGTCATGTTTCTAGGGTCCCCTCAGATTTTTTCTAACTCCCCTATCCAAGTAGAAGAGAGCAAGTTCTGAGAAAAGGTGAAAAATTTGTAGAAAACAAGCTCGGGCCAGAAAAAATCATTAAAAATGGCTAAGTCCTAGTCCTCGCAACAGTCGGGACATGAGGGACATCTGGGCGCGAACCGCCGAAAGGCCGCCAGCGAGGTCTGTGCAGCATTTGGGACAGTTGGGACAAAGGGACGCGTGGGACGCGGAAATCCGAACTGGCCGAAAAATGGAAAAATTGACTAAGCTAAACAAAGCAGTGATGGGACATCTCGGCGGTTAGTACGCGGAGGACATGGGTCACTTAAAAGACTTAAGGCATCCTGGAACAGTTGGGCCGAAGGTACGTGAAGTATACGAACCGCCGAATCGGCCAAACAGAGGACTTTTGTCTGGGACATCCGGGCCAAAGGGACGCGTGGGACGTGAAAATCCGAAGTGGCCGAAGGCAAAGAAAAAGTCAACGTTTGGTCCGAAACTTCAAACGGCCATAAATTTTGACTCAGAGCTCGATTTTAACATGAGGGTAGATATATTTAAATAAGATAAATATATTTGGCTCGGCCGATTAATGCTCATTCCGTCAAATGACAGAAAACGCCCTGCTGAGGCCAAAAATAGTCTGCCGCACTCAGAAGGCCATAACTTTCGCATTTCTCAACGAAATCACACAAAATTGGTACCGTTGGAATTGTGGATCCGAGACCGACGCATGGAAATCAAGAAATTTGAGATTTGGCTAGATACCGATGGATATTTTTCATAAAACGTGGCTGGGTTCATAATAGTGTTTTATTTGGTAGTTGGGAGTGCAATTAAGAGGCATGGTCATCATTCTTTCTCTCCGCAAGACATGGGGCAGTATGGGAGCCTTTTGCAAGTAATATAAAATCATTCCATTCCATTTAATACCTCTTACAGTGGTTGAAGGACAGATTTCGGGATTTCCATTTTCCCTTCTCTTTCCCTTCTCATTTTTCTATAAATTGGAGTGTTGGGCTCATTGTAAGCGAGAGTTTTTCAGATAGCAAATCTCTGTCAAAATTGATTTGTGAAGCCAATGTGTTGCAGGCCCTTGTATTGGACTCCTTGCATGGTGATCTAGGCCCTTATCTTGTAATAGATTGAACTGTGCATATCATGAAGCAATAAAATATCAGTTTGTGGATGTATCTTCCCTTACTGTGTTTTCTTGCATTCTTCTTGCCCCTTTAATATTTCTACAAGAATATTGTGTCTATTATTATGTTCTTGCAGGGATCCATTATCATTGTGTATGCTTGGAATATTGTTGTGAATGCATTTTGCTAGATTATGGAGAACTGTCATCACCTCTTCTACTGTGCACTTTGCTTCTGTATTTCACGCATTTGGAGACTACTCTCACACCCTCATTTTTCGGTGTATCACCACTTTAGTGTAGGCTTTCATTTTATGCATTCTCTCTCTCTGGTCCCTTGGAAATTTAGATTAGTATAGTTAGTTTCCCTGCATTAGAGTAGATTGTGGCGGTGTAGTTTAGGAGAAAGAACAAGCTTTCTCTCGGAGGTCTATCTCAAGTAAAGCAAGTCCCATAACTTGGAGATAGTACCCATGTTAACCAATCACACCTTTGGATGCTAGTATGATCAAACTAGAAATCAGATCAACATCCAGGGGTGCGGTGATTCGGTGATAACAAAGCTTAGCATGTAGAGGGAATGAGATGCTATTGTGTTCTTTAGCATATCGAGAGATGTAAAATGGATTCACGGTCATTTCTTGAAAAAAAAGGAGACATAACCTAAATGGTCATCCAACGACTTTACTTTCTAGTTATCTAATAGTCAAACCTAACACTAACAGATGTACAACCTAATAGTTGTCAACATAACACCCATCTAACCTATCGGATGTCAACCTATCAGCCATTCAACCTAGTAGTCATATAACCTTTTATACGACATGGGTTTAATAATGACCAACAACCATCTAATCCAACGAAAGCGTCTCGAACATAAAAATTGATTTGCCTTTTCTCGTGAAATTTTTTTGAAGATTCACCTTCATTTTGAAAGTTCATTTCTGAGTTTCACTACCCATTCTATAATTTTTTTTTTTGGAGTGGGGGTCTTTAAATGAACCCTTTTCCTTCCCCTACATACGGTGTTGGGTTTATCTAGCCATATGTAACATCTCCAAACATAATACCACCATCAAGATATTTAGTGCTAAAGGGATAACGCATATGTAAGATCCTCTGGACTCACACAATAAATAAAACTCAGCAACCTATGGAAAAATACATAGAAACAACATATTCTATCATATAAATATGCACATAACCAACCCACCAGGTGATCTACAACATGCATCTAAGGTTCATGAGAATCAAACAAAGTATGGCAATCCTTTCCGTCCAAACCCTTAGTTTGTAACTCCAACCCTTATTTTATGTGTATGTGTACAACCATTCTTACAGTTCTATTGGAAAGAAGTAAACTAATGTCTCATAAAAATCATGAAAGCAGTATCATCAACCTATCGAGTGTTTATTGAAATAAGGTCCGAGCCATATCTTAGCACAGACTAATCTTGTTCTCATTGTCAACCAACCTTGAAATACATTCAAGAGTTCATTGATATGCAATCATCATGCTATATCATGACAGCAGATTTAGGAGAGGTCCCGGAAATAAAACCAAAATGTAGCCTTATTTTACCACTCAATTTCCTAGGTGCACTAGCTCTTCATTTAGAGAGATCTGAATACTCACTAGAAATGCGTGAAATCTACCAAGTTATTATTTTATAAGTAGTTTTCAAGATGTTAGAATTCATGTTCATATAAACCATTATCAAAGCATATATTCCATCATATAGATCGGATCTATGAGCTCAAATTGGAAAAACTTGTAATAACGAAACATACAAATCACATAAGTATTAATATCACAATTACCATACAACCACCATGATTAGATACATCAATTACCATAATCCATCCACAATACTCCATTGCATTAATTCATAAAGTAATAAAAGTGAATAAATACTCATAGTATTCTCATGGAAGCATGCACACTAAAAAAATTAGGGCAACATAACTCGTTATAACTCGGATATCACAAATAAAGAAAATAAACTACCATATATAGGAGTGGATACTTTTCCTCGACTACCCACACATCTCTAGAAATAGCTTACATGCTCAAATATCCATGCACCAACTCGCGTGCTTTTACAAGAAGGCTAATAATAGATTAGTATATAATTAAACTCTATCTTAATATTATTAGTAGCACAAATAATGCATGATATTTTCTCTTCCTCTTTGTTCCAAAATGAGTTTTCTTATCCGTGTAATCTCCTTCTTTAATCGATTGTGTGCTCCGCACTCCATCTTTTTTTCCTATTTTTAACACATTCAACGCAAAATCGGCTAAGTCCTAAAATTTTCCTCCTGGACATATCCACTCTTATTGACACTTTCTCAAACCTTTGTGCCCAACTCACGTTCCTTCTTAACACTTAGAAAATGTCTCCATGCCCAACAATATTGGGTTAAATTTGGAGGAAAATTAGCAAATCAAAGTTTTTTTAATATTTTTACCGGAGATAAAACATCAAACGTTAGTGAATGCATATTATCTTGCTTTTTTACCTGCCTTTAAATCTTTAAATATACATGATTTATTTCTCAATAATGCAATTACAACAATCTATTACAATTGAAATTTCATTACACAACATCATTTGAGTGGGTATGTGTTTTCACTGGGTGATTTTTCCATAATTGTTGTAGAATCATTATGGCTAATGTATATATCCTTTAATTCATCCATAACATTGAAAGGTTCTTCTTTACATATTTCTACATGCTTTTAATCTCTAATTGAAGGATTCTATCCGATGGATCTCATAGTTCTAGGTAAAAATTAATTTACTTTTATTAATCTACACGATGAATATTAAAAGCTGTTATATTCTTGTAGTCGAAAACATGTTAGCTTTTTTATTATTATTTCCATGAAAAGAAAAAAAGGAAAATAATATTTATCATGTTTTGAAACCCATTTTTTTAAAATCAACATGTGTTGTCTATTATTTCTCAATACAAACATGAAGATCTGTAACCAAAACAAACTATTTTATTGTCCTTTGTCTATATGAAGAAATTTATTGTGAATAATATGTAATATTTTTTAAAAGCGCGCAAAGATTTCAACAAAGATAACTTAAAGAATCCTCACAATGTAGCAAGGCTGAAACAATTGGCTAACTACAATGGCACTTCCCCTGATAAATTGTTATTTTTCAGTATCCTGCATATGATCCATTTCCAATATTATTTGAACATCAACACATCCTACTGAAAATTTTGTATGATCATGATATGTACAGTAACCAGAAACACACTTTTAGGATCCATTTATTTGATTGGTGAGCCTTTATTTGATTGGTAGTTGGATTAGTTTAGGCCTAACTGTTGGATCATTTTTTCTGTGACATGCTATTATATTTTCATCAATCATTATCAATCGTTCAAGACATTCATGGCATTATTGATCTATTGTGATCATATTCTTCTATTCATGAATTTTGATGACTTAATAGTTCATTATTGTATTTTATGTTAAGTCAAGAATGACAATAGGTGGGTATTGAATTGACATCTATAAAGTGGCATATCAAGTAGGTTGTAGTTACAATTTTCTTAGCAAGGATGGAGACAAATAGGCACACCATATGAAGTATGGTATACCGATAAATCATCCTTGTGATGTCTACTTATTGGGTATTCTCACAACCAAACACCCAATATATGATAGTTGATTAAAATAGTTTCGAGATGAACATGGTGGGTTACGGTTTGGGAAGATGAATCATAATTATGCCTAAGCATGAAAAACCAATAGATATATGACATCCTAAATAAATATTGCTATATAATTTTCAATATGATTAGAGCTCTTGAAAATATGTAAGTCAAGTGAATTTTTTTAGTTTTAATCTCTTGTTGAAATTGATGACATGGGTTTTATCTATTATATCGGGGATACAAAAGTTTCATGCCTCAAAACCATTTTATTTGTAAGATGATTTTCTTCATTTTTGTCATCGGAATATAAGAAACAAAATAGGATATTAGTATCTATACATGCATATTGCTTTATGGATATATAGATAATGAGTCGAGGTCATAAATGAATTCCTACAAAGTAAGATATGTGAACTTTTATGTTGTATAGTTTGTTTATCTTCTACACCCGAAATTAATTTGTTAAAGATTCATAAAAATTCCCCATTTCCATGGTACAAGGTTATTGTTTTCTAGATCAGTAGATCTGTAAATTAGGTCATTATAATGACTACATCTAGAAATTTTGGTCAAAGTGTATGATTTTATAATTTTGTAGATAGTAAATTAATTCATTATAATGAATTTTATAAGTGTATGGTTTACTATTTTTATACACAATGAATTAGGTCATTATAATTACTTTCTTTAGCAAAATAATGAAAAGCTTGTGTTATCTATTATAAGCACCTAATTTGTAGACAAGTGAATTAGTAATCATAATGAATTCTTATAAAGCATTAAAAGACATTATTTTTTTCCTATTACATGAATAAATTAATTGTTGATATCCAAAAACCACAACAAACAAAACTGAATTGGTTTGTTGGTGCTCAATTTGATCTCACCCCTGTTTGCTCTAAAATTTCAATCTGAGCTCTGGCCGTATTTTATATTTCCCTAAATGGATGCATGAAAGGTGTTTCTTCATTTGTATGTTGTCAATATCCTTATCCATGGTTGTGGATCACATTTGGGCCTTGTATCACTTCCAATTTCTTCTTCCTTAAAGAAAGATTCGATTCTAGGCCAAAATGGTGAAGTTCCCTACATCTTACTATTCGACTGGCATATTTCCCTATAAAATTATATCACAACATCTTCAGCTACGTGGTATCTTTTGATTAGATGAGGCATGTCGGGTCTATTTTATAACTTGTCACTATTAGCTATGTTTGTAAAAAGATCAATTTGACCCCGCGACCCCGTTGAGTTTTGATTGGCCGATCAAATTTATAAAGGCGGAGCAAATTTCTTTTTTTCTCAAGGTGTATATGTGTTCATTTTTAATTGGATATAGGTCGGTGAGTCTTTTTGGTGAAATTTACCACTTTTGTCTCATTTGTAAAACATGCCAAATTGGCCCCATGGCCCCGATAGCATCTAATACGTTATTTAACAAATATGAAGCGGTAGGGAAAAATTCTTACTTTGACCCCGAAGGTGGACACGTGGCTATTTTTCAAGACAAAGGTGGAGAGGTGGGTCAGTGGAACATTTTGAAGTTTTTTCCATTTTGTAAAAAGGAGAAAGTTATAAATTGATCCACAACCCTCGCGGGGGAAAAATTCTTACTTTGACCCAAAAGAAGGACATCTCGCATATTTCTAAGATATAAACAGAGGGGCAAATACCTAGGGCATTTTGAATTTCGTGCCTCGGCATTGAAAATTCAAAGTGGGGAGGAGTTCTGGAGGTTTTGAATATTTTAGCCTATTTGTGAAAAGGGGATAAGTATAAAAATGAAGCACGATTCCAATGGGGACCACATAAAAGATAAAAGTGGGAAGTGGATTGACAGAGGAAAATTGTAAAATTTTCCTTTATGTTAAAAAGGGGTAAAATTTTAGAAATGAGACGTGACTCCATCAAAGGCCCAGATTAAACCACATTTCAAGCTCATAATTCAAAGGTGGAGGGCGGGGAAAAATGTTAAAATTACACATTTTCTCAAAATGCCATAAAACACAAAAGGCAACACGAGGCCCACTTCAAAATGGATTCTTCCACATGGACGACTCTAATCTAAAGTTGAGAAATGATAGAATCAATAGTTGTTGTGCATTGCATCTGATTTTGTTGCCATTTTAATTCAAGACTCCTAGAGATGCGAATACGGTTTTTTTCATCATTGTTTGATGAAATTCCTTGTCATTTTTGTCTCTGCAAAGTGGAATTGAATAGATTTAGAGATTAATTTGTGAGTCCAATGAATGTAAAGGTTAATATTTTGAAGTTGGAATTACTCAAGCACTTGTAAAAACGTAAATTACCGAGAGAAGTGGATGTAGAACAAAGTTGCGGGAGAGGAAAGAATGGGAAAAGGATGAAATGATGGAGCTTGCGGCAGTGCAAAGGATGAAAAATGTGTTTCAGAGGAGATGACTGGGTTCCTCAATGAAAACAATGATGGATATATTTCGCAATGATTCACCTTTTTTGAAAACTGGCAACTTTTTGTTGTAACCTTGTTAAACGTCATTTTCTAGAAATCATCATCAAACATGTAACAAACAAAGGTCCCTCAAATATTCATTTCTTGGGGAATCTTGGATGTAAATTGAGTGTTATAAAAACATGCTTTAGTCATGCAAATGGTCATGGGCGGTTGAATTCTTATGAGAATATTTGAGAAATCCCATCTTCTTGGGAGACCATATGAGAAACTTTGTTAATATCTTATGTTTTACATTTGATCATGTCGAGTTGGTTGCAAGTGTACAACCATTGACAAGCTCGAGATTGTGCAAGAAACCTTCCTTGCTGATGACTCTAATCAACTTCGAATTAATCTGTGTTAATCTTGGGAAAATTTATGTCTGTTTTATGTCGAATGTTTGTAAATACTATTTCTTTTTTCTATTGAAATCTTGTGTTAAAATACCCCTGAATCACACGGGATCTCGTCCCTATGATAGTTTAGTGGACTTTCACAATTTCATTACAAGAAGAGCCTTCATCGTGTAATGAGATAAACAATTTAAAATCACTTTACAAAGTCATTTTGTTGATAAATACTATCTCGTAATACTATGAGTATATCTTAGGTGTGAGGAACTAGGGGTCTTTAATGTTTAATTGAGTCTTTAGCTCGAGCATTAATTTTAAATTCTTGGAGATTGTGTGAAATAATGCAAATTTTATCCTCCATTAATGAACACATTCTAGTTGAAGGAATATTTTATCTATTCTGAAGCATTCTTTCATTTCGTTTTCCAATTATTATGAAGGTTCCCAAAGTTCTAGAAAAATCAAGGTTATCATGTTTAATCTCCCACAAAAATTATTCAAAAAAATTAATCCTACAAAAACTACCCCTATTTGCTTTGTATGTCCACAAATGAATAAATTCTCTTTGCCAAAATATGCGAAGCAATTAGGATTCTATAATGTCTTTCGTAACCTTAACCCTGTTTAGAAAATATCACCATTATTTAGAAGTGACAACTCGTGAGAGTGAAATTGTGGTGCATTGATCATATTTTCTCAAGGTTTCCTTTCAAATTTATGAAAAGAATGATCATATTTTCTCAAGGTTTCCTTTCAAATTTATGAAAAGAAGGATATCTTCATTGTCCTTCACCAAAAAAGGTTACAAAATGGATTCTCTTACCCTGGTTTAAAGGCACAACCTAAAGTAGTGACGATATATCAAATTATTTTGAAGGTGCTATCCATTTCTCCAACATCTAAGTGACAAAGAGCTAGCTGAATCGCCTCCTAGCTCCAAAATGACATACAAGATGATTTATATATCTCTAGGATTCTTGTTAAATCTATGATGCTTCTAGCCTTCCAAGAGAGAATCAATTTGGATACTAAAATTTTTGGTTCCGTTGTTAGGGAACTATTAGTGTTGCTAGGAACTATTAGAGTTGTCAAGGATTTGAACACCGAGGCTTATTTGTTGAAAAAAAAACAATTTTGGCACCATTTCTAGGGATTATTTGAACCTCAAACTTATTTGTGTGGAAACAACACTTTTGGCATCGTTCTCGGGGAACTATTAGCATTACCAAGGATTATTTTAACTCCGGGACTTATTTGTACGACAACAACACTTTTAGTGCCGTTGCCGAGAAATCTTCAAAGGAATTCTTATATTCCACCTGGTAATGTTTCTTACATGATCTAACTGCAAATACATTGTTTAAACATCATCCTTTGTTGATATCTACAAGATTTGTGCAATTTACAAGTTCGCGTGCAATATTTCCATTTCGTTGGTTTTTGCACTAATTTTACATCATCAATGTTAAATATGGGTAAAGGAAGGTCAGATATATGAAGCTTTGCATGAATTTAGTGTTGACGATGAGACATTTGAAAAACCAATTTTAGTGCATTCGCACAACTAAGGTTAAAATCCTTAGTGGCAACTCCATGTTGAATTAGTTTTTGATAAATGCCGTTGTCTTAACCTCTCACAATTGAAATTTATCAATAATATTTGAAAATTTGAAAGGAAGATATTTCTTCATTAAATACCCTACTAGAAGGTTGTTTCCAGTAATTGGGAGAGACAAATTTTGAAGGAAGAAAAAATATGGAAAGTTATTAGAGATCGAAATCAAGAAAAGAGTTATCAATTGTGGAAACTAATCATCCTGTCATTAAAGATTGCCATACTTCCTCAATTTCTTCGAATCGGGTAGTATTTTTTAGATATGAATTCTCCATTCGAAGAGGTTCCTTCATTTATATTCGAAAATTTTGCATCTCATTCTCGTACCTATGTTTTCCAAAGATGATAGGATCTTCCAAGAAACAAATTTTTTAGAGAGCACACATTTTGAGAATTGGTTCTTGCCCCTGGACCACCTTACTCCTCATCATTTTGTTTCTCCTATAAGATCACCTCCCGAAAAAATATGGCCTGTGCCCCACCTGAGCTCCATTTGTTGTGAACACTTTTGGTCTTATATATTTTAGAGGTATGGTGAATATCCAAATGCGGTGGCACAAGATGTTAGAAATAGACTGCCTAAATTTTAAGGAAGTAATGCTATTATTGGTGATTAGCACCTAAATCTTTTTGTCAATATGATGGAAGAATTGAGATTGTATTTCGGGATGTGTACATAAAATTGTTTATTCATACTCTAGAGGAGGACGCACAGACCGGAATAAATCTTTGCTAGATAACTCCATCGATTCATAAATGAAATGAAGAATGTTGTTAGATTATAGTATGGAGATAAAATAGACCTTAGGTTTCTTTTATCAGAATTTTAAAATATTAAGAAGAATCCTAATGAATCTATTCATGACTTCAATACTCGGTTCAATAAGACCCTGAATAGGCTACCTATAATCCTAAGGAAAAGATATGTTTCTTGTTTAATAAAATAATCTGATGCTCTTGACAAAAGCATGCCTATTATTTAAGGGACAAGAATCCAACAACTTTGAGGCGGTGTCTTCATGATGGCTTTGCAGATTTAAAATAATATCAAGGTAGTTGGTAAGCCTCTTAAGAGGGAAGGTACCAAGCTGATCAATCTAGAGAAGCCTCACTCAAGTAAGTCTATGTATCCGGAGGAGGTTGTACAAAATTTGGATTGAGATCTTAAGGGAATGTTCTATAAAATGGCTAGAGCAAAGAAAGGGATTGGAAAAAGTTCCCAAGGTCAACACAAGCCACAAGGTCCAAAGATATTTACCAATCATCCTAGAGGTGATCATAGATCGATGACATGGGTAAAGGTCTTGTGGGATCAAGAAATAAATGTGATCCCCAACCCAGAAAATAGATTGGTGCCACGATCCTTTAGCATTTATCGAGAGATACTAATGTTGAAGAAGCTCATGAGATTGAGTGGTGTGATAGTTGTTTCTTGCCACATTCCCCATGTGATGTTGAAAAAGTAGTTGCGAAAGAAATTGATGAAGATGAGACAGATGATGATGTATGTACAATGGATTACTCTATAATTTCATAGCAAGGAGCAACCTCAATTAAGGTCGATGAGTGCGTAATCTGTTAAATATTTCTAGGATTGCATTCACCGGGTATTACCTCTTCCTCCAACTCATACTTTTAGATTGATCTCGTACAAGATTTTGAGTTGCCTAATAAGTATTTTGAGTACTTAAGGGAATTAATGATTAAGAAGTATGATGGAGGAACTCCTTCAAAAGAGGACAAAAATTGTTAATGAATGCAGACTTGAACACAAAAGGAATATAATGCAAGAAGCAAAGTTGTCAACGGGGTAGGGCCTCGAGCCAAACCAAAAATTTAGTGCTTACTAGTATCCCTAAGGAAAACCCTAAAAGCGTATCGGGAAAATTCTTTGTCACCTTAAATAAAACTTTTGTTCCTTCCGTCGTCACACTGATCGTGTGAGAAATCCTATTCCATCGATGAATTTGTAAAACTTCCTCCTAACACCGCATTACCAATATATGTTCCTTGTGAAATAGCCCAAATCTTGAGTAAGATCAACATTTATGTTCCTATTGTTGAATTTCTTAGAATCCCCGAGCATAGAAACAAAGCATTCAAATATTTGAGATTTAAAGAAGAAAAGGTCACCCAAGGTAAAAATGTAAACAAAGTGTAGAGGTTCCTCTTACTATCAGCAGAGTTGGAAAACCCCAAGTCACTGGAAGAACTAGGTGAGCCACCAAGTGTATTTGGGAACATCCTTAGTTGAGTCTCATTGAAGGTGGATCCATTTTCCACTACTCGATTATTAAGGATAAGTTTATTACATAAGTGTATGTTTGATTCAGAGCCTCATGTAATGTAATGCCTCTTCGAGGTCATGAATGAGTTAGATCTCAAAGTGACAACAAGCTTAACGGAAGTGCACTACCATGCATTCCAGAGAAGTTTCAAAGTGGTTAGATGTGTCAAGGGTTTGATAGTGCAAATTTCAGCCTAGCCAGAAAGAACTTAAAACTAGATGTTATTATTCATTTGATTGCCCCGCTAAATGGGGAATTTTGTTATGCATAATGTGGGCAGCTAGTGTGGGTGGAAATGTGTAAATGGATGTCTTATTCCACCATACCAATTGAGGGAAGCTGGTGAAGTTACCGGTGAAAATAAAAATGTTATATCTCATTGAGGACCCCAATAATGCTTCTTATGAAGTATTTCACATAGACACCGATGTTGATAACTCGTGAGCTATGTTGTTTTCAAGGAGTATGAAAATGATCAATGCAAATATCCTTAGAAGGTTGATTTTCTTGGGACTCGATATTTGATGCATCCTTGAGAGTTGTTAAAAATCTTGACATAGGCACAAATGATAAACCTAAAAAATGTGATCGGATAAAGAACTTGGATGGAAAAGAGAAACAATCATATGATCAGTTGTTAAAGACGTATCGAACCACGCCGCATGTTCATATCCGTAATGGCACGCACTTGAGAATTTTCCTTGATTCTTTTCTTTGAATCAGGGTGCACACTATTATACAAAGTTGTATAGTCTTTTGGTTTCGTTCGCTTCAGTATTTTTCTATTTTGGTTCGTCCCGATCCTTGGTGGCCATTTTTTTGGTTTCTCGCCTTGTTCTGGAGGGTTGGCTCATGACTTCGTTGTCCAATGGTTTATTTTTGACACTTGGTCCGATATTTGTTCTTATGGCAATCGCTTGGAGAGCCCATCCCCTAGTCGATTCGATGTTGGTGCTCAATTTGATCTCACCCTATTTTCTCTAAAAATTCTCAATTTGCGGGCTCTATTGTATTTTCTATTTCCCCGAATGGATGTGTGAAAGGTTTTCTTCATTTGTATGTTGTTGAAAATCCTTCTCCATGGTCGTGGATCACATTTGGGCCTTGTATCATTTCCAATTTCTTCGTCTTTAAAGAAATATTCAATTCGAGCACAAATAGTGAAGTTCCCCTTCATCTTACTATTCGACGGCATGTTTCCTATCAAATTATATCTCAAAATCTTCAGCTACGTGGTCTCTTTTGATTGGATGAGGCACGTCGGGTCTATTTTATAACTTGTAACTTTTTGCTATGTTTGTAAAAAGATCAATTTGGCCCTACGGCCCTATTGAGTTCTGATTGGCTGGTCAAATTTATAAAGGCGGAGAAAATTTCTCTTTTTTTCCCCAAAGGTGTATACATGTTCATTTTTAATTGGATGCGGGTCGGTGGGTATTTTTGGTGAAATTTTCCACTTTTGTCTCATTTGTAAAAATACCAAATTGGCCCCATGGCCCCTGATAGCATCTAATTGGTTATTCAACAAATATGAAGCGGCAGGGAAAAAGTCTTACTTTGACCCTAAAGGTGGACACGTGGCCATTTTTCAAGACAAAGGTGGAGAGGCAGGTTGGTGGAATGTTTTGAAATTTTTTTCCCTTTTGTACAAAGGAGAAAAGTTATAAATTGATCCGCAACCCCGTAGGGAAAAAGTCTTACTTTGACCTCAAGAAGGACATGTGGAATATTTCCAAGATAGAAGTGGAGGGGCAGATCGCCAAGATGTTTTGAATGTTTTTACCTTAGCATTGAAAATTCAAAGTGGGGAGGTGGGTCGCTAGAGGTTTTTGAATATTTTTTCCTTTTTGTGAAAAGGAGAAAAGTATAAAATGAAGCGCAACTCTGCTGGGGCCCACATCAAAAGATGAATGTGGGAAGTGAGTCAATGGAGGAAAATTAGAAATTTTTCCTTTTTGTTAAAAAGGGTAAAATTGTAGAAATGAGCCACGAATCCATCAAAGGCCTAGATTAAGCCACATGTCAAGCCCATATTTCAAAGGTAGAGGGTAGGGACAAATGTAAAAATTGCACATTTTCTCCAAAAGTCATAAAATACAAAAGGCAACCCCAGGCCCGCTTCAAATCAGATTTTTCCACGTGGACGACTCTAATCTAAAGTTGAGAAAGGGTAGAATCAACGTTTGTTGTGCATTGCTTATGATTTTATCATCATTTTTCTCCAAGACTCCTAGAGATGTGAATACGCATTGTTTTTAATCGTTTTTTGATGAAATTCCTTGTCTTTTTGTCTGCAAAGTGTAATTGAATGGATTTAGAGCTTAATTTGTGAGTCTAAGGAATGTAAAGGTTGATATTTTGAAGTTGGAATTTCTCAGGCACTTGCAAAAATGCAAATTACCAAAGAAGCTAGATGTAGAGAAAAGTTGCAAAGGAAAGAATGGGAAAAGGATGAAATGATGGAGGTTGCAGGTGCAAAGGATGAAAAACATGTTGCTAGAGGAGATGACTGGGTGCCCCAGTTAAAACAATGATGGAGATATTTGCAATGATTCACCTTTTTGAACAACTGGTAACTTTTTGTTGCAAACCTGTTAAATGTCATTTTCTTGAAATCATCATCAAACATGTAACAAATAAAGGTTCCTCGAATATTCTTTTCTTAGGGGAAAGCTTGGATATAAATTGAGTGTTAGAAAAATCATTCGTTAGTCATGCAAATGGTTGGGGGTTGAATTCTTATGAGAATATTTGAGAAATCCCATCATCCCGAGATACCATCTAAGAAACTCCGTTAATCTCTTATGTTTTAGATTTGATCATGTTAAGTTGGTTGTAAGTGTACTGACCATTGAAAAGTTCTCGAGGTTTCTTTAAGAAACATTCCTCGCTGATGAATCTAATGAACTTCAAATTAGTCATGTTAATCTTGGCAAAATTTGTGTCTTCTTTATTTCGGAGAATGTCTCAAATAGTATATCTTGTTCTTATTGAAATCTTGTGCTAAAATCCCTCCGAATCACACAAGATCTCATCCATGTGATATTTTAGTGGCATTTGCAATTTCATTATGAGAATATCCTTCATCCTATAATGAGATAAACAATTTAAAATCACTTTACCGTTATTTTGTTGACAAAATTTTTGAAGCCTTTGAGTGTATCTTAGGCATGAGGAACCAGGATCTTTAATTTTTAATTGAGTCTTTAGCTCGAGCCTTCGTGTTAAATTGTTGGATATTGTGTGAAACGATGCAAATCTGGGCCTCCATGATGCACACCTTCTGTTTGAAGGAATATTTTAGCTATTCTAAATAATTTGTCATTTAGTTTTCCAATTGTTTTGAAGGTTTCAAAGATCTAGAAAAATCAAGTTTATCCCGCTTAATCTCCCACCAAAAATTATTCAAAAACAATGAATCCTACCCGAACTATCCCCTGTTTGCCCTCTATGTCCACAAATGAATGAATTCTACTACCAAAATATGTAGAAGCAATCGGGATTCTCATATTTTGTCAAGGTTTCCTTTCAAATTTGTGCAGAGAAGGATATCTTCATCCTCCTTCACCAAGAGAGGTTAGAAAACTGGTCCTCTCACCCTAGTTGAAAAGCACAACCTAAAGTAGTGAGGATAGATCAAATCCTTTGATATGGTGTTATCCATTTCTCCAACATCCGAGTGACAAAGAGCCAATTGAATCACCTCCCGGCTACAAAACAACATACATGATGATTTATCTATCTCTATACTTCTTGTTAAATCTATGATGTTGCTTTGCTTCCAAGGCGTAATCAATTTGGATACCGACATGGTCCACAAAGAAAAGTTTTGGTTATATCTACACTGTCTAGAGGAAACCTTGAAAAACTAGTTTAGTGAAAAGAATGTCCCCAAATAAATGGTGATTATAGTTATAGCGATATTGTGATGAGAATTATTGGTGGTTTGCTAATATCATCCAATGGATCTACCTATTTGAAATTGTTTTATTTATTCATGGAATTGTTAGCTTTACATTATACGGCACATATGTTTATATTTATATTTATATAACCTATATTTGTTTCCAAATCATATCTTATTCTTGATATCTTTAATTCAGATAATCGATAATTGTTTAGTTTTCTCTATCTATATGAATAAATATATTCTGAATAATATAGCATATCCTTATAATGACACAAAGAGATCAACAGAAGATAACTTAAAGAATCCTCACAATGTAGCAAGGCTGAAACAGTTGGCTAACTACAATGACACTTCCCCTGATAAATTGTTATTTTTTAGTATCCTGCATATGATCCATTTCCAATATTATTTGAACATCAACACAAGCTCGATGAAAATACCGTATGATCATGATATTTATAGTAACTAGAAACATACTCTCATGATCTCGATTATTTGACCGGTGAGCCTTTGTTTGATTTGTAGTTGGATTTTTTTAGGCCTAAGTTTTGGATCATTTTTCTTTGAAATTTTATTATATTTTCATATATCATTATCAATTTTTTAATACATTCATGTCACTATTGATGTATTGTGATCATATTCTTATTTTCATGAATTTTGATGACTTAATAGTTTATTATTATATTAATTATGTGAAGTCAACAATAACAATGATTAGGGATTGAAGTAAGATCTATAAAGTAGCAGATCATTTGACAATAGCTACAATATATTTTTAAGAAGGAAGGAGGGCTATAGGCACACCATATGAAGTATTGTATACCACCGAATCATCTCTTATGACGTCTACGTATTGGACATTCTCGCAAACAACACCCAAGATATGATAGTTGGTGACAATAGAGTCAAATATGGTATGGTACATTACGGTTTGGGTAGATGAACCAGAATTATACCTAAGCATGATTAAATATTAGATCTATGGCATCCAAACTAAATATTCATATATAATATTCAATATTATTAGAGCTCTTGAAAATATGTAAGCTAGGTGATGTTTTTTTTTCAGTTTTAATCTCCTGCTAAAATTGATGACATGGTATTTATCTATTATGATAGGATCCCTAAGTTTCATGCCTCAAAACCATTTTTTCTTATAAGATGATGTTTATCTTCCTTTTTTTTCATTGGAATATAGAACAACATAGGATATTGGTACCTATACAAGCATATAGTGTTTTGTATCTATAGATAATGAATCGTGTCATCAATGAATTTCTACTGAAGTAGTTATGCAAACATTTCGTGTTATATAATTTTTTTATCTTGTACACACACAAATGATTTTTTTTTAAAGTCATGAAAAACCTATGTTTCTATGGTACAATCTTATAGTTTTCTCGATCTATACACTAGGTCATTATAATGAATTCCTCTTGAAATTCTTGTCCAAGTGTCTCGATGTTATATTTTGTAGACAATGAATTAAGTCATTATAAGGAATTTTATAATCATATGGTTTACTAATTTTGTACAAAATGAATGAGGCCATTATAATGACTTTCTTTCACAAAACAATGAAAATTGCATGTTGTCTATTATAAGCACCCAATTTGTAGATAGTTAATTAGTAATCATAATTAATTTCCATAGAAAAAATTAAAAACCATTGTTTTCTTCCTATTACATGCATCGCTTAATTGCCGATATCCAAAACCATAAGAAAGAAAACTCGAATTGGTCCTAAGCAGAGAAGTGTTTTTGTTATATCTACACCTACCTAGAGGTAACTTTGAAAAGTTTTTAATGACATGAATGTACCCAAAGAAATGGTGATAAGAGACTGGTGATTATATTTATAGTGATATTGTTATGGGAATTATTGGTGGTTCCTAATGTCATCCAAAGTGGATCTACATGTTTGATTTTTGTATTTATTCATGGCATTGTTAGCTTCACACTATATCTCGCACATTTATTTATATTTCTATTCATATAAATTTTATTTGTTTCGTCATATTCTTCATTTCAGAAAATTGATAATTATATATTTTTTAATTCTCTATATGAATAAATATATTCTAAATAATATTCCATATAATTAAAAGGCGTAAAGAGATCAACATAAGATATCTTAAGGAATCCTCACAATGGAGCAAGGCTAAAATGGTTGGCTAACACGATAAATTATTATTTTCAAGTATCTTCTATATGGTCCATTTCAATATTATTTGAATGTCAACGCAAGCCTACTGAAAATTATGTATGATCATGATATGTGCAATAACCAGAAACACACTTTTAGGATCCATTTATTTGATTGATGAGCCTTTATTTGATTTGTATTGGATTAGTTTAAGCCTAAGTGTTGGATCATTTTTTTTGTGAAATGCTATTATATTTTCATTAATTATTACCAATTATTTAAGACATTCATGGTGCTATTGATCTTTTATGATCATATTCTTCTATTCGTGAATTTTGATGACTTAGTATTTTATTATGTATTTATCATCCAAGTCAATAATGAAAACGGTTGGGGAATATAATGAAATTTGTAACAATTTTTTTAATTTTGTTAGTGTTATCCAAAATTCACCCCTCAAGGTAATTTTGATAACATGCATCAAATTCCTTAGTCCCAAGCAATTATATTGAGTCGGGGCAAAAAGTCATGTTTCTAGGGTCCCCTCAGATTTTTTCTAACTCCCCTGTCCAAGAAGAAGAGAGCAAGTTCTGAAAAATGCAAGAAAGTTGCAGAAAATAATCTTGGAGGCCAGAAAAAAATCATGAAAATCGGCTAAGTCCCAAGTCCAGCAAGAGGGGACATTGGGACGTGGGGGTGCGAATCGCCGGCGGAAAGGCCTCCAGGCGGTCTACGCAGATTTGGGACAAGTGGGGACGCTCGGGACGTGCATGGGACACGGAAATCCAATCCAAGCTAAAAAGTGGAAAAATTGACTAAGCTGTTGAAACAGAAGTCCGGAATAGTTGGGCCAAAGGTACGCGAAGTACGCGAACCGGCCGGATAGGCCGAAATGAGAACTTTTGTCCCGAACAGTTGGGACAAAAGTACACGAACCGGTTGAACCAAGGACGAATCGGGAAAATTTGTCCTGAAAGTCCGGACAAGCGGGACAAGAGTGCATGGAGGATTTAAACCGGCCGGTTCGGCCAAACAGGAACTTCAAAGATCGGGACAAGTGGGACAAAGGGACACGCGGACACGGATAGGCTGAAGGATCCGAAAGCCAATCAAATCACGCCACGTGTCACCAGCAGGAAAAGGGACATGGAAGCCCATTTGGGCGGTTTGGAAGAATTTGTCCCACGCAGCATAGGGACATGTGGGACAAAGGGACGCGTGGACGCTAAAAGCGAAGCGGCGTCAAGGTAAAGAAGAAAAGTCAACGTTTGACCCGTGGAACTTCAAACGGCCATAACTTTTGACTCGAGCCCAATTTTGATAAAATTGGACTTTCTGAACGAAAGACGTCTTATTTTTAATGAGGGTAGGTATATTTAAATAAAAGAAACATATTCGGCTCCAGTCAGTCAATGCTCATTCCCGTCAAATGACACAAAACGCCCGCCAAAACCAAAATAGTTCCTCGCACTAAAAGGCCATAACTTTTGCATTTCTCAACGAAATCGCACAAAGTTGGTACCATTGGAATCATGGCTCTGAGCTTGATGCACAGAAATCAATAAATTCCAGATCTGATGAGAGATTGATTGATTTTTTTAACAAAACGTGGCCAGGTTCAGAACAGTTGTTTTATTTGGTAGCTTCGGAGTGCAATTAAGAGGCATGGTCATCATTCTTTCTCTTGCAGCACATGGGACAGTATGGGGAGCCTTTTGCAAGTAATATACAATCATTTCACTCAATTTAATGCCTCTTACAGGTGGTTGAAGGACATATTTCGGGATTTCCATTTTTCCTTCTCTTCTCCTTCTCATTTTTTCTATAAATTGGAGTGTTGGGCTCATTGTAAAGAAGAGAGTTTTTGGGTAGCAAAGCTCTGCCAAAATTGCTTTGTGAAGCCAGTGTGTTGCAGGCCCTTGTAGTGGACTCCTTGCATGGTGATCCAGGCCCTTATCTTGTAATAGATTGAACTGTGCATATCATGAAGCAATAAAATACCAGTTTGTGGATGTATCTTCCCCTGCTGTGTTTTCTTGCATTCTTCTTGCCCCTTTAATCTTTCTATAAGAATATTGTGTCTATTTATTATGTTCTTGCAGGGATTCATTATCATTGTGTATGCTTGGAATATTGTTGTGAATGCATTTTGCTAGATTATGGTGAACTGTCAACACCTCTTCTAGTGTGCACTTTGCCTCGTATTTCACACATTTGGAGACTACTCTCACACCCTCCTTTTCTGGTGTATCACTTTGCTTTAGTGTATGCTTTCATTTTATGCATTCTCTCTCCCTGGTCCCTTGGAAATTTAGATTAGAACAGTTAGCTTATCCCTGCATTAGAGTTGATTGTGGCGTAAGGTAGTTTAGGAGCAAGAACTTGACTTTCTCGGAGGTCTATCTCAAGTAGAAAGTCCCACAACTTGGAGATAGTACCCATGTTATCCAATCACACCGTGAGTTCAAGTATATGCACTTGTATAAACACAGGAAGTCTTTGTGATTTGGTGATAACGGTTAGTACTTGAATAAAAGTGAAGCTAGCCTTGTGGATGTTAAAATTTCTTATTAGTTGTAGGATATTTTTGAAACTTAAGGATTGATAAAAGAGTATGTGTGAAGATTACAAGCACTTAATTTCACTTTTTATTTTTTATGAAAACTCTTTAATTTCTTCTTTAAATTTTCAATAGGATAAGCTATAACACCTAGATGGGTAGCAATTTGATATTTTTATTCTCTTTCTCTTGAAGTAAAGAAGAGAGTGTTGTCTCTAAAGGAAGTCTAGGTAGTTTTCAATGTTTACTAAAGTATTTATTCATTTGTTATGTTTATTACATGTTATGAAGTAAAAAATAGTTGTAGAGTTGTTTAATTTTATTTCTTTTGATCTGTTTCATTTATATTTATAGTTGGCTCCAATATTTTCCAAAGCGACATCTAGGAGCATGTTCCTTCGTTAATGACATGATTCTTTATGTGTTGAGGAGATCATTCCTCAATGAGGAAATTTCAAATGCCCCAATTTGGGCATTAAATTGATGAGCAAAAAGGATTTTAAAGCTTTCCCATCATAAATAATAATATCTTCATGGACTAACACGCTTTGTTTCCTCTCTCCACTTTTACTATGATGTAGACTACAAAGAATATTCCCTCCCTACATTGGGCTTGACAATAACTACACCTCACTTGAAAAGGGATGAATATTTTAAACATCTTCAATGTGTTTTAAATGTTTTTCATTACAGAAACTAAAACCACCTAAAACAAAGTAATAGTTGAGATGGTATGAGATTGCCTCCACTGTTCCCAACATCCCTAGGTTTTCTCTCCAAATTACGAGAAATTTTAACACATTCGAGAAGGCATCTTCTTTAGTTATGATTCACATAAAGATGCATTGAAATATGAACCTCCTAAAAAATTGAGAAAAATGGGAATACAAATTGAGACATCTACAATCGACAAAAATACAAAAACATGCAAAAATAACACAAGTAAACAACAAGAAATTTGATTAAAAAAATAGCTTGTACTAGTTTGTTTATAATATTTTTTTCATACAATCTATAACTCGTTTGAAATGATTTAATGTATTTATTATGGTAGTGTATATGAGAAAGAAAATCAAAAATTTAAAATCCATGTTCGATTATTGTAAACCAACAACTATGCATTTCTAATTTCTTTATCATTATATCTCCATACAAACACCTATGGTTTTGTTAGTTCAAGTGTACATATTTTTATTATTTTTTCCAGTTTATATCTTTAACATAATAATTTGTAACTGAATTCAAATAAATGCATGTATATATTGTGGCAGTACATATGGGACACAAAATCTAACTTTTCAACATACATGTTAAAATTTTCCTACTTATTATTGTTCCTTCTTTATGTAAACCAATAGCAATGAATTTCTAGTGTCTTTTCCATTATATTTGCATACAAATACCTTTAGTTATGGAATTTCAAAAAGATACTATGCAATTTATAGTTGTTTTTATCTAAAGCTTTGTACATTATATCACTTTTTTGTATATTGAATTGTTTTAAGGGTTAGACTTCATGTTTGCACTTTTTAAAAACATAAATGAGTACGGAAACAAAATTTATAATTTTTCATTGTTTACAAATGCGTGTAAATTTACTTATGCCATATACATGGTAAATAGTGCTATGTGAAAGCATCCTTCATTTCATGTTTGGTCATGCGCTTACAATTTACATTTTCCACCATTTTTTGCAGAGCTGCCATTTTCTTGAACATAATTTACTTGCCATGGAAATAAATTTGACATAAAAATGAATTTCTTAATTAATTGAGGTTGTTTCCAATGTTGACCATACATTTTAGATAATGTACTTGTCCTCCCTACACTCTATTCGCAACACGTGTGCCCAACATCATGTTGACCTTTCGGATGAACTAAATTTTTAGACAACACTTCCCTCTAAATTTAAGTTTGTGTAACCAAAAAATACATACAAGAAGGCTCCATTGTGTGCTTAAACAAATCCCATGTTAGAATGATAAAAAAATGAGTTTTAAGCTTCATCACTTGCACAATTACACATGTATATAATTCCCTTATTGTAATTATATTATTTTTCCATTTGTTGTTTCCATCCGTTACTCAATTTTATTTTTTTCCCAATTATTTTTTCCCTTGTAGAAATGTTCTTATCATTGAAATGGATATTGGTGACACATATGCTAATTGATGCTCCAACCTAACTACCAATGAATTCTCTCAAAAATAATTAGTTGCCACAAATAGATGCAAGTGCAAACTAGGTTAATAAATATTTTTAAAGTACACCAACTCAAATAAGTGGAATGAATACATCTATGCGCATGTGTTCTATAGAGGGCCATGTCCTAGCAAAAAAACCCTTAGTGAATATCAAAATTGAAAGGGAGATAGTTTCATGTTTGGGTTTTATTTTATTGATCGGGAGGGAAATCCAAATAATATGTTTCAATGAGGTTGCCAAAGTATTCCATGAGAAAAATGTTGTATTTTCTTTTACATTGACATACTATTGCCTCCTACCACTATGCATATCGAGAATACTATGAAGAAAATAAATGAATATTACTTGCACTTTTTTACATACAAATTTACATAATTGTAGACTATGTGAATGTACAACAACATATGAGGTTTTTTCTTCTCAAAATTTTACCTCTTACAAGAATTTTCCATTAGAACTCCACATTCATTTCAATTGTATTTTTTAATCGATTTTTACTATTTCTTCATTAGTATGTTATTAAATAATGCATCATTCCTCTTACCGGCTTGCGTGGATTTTTTCTTAACATGTGGTACTCCATAAGTCTGTGACTTCTCAATCATGTTGAATCCTATAAAATGAGCCCGATGAAGAGAGAACTACGCAAAAATAAAGTTCGAGATAATCTGCTAAGGTGCAACATCGTAAGAAAGAGCATAAAACAACAAAAATATCTAATATTTATCAACTTACAATGACCAAAAACCTACCATTCCTTGAAATTCCAATCTTTCCATCAAATTCAACTAGTGAAGGACTCGCAAACCAACATTCTGCAAGTAACTTCCATGGAAACAATTTTTCACAACCATACCAATTCCTTCGTATGAACTCATCTTTGCTTACTACGCAACGTCTTGCCATTTATTTGGAACACCACATGAAGCTGTCTCAAGTACAAAACTTACTTAGGTTCCTTATACATGTACAACCAGTTCCTCCAATCCTGAATTCTTTCCACTTTGTGCAATCCACTATCCACTAAAACAGAACACACCCACACCTTTCAATACACATAGTTTTCCCATATTCCCACCCTCATCATAGAATATTGAAACCCAAATATGGTTTTACAAAAGAATAGATTTGTTGGAAAACATCGAACTTGCTCAATCTATTTGAGAAATTACCCTATTGTTAAAATGAGTATTTTTAAAGCTTTCCTTCCGTAACATATGCAAATCTGAAAAAAATCCACCACTTGTCTTAATGGAACAACATGGACCATAAAAATAATCCTACCATTATTGTGTCTTTAACCCAAATCAAGGAGATGCTTATCGCATGAGTCAATTCATTCTTTGCAAGTCACCCAAGTACATGGTGGATAATAAAAATACTCAAGACACACCATAAGTTTCCCACAATAAATTATGTCAATAGAAAAATACCTACCACATGGTCTTGGAGAATTAGACATAGTACTCATAAAAGGGAAGGAGATAATTCAACACAAGTATGATTTCTATGTTAGTAGATGTCATGTTTTAGCATCCATACAATATAAAATATGCCATGATCCCTGTTACAAATATTTCATAATTTACAATGACGTTGTAGATACTAAATCACATACTTCGGACATTATTTAGTCCCGGTATTATGTTACTCATCATATGGTTTTTGAGTGAAGAAAGTACTAATTAACCCCCAAATTTTGGCCATTTTAATTTACTTTCTGTCATCATTCCCCACCTTTAGCACCTACTTTTCTAGTCTATTTTTATCATCCCACGTTGTTATGTACATGACCTGGGCACCCAGTAAGGCAAATCTTGGGACTCCAACTAGTGCCTTAGTCTCGAGTCGAGGTGCCTTGATCCTTTCCCACTTAACTTAAATATTTTAGGAACTTGATAGCCATTTCAGCATTCTATATTTTTGGTGGATGGCCTTTTCGTGGTTTATTATGAAATAATAATAAGATAACCATATAAATATAAAGTTATGAGACCATAATGAGCAACCAAACACTAGTCACTACTATCATCCACCTAGAGTTGCATTAATCAAAGGCATATACATCTCATTTTCATCCATCTAGCTCTATAAAAAGGACAAGGTTGGTTCATTTGCATCACACATCATAGGATGAAAATTTATTCTATTCCATCAATCATTTTATTACATTTGTAAACTTAGTTATTGCTCATTACTTTATAAATTACAAGTAGAACAAGAGCACCTAGGGCATGATTCACACACAATCACTCAAAACTACATTTGGGTCTATAATGTAGTGCATCACTCAGTCAACAAGTCCACCACTGTAGCCACTGAGGACAGTCTGACCCCATCATTTGAATTTTTTTAGGGCTTGATGTTTGTCTTGCAGTTTTGTAGGTCTATTCTTCATCACTAATTTCCAATGGCATCTAGTACAGTAAGTGTAGCGAATTACATGTGATAGGAATTGAGGGCTTCATATCATAATCGAACTTGTAAATCTTGTTTCTATACCTCTTGCATAGATCAAGGTGCCCAAAAATCAGGCCTGGGCACCCATATGTGCCCCGATCTACTCCTGCAGACACCCCAATCCAATCAAATTGCCTAGATTTGCATCTTACTAGAACTTGGAGTCCTCCTCTTATATCTCAAGTCAAAATTGCGTTACATTCTAACAAGTTCATCAAACCAACTCAGCTCTTTCCAACCCTTATTTACATATTAGGTTTTATATTTAATCTTGTTAGTTTTTTGGGTCATTTTACCTATTTAGATTAGACATTCATTTAATGTTCTACTTAATAGATTAACTATTTAAAATTTTTATTTTATTTAATCAGACACCCTTTCCTCTCTACCATATAATTCATCAAATGTTTCCTCTTCAATCAACAAAGCCATAGTGGAACTACTCCAAATACGAACTTCTTCTACAACTCATGGTATTAGTGTTTCAATTCACTCGATGAAATGTATGAACACTCATCATATTTCATGCAAACACCTCACAATACAAGAATAAAAGAAGAGGAAATATAACATTTTTTTCTCACCACATTGGTAGCAATCCATTTACCATGTCATGGCCGAGCTTGGGATCTCGCCAATAAATGAATATAATAAAGAGGGCATTTTATCAATGGCTTTCCAACTTTTTTCCAGTAGAAAAATAAATGTGACAAATACCTCACATAAAATAAGTTCCAATGCATGAATACACGTTACATTTAATGTGCTACCATGATGGGTGTTTTGGTCCCCACCCATAATTTCGCTAGTTCCTTCTAAACCTCATAATGCAGCATAGGAGCCAGTCTATAACACCATTTTTTATGAAACAAAACATCAAATCTGGAATCCCTCCAACAATTGAATATTTGTGAAGACAAGTATTTGAATGGCCCAAATAAAACAACTGATACACTTTAATGCGCTTTGGTTCGAGCGCTCGACTGGACACAATCATTTTTGGGAAAAAAAAAAAGACACAATATTTTAAATATGGTAGAACAATTGGGGACACCAAATTTAGGCTTCAACTGCAAGTGTTGGAGACACAAAATGGTCAGATATCTACTATATTATGCCTAGTGCATTCCCTATGAATCATCGATCCACACAACGTTGGATAACCCTTACATTTTGTGTAGCCGTCATCGAGTATCAAAATACCTCCATCACAGATTCACAACATTTTGTGAGTAAATATTGTATAAGGAACTTAGATCAGTAGAATTTTGGTATAGGTAATATAATCTACTTTTATGTAAGTTTTTTCCAAACTACATATATAATATTTATGTACCCTCGTCTTGCGGTATGAATGGAAACATGGAGGCTCGCACTTGTCCATGGTTTATTGTTACTTGATAATTCCCCTAAAATTTATGCAATGGAATAGACTGATACAACTATTAAGGAAAAAAAGTAATACTTTGATAAGTTTATGTCTTCCTAGAACCCTTGCCCAACTTATAATCTGGTTAAATTTTATTTGCAAGTCACAAACTAGATGACATTTTCTTGATAGATACAATAAAAATTCTATCATCCTCCCCACTTGTAAAGCTTAAATAATTTATTAATCATGTTTAGTGCAACACTAAATGTTCAGAGAAAACATGTCGTGTAGAAATCATTTACAACTATAGTGCAAGTACAATTCTCCCTAGGTTACGCAACCTACTTCATCCTTTCTCTTTAAAAGTGATGGGAAATTAAATACCTCCCTTTGAGAAATGATGATAGATTGAACATCTACAACCAAACTATGATATCCATATGGAGATAAAATTTAAATTTCCAACTAGTAATTTCCCGCCATTCGGTTCTTAAATATATTACAAAATTTGCTTCAAAACTAGAGCAATGTTCAAAAACCTATCACCAAATGCTATCAAGATTTTCAAGAGATGTTGACGTGGATTCTCCATCACATATTGTGATTCAAAAAATTCTCACAAAAATCATTGTTGAACATGAAATAAGCACACAAGAAACATGCCACATGATCCAAAAAATGCCACTTGTTATGTCCAACAATTCATTTTTTGATTAAATGTTAGCAAGAAATTTTTGAGACGTGTCGTTGAAAGTGATGATCAAGTACAAGAAACAACCAGTTTCTTGGATGCATATAGAGTTTATCCTACAAGCATGAAACACCTACCTCTTATATAGGTTTCTCAATATTGGAGATATAACAAGAATCGTAAAGTTGAAATATAGAAACTACGATTGAGCTAAGCAATTTTTTGGGTCCATCCATTATTTTGGATATCCCAGGTTGAGGATTCAACATCCTAAGACCTTTTCTAGTGGTCAGAAATACTTTTATATAGTTTTTAGGAATATTGTCTCCAAATTTGGCTCAACCCCACATGACATCAATTGCACTTGGGACTTTTTCAAGCACAACTACAAGTCATGGCATGTTTTACGAACTACCGCAAACACAAGACATGCTACAAATGTTATTTCGACTCTAAGGTCGAACACATTATTCAACATGAAGCACTAAATGAATGATGGGTTTTGACACAACTTTCTCTGGGAAACAACACAAGTCTTTAAAATATTGAAATGTTGGGGAAATAAGAATTTGACATATAGAATAATTGGAACATGCATGATGTTCCACCGATTTGTAGATAACTAGTTCATCATTCATCGAGAGAGAAAATTTAGACACAACTAATACCAACATGTAGGCCACACTACCATCTTCCACACTTCTTTTATCTTCAGAATAATAACTAGATCTTGATATTATACTACACCTTTCAGAAAAAAATCCATTCTACCTCCACTAACATTGATAATTCAAGAAATAGTTGTACAAGAAAATCAATACTAATAAATAAAATTTGGAATTCATTCACAAAGAACATCAACCACATCTCCCTTACCTCTATGTTTGCTTCCCTTACTAGTGTTTCAACATTCAACATATCTACATCCATAATCCAAAAAAAGAACTAATACTCCTTGAAGGCCATTCATTATCATTTTTCAAGGGTCGCTAAAAATTTAGAATATATTCTTATTCCCTGAAATGAGTTTTATCGGCCCAAAGTTGCTAAGAAAAATTAACTACATGCTACGTGAGGCTTTACCACATTCATAAACAACTGAATTTGGGAACAAATATGTCATCCTTCTTAGTGACATCAACTAATTACCACCAGTTTTGGAAAGTTCTTTTTATGAAAGTAATTCATATGGAGCTATCCTTTGGAAGCGATTCCGTTGTTCCATTAAATTACAAAAAATATTCCCAAGCAATATGGAACAAATAATAAAGAAGTTTTATTCTAGAATTTAGTATTCCACATATGAAATTGAACTCGTCTTATTGAGGACTTAGAACTCCTAATGTCTCATATCGACTCACACCTAACTTATTAGGAGCTCAAAAATTTTAAGGATACACCGCATTTGTTTGCAAAAATATCTCATGAACTCTGACAACATTCAAATATTGAAAGCATTGAACGTTCCAATCACCCAATCCATTTTTAAAAGCAGTTGGTGAGATACAATATGAGATTTGTTGATGATCAATCGAACAAATATTTTTGCTATGCAAACAAAAAAAACATTCTTATTGCTAATTTAAGGTTTGATGCGGGCCTCATAAATGGTGCTACAAGAACAATCACTTACATTATATAGATCACATCAATGCTACCACTAGCATTACCCTTAGCTATTGTTGTCAAATTTGATAGATACAACAACCCATATTGGGATCCCTCCAACCCGTTACATCTTCCAAATACCCCGATTTTGAGAGGGAATGAAATATAATTTCAATAAAAATGGACTGGGATTAACTATGTATAATTCTAGGGACTTACTTTGCATAGAGTAATTGTCGACATTGGAATTAGTTAGAAACTCAAAGAGAATTAGAACTAACACCTAGTAGTCCTAAAACAAAGATAAACTAAAATGTATGCACCATCATGCTTAGAGCTTAAACAAGACTAATCTACCAACATATTTAAATTAGAATAGGAAGAAACATTTAAACTAACATGTTAATCCATTATTCTATATCTCTATTGAATGTTAATCAAATGAAATGAACCTATTTAGATCCTTAGAAATCAAAGGTTGATTGTATGTTTGACTCCCAAGGTTTCAAGAATGGAGTCTTGTCAATCAATGGCTACAAGACCATTAGACATATCTCCATATGACTTCAAACTTGGATGGATGACTCCAAAAAATAAAGATAGCTATATCCTCTAATGGAAGAATTGTAAAATGATAAAATGGCTATTGCTTATACATGCTCAATGCTCATTTATGTGTAAGTAGAAACAGTAAGATGAGGACTCCTCATATAGCCAAGTGGATAAGAGAAGGTTGACATCCATTTACATGTGGGATAATAAAAAGGTTGAGTTAGTTTGGGATGACCATGGTTGAAAGAGGGTTGAGTCAACCTTAGGAGCATTTAGTTTGTCTTTTAGTGACTCGTGGGGTTTGAGGTGATTTATTAATTAACAAAACTAATTAATTAATAAGTGATTAAGCTTATAGAATATTTTTAGGAGAATAATCAGTATGATTTAGGGGATAATAAGGATTTAATCAAATAAATGACGATTTATTGATCTAATAGAAGAGGAAACTTAATTAATTACGAATAATTAATTAATTTAGGTAAAAAGGGTTTAATTAAAGGAAGGTCATTAATTGTCATCTTGGTTGGATAGAAGGGCTAGTTAATTAGCATAATGTAGTTAATTAATGACAATAGAAGAGAAAATGTGCTATATTGACGATATGCCATCAATTTGCGGCAAAGGGGATTGTTAGTGCAATTTAAGTATTTAAAATGTTGGAGATAAATTATAGGTGTCTACATTTTACCCTCTTTGGGAGGCTTAAGTGACACCAATTCAATGATAGTAGACATTATTTTTTTGGAAGGGGTAGAAGAAAAATTTGTAGAAGTGAGAGATGCCCCCTTGAGTGTCGATGGGGTGATGAAAGATTCAATGATAAAAAGATGATAAAAATGAACAAAAAAATGAGTAGGAGTAGGATTCCCTTGGTGAAGTAGAAGAATAAGGTTGATAGGAGAATGATTAAGAAGAAAGAGAGGAAGATGGTTAGGGAAGAACTAGTCTTGCATCCAGTGTAGAACTTTCTTTTAAACAACTTTCTTATCATCATTTTTCCAAGGATCTACGTCATCGGTCCTTATTAAAATGTAAGCATAAAAAAGTATAATGGCATGAAAATACGTACTACGAATAATGATCCATTCCTAAAAACACCAACTCAATACAACATACATAAATTAATGCAAATATGAGAAGGACACAAGCTCATTTAATAGGAAACAAGTATAGACGCACATACTCAAACTAATGATGGTCAAGATGGTTGAACAAGTGTTTTGTTATCAAGTTGAATATCCCCAAATGTTTGTGATTGATGACAAAGGGTTAAAAATGATGCCCTGGGAAATAATATATGTGGGGAGAGATGATGAAGGATGTAGGGTCCAATGAGGAAATGGTGTACTTAATGAAATAGTATCGAGGCAAAGATATGTTCCCAGAGTACCAAGAAAACAAGAAGGCTAGCTTTGTAGATGGTTAAAAATATGATGATGTGTGAGTTGTTAAATATATGTACACATGGAAATAAAAATAAGATATGAAATGCATACCATGCGTAAGATACGAGTTTCATCCGCTATGGGCATGTGACCACTTTTTGTAAATTTTTGAATTTTTACAATTTTTAGGATTTTTGAGAAATACTAAATTTTAGGGTTTTTCCAATTTTTGTTTTTTTGGAATATTTTGATATTTGTAATGTTTGTGAATTTTTATTTTTATAGAAGAAATAAGAAATTAGGAGATCTCCTGAAAGTGATAAAATTTCTTCAAGGAGAATAAATGGATATTGGGTAGCAAAATAATTCCCCAACACGGCAAAGATTAGTTAAAATGATTATTTAATAACACAAATCATCACAACAGATAGGAGAATTGTTAGAAAAATAAAAAAGGTAAAAAATACACTCTGAGGGCATCGCAATGAGTTAAAACCATTAGATATACCCCACACGAGGGTGGGGTAAACCATTTATCTCATTTGTTACCAATTCTTATCGAAAATATTACCATGATTTACCACGAGCAGCGAGTGAGATAGCCATAGTTCAGATTCACCACAGACACACCAATACTATCTAGGAGTATGTCTAAAATGATGAAGATGGACCATTCATTAGTTCCTAACCTTTCTTCGTCATTATTATCATTTATTATTGTATTTATTGTTGTTAGGAGTTAGTGTAGGATGTTTACAAGTACCCTAGAGTGCATATTAAAACAAAGGGGCATGTACATGCGTTAGAAAACATGTACAGATAGGCATAAATGCCATGATCATGTACCCATTCACATATGCATCCAATAGGGGACCTATATGCCCGTAGGAAGAAAATGGGTATGCCTAGGCGTACACAAGGAGATAGGCGCATATGCGGCTAAAGGGCTGCGTATGCGACATGGTTAGTGGGAATTCTAGGGTACACACAAACACATGCAAAAATATGCGTACGCACCATGAAGGATGCATATATAAATACATGTGTATGCACCAAAAGAGGTGCATACATGCCCAAAAGTGCTTATGCACCATAGAACAGAAAATCGTAACTTTGCAAAATTTCAGAAGAATTATTAGTAAATGACTAGAGGAAGACTTAGATGAAAAGTTAGTTTAAAGAGAATAGAAATAATTAGATAGAAAAAAGTTGTGACATGTGTATTTCGTTTCACAGTTTTGATTATGATTACTTAAGATGAGGGAATGACACAACCGAATCACTACCATAGAGGTTTTCTTCCAACAATTCCACAGACAAATGTTGGAAATTATTTTATATATGAAAGGAATATCTCATATGGCGCAGATGCCTATGATCACTTTGGATCATGGTATTATTATAGCGTTGCCTAAGATATGGTACTCTTAGATCCAGTTCTTCTAACTCCGGAGATGAAAATTACACTCGAGCATGTCTAGTATATATTTTGTGTTCCTCTACTTGGCTAGTTAGTTAAGTATATTACTGATGATCAAGATATTACAGATTGTCTTGTTAATTTATTTGGTCGATTGGACATGCCTCGCCGAGGGACGATGATTTATTTAAACTGTTGAATCATAGATCCATGTTTTCATCACATTAGTGTCTACTTGATGGTGCTTGTTAGTGGCATTATTATCCATGAAAAGATAGGTACTACTTTTTCACTTTGCCTCATTATAGATATAACAGGTTTATTATGAGGCAAGAGATAATGATGGGGCCAGTGCATGTTGGCAAAATTATATTGGGACCTACCTCTTATTACACACCATGGTGGAGAAGACAGTGGGTCTAACACTTTTGTTACAGATCGGGCATGGGACCACATAGTTATAGCTCGCACTATAGGTGATTTCTGAGCTCGATATATAGATTATCCTTCGTTATGGGATGGGTCATTACAAGTGGCAACATTTTATGTCATGCAGGTGATAATTACAAATATAGGCTGGAGTTTGATGAGATTACATAACACATGATAGTGTGGAGGCCCTATGGATAGTATCGAGTGGGTTAAGGATGATGATGAGCTTAGTATAGTAATGGTAAAGCACTTTTGATAGGTAGCAAGGGTTATATCATGGAATATTATGACGTGGATAGTTTTGTTTGATAGTTTAGAGACCCTTAGGATATACCCAACCTAGATTTGTTGTATGCTTGCGGGACACCGAGAGATTTTACACGAAAGGTGAAGATTTAGACACCGAAGGCTCGGGCTAGTTTTTATTAGATGGTGCCATAGAAGAGGCTCCCATTGAGGCATATCAAAGATGTCGGGGACACTATTCAGAGTATAATCCTTGGTATCGATAGTATTGTTTATACGTACCCAACATCAGTAGGGTCTTTGCATCGCTGCCGGAAATGTAACAAGTGCCCCGATGATGATACAGTCTCCTCGAGGTGTTCGGGATCCGGAAAAGCCCTCGGAGTATGCGTTAACATCATCCCGCATGCCCCACTTAGCCCCGCACCATTTGTTTTCCCCCTTTTCCCTCTTTCCTTGGCCTCTTGACCTTCGGTGATGAAACCGCCTGCGCAGGCGGTGGTCTCGTGACCGCTGCTGATCGGGCGGCGGTCCTCAGAACCGCCTCCGCCTCCGGAGCGGTGGTCTGTGCGCGTTTTCCATAATGTTCTTTGACGCGACTCGCGTGTTTCTTGCCAACTTGAGCATGCATTTATGTTTTTGGTCCCCTGGAATAGTGTTTTTCCTTTGTTTATTGTTTAGGAGTTCAATTTGGTTTTGGTTTTTGAGTGTTTGAATTCCTATAAATGCATGGTTTGTGCACATGCAAATGGGGTGAAGAATTTGGTCTGGAGTTTTGGTCTCGAACCTTGGCTGGTTTTTGAAGTTTGATCTTTTCTCCCATTCCCTCATTTTAGTGTTTTAGTTGGTTAGCTTGTTTAGAAGCCATAACTTGAATTCACTTACATCTTTGTGTTAAATTACTCAAGCTGTTGGTAAGCCACGAGACCCATCTTTGTGGGCAAAGGTCTTTGCCATTTCATTCAATCCGGTTAGAAGCTTGCCTTTGAATTTCTCTTTTTTGTAGGTTTGCTCTCATCGTATCTTAGAGTTCTTAGTCTAATTCATTATATGCCCGGTTAGCTTTATTCAAATTTGTTGGTAAGCCACATATCCAACTTGTGCAAACAGTGTTGTTGTTTTATCCAAACCATTGGAATGGAATAGCTTAGGAAGCCATTAAAGTTGCAGGTTTTTCTCTTCGTATAGGATAGTTACAGGTTCTGGTCGCTTCATGTTGCATGACTTGCAGTAAAATCCCGCTAGGAATCGCATAAGCCAAGCTCTGTACTCTTGCACCATCCCTCTCCTACTCGCATTCTCGGTCTGCATTCTGAGCTGTCCTTGTCCCAAAATCTACTCCTATCGGTGCTAGCATTACACGCTTTTCTGGATCCACGTGAACACGAAAGAACGAGAAGATCATACTGAGGGGACGAGATCACACACACATCATCGGATTCGCCACTATTCTGCGGAATCTAGGTTTTAAATTTCAAAGTTCTAGTCGAGAATCATATCAAATAGAGTAGTTAATCGCTTTATTTAAGTAAATTATATTCTCGATATTGCAGTAAGGAAGTCTGTGGGGATTGATAGTTTCGAGAAACTATGATTCACTCCTCACTTCGAGGTAGGATCGAGAATCTCATGCAGTACATTAGACAAGCTATTTTATTTATTTAGAATAATTCTACAAATCACACAGGCAAATAACCACACTCGGTTATCTTGTTTGTTTTAAATTATTGTTTAGTTATTATTTCTAAATATGCTTAAAATAGTTTTCTTTCCTTAAAATTGTTAAAATATTTCTTAGAAGAATAAAAGTTATATATGTTAGATTTATTTCACGTAGTTAGAATTTGCTTCATTACAGTTAAATTTGCATTTTGTTTCATATGACAATCACGGGACCTCAAGAGCCCAGAGAATATATATTTGAGCCAATCGTGCCTCAACCAAACCTCATCACAGCGATAGTCGACATAGACCAAAATCTCAGGATACAAGTATTCCAAACAACCACAGATTTACAATCGATCAGTTCTCAGTTAAGAGGATTAAACATAGAAGATGACCAAGCACATGCGTTTTGGTCAAGTCGGCCTAAACTGCAGATTACCCTAGAAAACATCCACATGATCGTAGAAGGACTCGAAAGAGAACAAACATTCGGGTGTGATCCTTTAGTTCCAACACCGGATGCCGGAGACACCCTCGTAGATATAGATACCAGACTTAAGAATCCAAGTTGCAAGAACGCTTGTGAGGTATTTCGAGAAGATCGCACAACCTGTTGGTTCTAAACATAGAAGGTTGAGAAAGCATACGATTACTTGGATACTAGGGATTAGAACTTGATCTCGCATATGACCATAACAGACCGCAACAACCAGAATATATGGTTGTGATCCACAGATCCCACAGCCCAACGAGTCCACAGGTCAATCCAATATATACACTAGCCTACGCACCTTGGTATTTAGGTCTACTCCACTTCCACCTATCATCATCGAACAACTATCCTTACTAGATATCGCGGCTAACAAAGCTAGGGAATTCTGGACTAGGCCAGAAAATCGTCCGTAGAGTCAATTATATTCATCATCCACTATATGACCTTATCAAGAGACATACACGAAACTATCCCAGGTCATTTCCCACGTATTCCACAACCCATAGATCGAATCACGCCAGAGCTCGATATTGATTGGAGCCTTCAAGCAGTCATCCTTGCTAATTGATCTATCACACCATTCAAGTTATAAGGGCCTTCTTTTCCTTAGATTCGCAAATTCCATTAGTGCGTGTCGAAGACATTAGACTACCTAACTAGTTTGTCTGCATATTCTACCCCCACCGGCTGTCTCGGCACGACCTCGAGAGGTCGGGTACGCGGAAGAGTTACTTGTAGATTCTCACGCTCGCTTGTCACTTTTCCGGTGTATAAAATTGGTGAGCACGTGAACAAACAAATGTTTCACCTTCTCTTTGAGAAGTTTCATCTTCTCTCAAATCACCTTCGCTCTTTCCCATTATTGCGGGTATTCATATACCCCGAATATGTCGATTCGATGCATATGGCAGACCCCTCTTGGGTCTTGAGGCATACTACGCCCAGCGAACAGGGCAATCATCACCCTCGCTCTCAGTATGGGGCGACAACTATTCAACTAATCAGTTGTCAACACAAACCCCAAGAATCAGATATAGTTCGTTAGATCAACCCCCTCGAACCCAACAAACAGAGCCTTTAGGTTCAAACAATATGACGTTTACCGGAGAATCTGGTTCGTCTCCTCAAATGCTACTCAGACCACAAATTAGTAGGCAATCAGATCCATACCTGGTCTTAGACGATGGACAATCAATACCTTATCCTAGGAGTGAACAACGCTCCCGGGGTATGTACCCACCTATAGGAGGTTTACAAATACAACCCGAGATCTCTTTTCAAGAAAGTACCTCATAGGAAATACTCTCGGAGAAAATTGGCAAGATAGCAATCGGTTCATGACAATGCTATCACATGCCCATACAACACTGGGTATACAACAAATGCTTGCTCGGGGAAAAGTAAATCGTGACTTCACCAAATGAAGTCATTTCAACGTTAGTAGAAAGAGTGAGAGGGTTAGAACTTGCTCAAGCAAATCAAAATTCTTCGTTGATACAAACAGAAGTTCAATCCTCCATACCACTCTGGCCAAGTAGATCTCCTCACAGGAGTAGGCACGTTAGGCATGCCTCCTCAATTTCCTCAACAAACGCCAACAAGGCCCACCATCTCTAACACTATTCCTCCAGGTCTAGTGTCAAACAATCCATTCCTTGACAATACCCCATCCTATTTAAACATGTACTCTAAATCCCCACAAGGAGATATGTTCTCCTCTCCCGGCATGTTTTCTCAAACGCAGGGACCTCCCTATGCCCCTGCCAACGCATACGCTACACCGTATCAACAACCTATCCCACCACCACTCCCTCAGCAACCACCATCAATGGTCGAAAGCTATGCGATAGGGACTTATTCAGAATATCTAAAGGAACCCTTAGATTTCACCATACGAAGCGTCATGCTTCCAAGACCTCTCCCTGATTTTCCCAAGTTCAAGGGTGAGGGAGATCCAAACACACATATCAAATCTTACGCTACTGACCATACGAGAATTTCTCCTTGGGATGGGGTTGTTGCTAAAATATTTCCCAAAACCTTGGAAGGAATCACTCTCGATTGGTATTATAGAATACGAAGCTTCCATACATTCATTTAAACAACTCGTGTCAGAGTTCATCAAAGCCTTTGACATGAACAAACTATTGAGAACAGGAATCAGGGAATTCTTGCACATCAAACAAGAACACAATGAATCTGTCACCCATTTCATCCAGAGGTGGCGTACAGTTCTTTATTCGTCAGCAAGTGCTCCAAACATGGATCAGATGGAACTATGTGATTTATTCCTTCATTCTCTCAGAAGAGAAGTGAAGGAAGAATTCGTAAGTTCCCACTAACGACTTATGATGAAGTACTTGAGAGTGCTCTGCGAATTGATCAAGCGGCGATAGATAGTGGTCGTAAGACTTACGGAACAAACGGGAGGTTAATCACCTCCACTCAAAATACTACAATTTGCCAAAAATGTCAATCAAGGACCCAAAATCCTTAACAAAAATTGTAGGGTAACAACGGATGGGGTAACCGACCAGCCCAAGAGGGTAAATGTTGTTAATACTCCGTCATGGCACAAACAACCAACGAAACAAAACTTTACCCCGACAATCAATACAAACGGTGGATTTTAACCATCCACAACAACAACAACAACAACAACAATGGCAAAATCCCATGCGAGGCAAGCCAAAACTCATTTGGTTACCAAAACCAAAGTCAAAACCAGAAACAACAATTCCAAAACTTTAGTCCAAATAGGCAATAGTTTGATCGAAATTTTAGGCCACAATACACACCAAACCAACAAAGGGAATTCAACCCCAATTCTTATTGTGGTTTCCATAAAGTCGGGGTCACGACACTAGAACGTCATAGTGACTACGATAAATTTATCTGGCGCTTGCCGAGAAGAACAAAGATAGTTCTTCACGAGACTTGTTTTGGGAGATCCGTCTCATCACAACCAAATACGCTCGCGGGGCGGTTTCCCCTTAGAATGCTCCCTCAAGATCTTTAATGATCCACTCCCAAATCATGATGGCAATAGGATGAATCAACAGGAACAAACAAAGGTGCAATGACGGAAGCAATGATCATGAAGCCTTGACTTCATTAATCCATCCATCGATTGCGCCACGGTTAGGAGCTCAACCAAGACCCAAGATATTTAGTTTGGTAGAATTAGACGCTGAACTACCTATCGAAGCTATAACAAGAACACGAGATTACTTCTCTCAACCAAGCCCAAGTCATCGCAGAGAGCAGATAAGAGTCAAAATAGTTGAAAAACTCATTGGTGCCTATGATTTAATTAGTGACCTAACAAAGACCTTCTCATACATTTCATTTTTAGACTTACTAAAGAACTCTCTCCCCTCACAGCTGCTCTTTTAGAAGCATTAGGTCTAGGCCATCTAATTAACATCACTCCACCTCCTGAAACACAAGTAAATCACGTAGATTTTGATATCCACCCTCCGGGGCAGCCGGACAAGGATGTCGAATTCATATTTGAAATAAGTAAAATGCCCACAGATGCTAAGATCGCACGCCGAGGTGACCCAGCCTTACACTTACAAGTGTGGGTTTATAATAACTATGTAAAACAGGCAATGGTTGACGATGGGGCCACAGTTAACATAGTCCCTTTCTCTTTCCTCCAAAAACTTGGATATGGAGAAACAAACTGTTCCACTACATGAAATACCTTGAGAGGCTATGATAGCCTTAAAGCCACTTCGATAGGAACTATAATACTGCCGGTCACCTTAGGGCCCAAAACCATCTTGACTGAATTTTATATTATAGATCGGGAAACTAACTATAATATGATCCTCGGCTGACCTTGGATACATCGAATGAAGGCAATCCCTTCCACGCTATTTCAAGAAGTAAGATTCTTGCATCTGGGAAAGGTATTTGTAGCCAAAGGCGATCCAAAACCTTTCGATTTGCACCTAGCTGATTTAAAGAAAAGACCAGGGGTGCACTCAGAATTTGAACTTCCAACAAACCAACTTAATAAACCCTCTAACCCAAAACCGGAGGAAAAGTTTATACCTACGACGGATCTTGAAATTACCAAAGATATCCAAAACAATTCCAACCCCTAAAGGTAAAACTAAAGAAAGCAAAGATCATTAGGGACTCTGTGAAAATCGTTGAGTTGATAGAACAAGACTCACCAATGTTCTTACCATTTGATTCAAAGAGGCATAGGATTTTCCCTAGGTGTTGTTTCCTTGCCACATAGGATCTCGTATGGTAGAAGTAGAGTGCGTAAACGCAGTGGACGCCCCAACATCTATACTCCCGGATAAGTATTGGACTCTCCATTTCGATGGAGCTAAATGTCATTATGGAGCGGGGCAAGTATAATTCTTACTTCACCCGAGGAAAAGTCCTCCCATTCGCTTTTAAGTTAAAATTTGAATGCATAAACAACGGCGGCGAGTACGAAGCCCTTCTCCTCGGCCTCACCTTAGCCAAAAGAATTGGTATTGATAATGTCGAGTCTTGGGAGACTCGCAATTAGTGAAAAACCAAGTTTCTGAAATATATGAAACTAAAGCCGAACATTTACAACTCTACAAAAACGATGTATTAGATTTAAGCAAGGCATTCAAATTCATATCCATTGAAGCAATCTCGCGAGAGAAAAATCTTCTCGCCGATTCAATAGCAACCTCAGCATCATGTTTTACTCCAAGCAATGAGCTAGAAGATACTCACTTCACAGTATCCATTCGTGATGAACCATTAATAAAAACAATGACAAATCCTCTTTTAAGCGGAATTGAATCTACGTCCTAGACCATGTTGGAAATGATGCGGCTACTTTGGATTATTTAAATGCCTATGCAACATTACATCTCTCCTATCACATGCTAGATTTATCCCTGATTCCACATTCGTCCTCCTACTTCGGAAATCCCGTAACGGATCTTCCATCACAAAGGGAACCTAGCATATATGCAATAGAAAATGGGGATGATTTAGATTTACCTCCAGCACCACCTGAGTTCGAAGAGGGTAACGCCTCTTTAATCGAAGAAACAATCGATGTCAACATTGGGACAGAAGATGAACCAAGAATATTGAAACTAGGTTCTTCGTTAACACCAGAAGAAGTGGAAATACATACTCAGGTTCTCAAAGAACATCAGAAGGCGTTTGCATTTAATTACAAGGAGATGACAGGAGTCGCACCCCACATTGTGGTGCACAACCTCGTCACTAGATCGATCTGCAAAGCCAATTAAGCAATCAAGACCCATGAAGCCCAAAGTAGCTCTCATGGTAAAAGAGGAGGTAATAAAACTCCTTCAGGTAGGATTCATCAAGCCAGTTGACTACTCCCAATGGGTATCCAACATCGTTCCCGTTCTCAAGAAGAATGGAAAGATACGCATCTGCATAGATTTTCGAGATATCAACAAAGTGTGCCCTAAGGACGACTTCCCATTACCATCCATATATGTTAGCGTTGATGCAACGGCTAGTTTTGAACTCTTGTCTCTCATGGATGGATTCTTGGGATACAATCAAATCAGAATATCAAGCAAGATCAAGCTAAAACCACGTTTATAACTCCTTGGGGAACCTATTGCTACGTTGTTATGCCATTCGGTCTCAAGAACGCCGGTCTACGTATCAGCGGGACATGACATACATATTTCACGATCTAATTCACAAAATCGTGGAATCTTACGTAGATGACTTATTGGCTAAAGCCAAGAAACATTGTGACCATCCCGAAGTACTCTGCGTCATTCTTTCACGTCTAATAGAATACGAGTCACGCTAAATCTAGAGAAATGTGTCTTTGGTGTACCGGAGGAAAGCTCTAGGTTACATCATATCGTCACGAGGATCGATGTTGATCCAACCAAAATTCGGGCTGTCCTGGAAATGTTCCCACCTTCGAGTGAATCTGGAATCAAATCATTTCTCGGAAAGTCAGAGTGCAATCGAAGATTTATCCCGGACCTAAGCTTCGCGTAGTCCATCCAATCAAAAATTTACTCAAGAAGGACTATAGCATTGATTGGACTGAAGATTGCAATGAAGCTTTTGATGCAGTTAAGCGTTTTCTGTTATCACCACCTACGCTAATGCCACCTAAGTTGGATCGCCTGTTAATCCTATATTCGTGAGCTACCAATGTCTCGTTGGCCTGTATGTTGGCCCAAGAAGACGATAACAAGAGAGAACGTGCGATTTATTTCATTAGCCGAACACGCGCCGACTATGAAACACGCTATATACAGGCATAACGAGAATGCCTTGCCATAGTCTTTGCTACTAAGCGTCTAAGACATTACATCTTTGAATCAAGCGAAGGTCATGATAAAGACGGACCACTTACGGACTTTTCTCACACAAGGGTCCTGCTTGTCAAAAAGGTTGGACGTTTCATAACCTTAATGGGAGAGTTTGAATTAACATTTGTAAATCGAAGTCGGTTAAAGGACAAATCATCGCGGATTGGTTAGTTGACAACCCATTGGGGGACGGAGGTGATTTAGTAGATTTAGACTTTCCAGGATGAATGCGTATGCTACATCGAAACTTGACCCGCTATCTCTCGAGTGTCCTTGGTACACCGATATCATTAATTATATCATGGACCATATGTACCGGAGGTAGTTACACATGCAACAAAGAAGGAGGTTACGCATAATCGTAGCTAAATACATCATTATAGAGCAGGTGCTCTATCGAAAAACATTCGATGGAATGCTCTAAGGTGTGTTGACACGAGAGAAGAGTCAAGAGATTCTCCACGAATCCCACAGCGGTATATGTGGAGGCCACTTCGGTGGCCGTGCCACCGCCTCGAAAATACATCGAATGGGCTATTTCTGGCCCACTCTAGAACATGACGCGATAGAGTTCACACGCAGGTGTCATAAGTGCCAAGAATTCTCTCATGAGATCCACATGCCAGCACAAGCTCTGCAACCAATCGCTACTCCATGGCCCTTTTCTACATGGGGCCTAGACTTAATAGGGAAATTCTCTCCCTTCCCATGAGGCGGCCATAATTTTATAATCACGGCCACTGAATATTTTACCAAATGGGTGGAGGCCATGCCTCTTACTACCGTACCTGGTTCGGTGATCGCTAAGTTCATTTTGAATCAAATCATTTGCAGGTACGGTATCCCACAAATCATTATCTCCGATAATGGAACTTCTTTCAAAAATGAAGAAGTTCGCGAACTATGCGGTAAATTTAAAATAAGCCATCATACGGCTTCCTTGTATTATCCCCAAGCCAACGGACAGGCTGAAGCAACAAACAAAACACTGAAAGCCATTCTCCTTAAAACGGTGAAAGAAAACAAGCGAGATTGGCATTTGAAGTTATATCCGGCCTTGTGGGCCCACCGAACCTCAATAAGAACACCAACGAGAGAAACTCCTTTCTCGCTAGTATTTAGTGTAAGGCGATTCTCCCGCTTGAGGTCGAAATACCCCGATCTCTGCATTTCACTACTGAGGATTCTTGATGAAGACGCTTACAGAGAAGCACGTCTTTCCCAACTAGAAAGCCTAGATGAAACTAGGTTAGATCTTTGAGCAATGGCATAGAGCTTATGCTGACCGAATGTGCCGGCAGTATAACAAGAAGGTCTATGAACGCGATATATACGAAGGTGATCTAGTTCTAAGACTAGACAACCAGATCGACAAGAAGACCGGTGAAGGAAGGAAATTCCGGCCCAAATGGTTGGGCCCATACCGAGTCATGAAGGACTACGGAAATGGTGCTTACCTCTTATGTACGTTAGAAGGTGAGGAGTTTGGCGAAACAGTCAATTCCTTGCACCTCAAGCGTTTCTACGCATAAGCAGCTAACGCTACCTATATAACTATCTACATTGCATTTTCATATAAATTAGGATCATTTTGTCCACTTGTTCTTACATAAATTGTGATCAAGAAATCTATTCTCAAAGCAATTTACTACAAACTCGTGATGTTTCTGGCATAAAGTTCTTTAATCATACCTCTCCATCTTCGTGTATCATCAAATCATCTTGGAATCTTTTATCAAACAAAATCAGACATGACGAAGTCTTAACGGTAACCATACCAAGATCTGCAAGTTTGTTCTCGCTTTGATTTCTTCTTAGGATAGGTGTCTTGCCTATGGTCTGTTCTAGAAGCTTCATGGTGTCACATCTATCCCATATACACATCTCTTTGGAAATAAGCATATTTACTCAAAAAGACAATTCAAAAGTGATTAAACAAAAAATTTTATTTTTACACATTTCCTTGCCCCACCAACCTTCGGTGATGAGCTTGCGTCTCTCTTACTAGTGACATAGGGTTGGGAAAGGATGGAAATGCCCTTACTCGCCTATGCCTTGCCCATTGTGATAAACCCACGCTTCTTACTAGTAGCATGGGGCAAAGTGTAGGGGGTCCTCTTGACAAAGTAAACGTTAAAAGGTCATAAACAAACTATTCAAACTTTGAGTCAAAAATGAATGAATCAGATATTCAAAATTCCAAAAAGAGTTAAAAATCCTAAAAAACCAGATTTTGTCTACTATGTGGCCATCTACGGGTCTAAGTCTGGATAAACCGCAAAGCAAGTTGCATCCAAAGCTATGAAGTCATTCAGGTAGAGTAAGCTTGTAGTTTTCAATTTGGTTCCACCAAAGCTTCGTCTGTCTTTCATCACTATCATTTCACCATATTTCATAACTTGCGCCCTTCTTGACTCTTGGTGATGAGCCCTCGCATCTTACTAGTTGCGTGGAGTTAGGAGTGGGGCAAGTTAATATGTTCATCATACTGGTTATTTTCATCACTTTGCCAAAACAAACATGAGGTATCCAAATTGCTCACAGAAACTAAGATTTAAGATCACAGTATATCTACAATATCATGTATCAGCATCATGAAACACAAAAAGAAAGCAAACATTTGCATCATCTGTTTTCCATTGCATACATTCTAGAAAGCATATAAAACATACATCGTAGTATACACGAGGAAGCTGGAAACAGAAAGGGAAAACACGAGTGACAAGTTTTGATCCAAAAACGAATGCATATATATAAATAATCAATGTTTATATACAATGCCATCATGCTCTAGGCATGGTCAAAACACTCAAAGAGCCCGTGATATACAAAAGAATCTATAGTACAAAACACACAGGGCCAAGTCACCTCTCAACCCCTACGCGACCCCTCCGAGGGTGCGCGCCCTCGCCTAGGACTCCGGCTACGCCGGCGCTCTGAATGCACGGAGGGCTCAGGGTCTCGAGGAGCAGCCGCGGTCTCGCCACGAGAATGGCTCCTCATAAGACGCTCGGCTGTCCTATAGCCTGCCAACTCTGTACGGAGAGTCGACACCATCCTGGCCACGTGCCAAACAGGAGCGAAGATGTCGGTATGCCTACCGGGCTGCTTGAGGGCTCCCGCCATCTCTGAGATAGCTCCGCACGGGTCCTATCCATAGGGATCATCAGGGAATCAGTGCATACCCTGTGGATTAGATCCCGCCACTCGTCGACAGTCTCTGCAAACAAAGGAGAAAAATGAATCAGAAACTAGGCAAGAGGCTAAAAATATACAAGATACAAACACAAGGAGAGATAGCAATTAAAGCAAATCTTAAATTAAACAAACATTGAAAGGAAGAGAGGATAACTTACTCGGATCATTGGGCCTCCAAGATGGATCGGGCCGGGCGGCACCCATGCGGATGCGTGCCGCCGATCGTGGAGTTGCTCTTGTAGCAGGGGCAACATGTCACCCCACAACCGACTCGTCCTCTCCACCATGGCCCTGAGAGAGTGGCTCCTCTGAGACTAGAGTGTCTCTCTGCGCTCTACTCGGCCCTCTCCGCCCGCAAAATATCCACGAGTGTCATGCGACTCGGGATCGCTACCATCGCTGCTCCTCCGACCCTCCCTGTAAGCTCCACATGGAATCGGAGTCAATTTCTATAGGGTCATCGCTACATGAGCGGGACGTGCAGAACTCGAAGCAAAGGTGCCCGAGGTGCACCGGCTCTCCCTCTAGGCCGAACTACTCTCCTGGCTGCAATAGGAATGCCAGAGTGATCATTGTCCCGACCACCACGGCCTCTAGGCCCCCCTCTGGCCTCGCGGACTGATCTATAAACTGGTGCCACTGAGGGAAGCATGCCCACATATGGAAGGCCGAACTGCTGAGGAACTCTGCCAAAAGGGTGTACCTCCACCCATCCCACGCGGTCGATAAGCTGCCCCTGTGGTGGAGCAGGAGATCAATGTAAGGGTCTCCTTGCCCCATATGCCGCCATAAGCCGGTACGGTGTCGCCTCCATATCTGTTGTGGTAAGGGAGGCAACTGGCTGGTGAGGTGCTCTAAGCACCGACATATCTGACCATCTAGCTGCCCTCAGCCCCTGGATCTGCCACCTCCATGCCTCTGCCATAAGGAATAAAATGCTCATACACCCAACTCATGACTAGAGTCGGGTGGCTCAATGACTGTCCCCTGCATGACGGACCACCGTATAAGTCATGGTAGGTGGTCCCAGAATATCTCGCGCCTGGGCGTATATCCGGCCATGCCCCTCTATCTGTGCAATGATGGGGGCCCAGCAGTATAGTAAAGTATCCCCTCCCTTGTCCCCGATCAGCCTCGAGGCAAGGATCCCCATGATAGCCTGTCGAAATACGGGGATGGGCAAAGAAGGAATGGATCGAACTCTCACTCCCTTCTTCGACCCCGTGGAGATGGCTGCATCCCCCATGTAGCCTGCCCACTGTGTAATCTGTGCTCGGGACCCTGCCGTCTCCAGTGTGAGTCTCCTCCCGATGATCGGGACCCCCAGGATACGGTAGACATCCTCCAAAGTAATGGTCCACTCACCACGGACCCCTGGCAATCGGAAAGTGTTCCGATCTGCATCCCAATATGAGAACAAGTCACAAAGAATGTGACTAGACGGTGTGACATGGGGCACGCGCGATATACGCAATATGCCGGCCCTCTGTAATGTATCCTCCTCATCCTGAGAAAGGGCATCCAATACCCCGGAGAGCCAATCACACTCTCTCTCTCGGCTCCATCTGATATACTCTGCTCTCGCTGCATACAACCAAAACACACAAAACAGAGCAAGTTAGTATCTGAACAATACCAAGAAGGTCATAAAAACATATAGAAGTGCAAGAAAATACAAGTGCAATCTCAAAAATCAAGTTCTTTTGCATTCTGGTCGAACCGCGCCATGCAGCAGAAGGTGGTTTGTAATCCGCCTTGCCTTAAGGGTGGCGAGTCGTGTAACCGCCGCCTCTGGCCGAGGCGGCGGTCGCGGTCCGAAAACCCGCACGGGTTGTTAACCCCAAAAAGCCCAAAATGAGCAAAAATAGACCATTTAAACTAAAAATGGAGCTACCAAAGTGGCGCCCCCTAGTGGACCTTTTGAACCTAACATTTTCAAAAATAACCCCCCCATCATGACGAATTTAACATTTCAAATTTAAAGGGGGAAAAACACAAAATTGAAGAAAACCAACCTGTGATCGTTGAGGTCGGCGTTCCGCACGTGGAGGCATGATCACGATCTCGCTGCGAACGTTTCGACTCTACTCACGTGAGAAACCGTCACCGTGGGTCCCAGAGCTCAAAACCAATCAAATCAACTCACGCAAATGAATAGGAAAATGGGCCCACTTTCATATATATATCATTATGTTTCGTTTTAAAATGACTTTTCCTAGGTTTGGAGCGATAGAGGTAAGTTTCTATCCCCGCATTAATGGTACATTCTCCTTCCTATTATTTTAGCATTTATCTTCCAAGTTATTGCATCTATCTGCACTTGAGTTCTCTTTTCATTTTGCGAGGTAGTGGGAATTTCGATGGCGTCATTTCAACACACGCATTTGAGTAAGGTATAGCTTCTAACTCCCCATTTCGGGAATGCCATACTCGGACCCACCGTTTTATGCCTCTTCATGGCTAAAACGCTTCTCTAAGGGGGCAATATGTACGTACCCAAAATTGTAGGGTATTGTACTACTGCAGCTTGAGTGTAACAAGTGCCCCGATGATGATACAGGTCTCCTCGGAAGGTGTTCGGGATCCGGAAAATCCCTCGGAGTATGTGTTAACATCCCGCATGCCCCGCTTAGCCCCGCACCCTTTGTTTTCCCCACTTTTCCCTCTTTCCTTGCCCTCTTGACCTTCGATGGCGAAACCGCCGCCTGCCCAGGCGGCGGTCTCCAGGATCGCCGCCGATCGGGCGGCGGTCCTATAACCGCCGCCCCAGAGCAGGGCGGCGATCTATGCGCATTTTCCGAGCGTTCTTTGACATGACTCGCGTGAAATATCATGATTCACCAGCTTTTTCTTGCCAACTTGAGCATGCATTTATGTTTTTGGTCCCCCGGAATAGTGTTTTTCCTTTGTTTATTGTTTAGGAGTTCAATTTGGTTTTGGTTTTGAGTGTTTGAATTCCTATAAATGCATGGTTTGTGCACATGAAAATGGGGGTGAAGAATTTGGTCTGGAGTTTTTGGTTTGAAGCTTGGCTGGTTTTGAAGTTTGATCTTTGCTCCCATTCCCTCATTTTAGTGTTTAGTTGGTTAGCTTGTTTAGAAGCCATACCTTGAATTCACTTACATCTTTGTGTTAAATTGCTTTCATTGTTGGTAAGCCTGAGACCCATCTTGTGCGTGCAAAGGTCTTTGTCATTTCATTCAATCCAGGTTAGAAGCTTGCCTTTGAATTTCTCTTTCTTGTAGGTTTGCTCTCATCGTATCTTAGAGTTCTTAGTCCAACTCATTATATGTCCGGTTAGCTTTATTCAATTTGTTGGTAAGCCACATATCCAACTTGTGCAAATAAATGTTGTTGTTTTATCCAAACCATTGGAATGGAATAGCTTAGGAAGCCATTAAAGTTGCAGGTTTTTCTTCATATATGATATTTATAGGTTTTGGTCGCTTCATGTTGCATGACTCGCAATAAAATCCCGCTTAGGAATCGCATAAGCCAAGCTCTCGTGACTCTTGCGCTATCCCTCTCCTACTCGCATTCTCGAGTCGCATTACAGCTGTCCTTGTCCCAAAATCTACTCCTATCGGTGCTAGCATTACACGCTTTTTGGATCCACATGAACATGAAAAGAACGAGAAGATCATCACCGAGGGGATGAGATTACACACACATCATCGGATTCGCCACTGCTCGCGGAATCCGGTGTTTTAAATTTCAAATTTCTAGTTAGAATCATATCAAATAGAGTAGTTAATCACTTTATTTCAGTAAATTCTATTCTCAATATTGCTAGGGAAGCTGTGGGGATTGATAGTTTCTGAGAAACTATGATTCACTCCTCACTTCTGAGGTGGGATCAAGAATCTTGCAGGTAGATTAGACAAGCTATTTTATTTATTTAAAATTATTCTACAAATCGCACAGGAAAATAACCACACTCGGATATCTTGTCTATTTTAAATTATTGTTTAGTTATTATTTCTAAATACGCTTAAAATAGTTTGCTTTCCTTAAAATTGTTAAAATATTTCTTAGAAGAATAAAAGTTATATATGTTAAATTTATTTCACGTAGTTAGAATTTGCTTCATTACAGTTAAATTTTCATTTTGTTTCGTATGACAATCACGGGACCTCAAGAGCCCAGAGAATATATATTTGAGCCAATTGTGCCTCAACCAAACCTCGTCACAGCGATAGTTGACATAGACCAAAATCTCAGGATACAAGTATTCCAAACAACCATAGATTTACAACTGATCAGTTCTCAGTTAAGAGGATTAAACATAGAAGACGACCAAGCACATGCGTTTTGGTCAAGTCAGCCAAACTACAGATTACCCTAGAAAACATCCACATGACTGTAGAAGGGCTCGAAAGAGAACAAACATTCGGGTGTGATCCTTTAGTTCCACAACCAGACGTTGGAGACACCCTCGTAGATATAGATACCAGCTTAAGAATCCAGGTTGCAAGAACGCCTGTGAGGTATTCTGAGAAGATTGCACAACTGTTGGTTCTAAACATAGAAGCTGAGAAAGCATACGATTACTAGATACTAGGGATTAGAACTTGATCTCGCGTATGACCATAACAGGACCGCAACAACCAAGAATCTATGGTTGTGATCCATGAGATCCACGCCCAACGAGTCCACGGAGTCAATCCAATATAGACACTAGCCTACGCACCTTGGTATTCGTGTCTACTCCACTTCCACCTATCATCATCGAACAAATGTCCTTACTAGATATCGCATGCACTAACGAAGCTAGGGAATTCGGACTAGGCAGTAAAATCATCGGTAGAGTCGGTTATATTCATCATCCACTATATGACCTTATCGGAGACATACACGAAACTATCCTGGTCATTTCCCACGTATTCGCAACCCATAGATCGAATCACGCCGAGCTCGATATTGATTAGAGCCTTGAGCAGTCATCCTTGTTGATCGATCTATCACACCGAGTTCAAGTTAGAAGGGCCTTCTTTTCCTTAGATTCACAAATTCCATTAGTGCATGTCGAAGACATTAGATTGCCTAACTAGTTTGTCTGCATATTCTACCCCGAGCCAGTTTGTCTGGCACGACCTCGAGAGGTCGGGTACGTGGAAGAGTTACTTGTAGATTCTCATGCTCGCTTGCGCTTTTACGGCGTACGGTTACTACACCGCCTTACTATATTGTAGGCATTGTGGGTAGCTAGAGTTAGGCCACCTCCACAGGATGAGAATGAGGATGATGATAATGCATATGAGGAGGAGGAGGATAATTGTGGACAATGACGGGTGGACGGTGAGGTACGGGGTCCTCTACCTTTACAGCAAAGAGGTACGGAGGGCACGGTTGAGTACAACAAGTTGAGATGCCCCAAATGGGCCTAGCTTCAAGGTTAGATATCTCATTATAGCATGTTCCAAAGACATAGAGCACCACAAGGTCCTATTGCGGGAGGAGTTTCACATCATGGGCCACTACCAGCCCACCGGGGATAGAGGTGGTGGGGATAAGATAGTGGAGGAGATTAGAGAGGTGGGCGGAGATGGTGGCGAGATAGTTAAACTTCGATTACAACTACAACAAGTTTTAGTTTTCAAGCTCTAGGTTACCACTGAGAGAAGGATCATGCCAAGGCCGAGGTACAGATGCTCACAAATGAGCATGATCATGCCAGGCACACATCGTCAGGGAGGAGATGGGTCCACATGGTTCCAAAATACAATAGATGCTAGCCTAGATGTCACAGGCTATGAGTGTACTACAACAGGCACAAGATAAACTACGGGTTGCTACCACCGAGAAGGATCGGGCACAAGATCAAGTTCTTAGTATTACTATAGAGAGTGATAGATAGGTGGATTTATTAATACAGCACATGTTGATGTAGCCCAAATTATAGGATAGTGGAAGAGTGCTATAGAGGTAGCCAAAACAGGTTGGATAGATAAATATATTATCTAATATCATGAGAGCCAATGGGAAAGATACTCACTACAAGTAAACTTACCTCAAGGTAGTTTCAGAGGGTTAGAGGATTACACCTTTTGAGAAGCTTGCTGTTAGTAGGTTGGGGACTAGATCCCATAGGATATCTAGATCTGTTTGGCACGTCGACAATACCAATTTTTGTAGAAGGGTATAGGGTCAAGGCCCTTTTATCCGTATCGATTGATGCCACCTCAACATCCTAGGCCAAGTATCCTAGGAGAGGGGGTGAGTCATGGATGACTCTTCCTTTCTTATCATGTTGTTTTTATGATGCATCTTGATGTAGGCCTATTATGAAGGCTTATGTTTGATCGATGTTCATGTATTATTTTTTTCATGCCTCTTGATGAAGGATCATTTTGATTTACACCCATGATGGAAATATTTCTATCCAGATCATGTATATTTTTAGACATACACGTATATTTGGACATTTTACATTGATACGTATGATGATGATGATGATTATAGATTGTAGCACATGGTTATTGATTCATGATATATTCGTAGATGTTATCATTTGTTATCGTGCATATGTGATGTTGTCTTGATTTATTTCACATGATGATATTGGTTTGGGGGATAGATTTTGATATTTTGGATCCCTCTTATCCCCATTTGATAATAATGTATGTGATAATTAGCTTAGTGTACATGTATGATGTAAACTTAGCATTTTTATTGATGTATGATGTATAAATGATGTTAGATTGGATGATATAGATGGAGATATAATGATGTGATAACAAAACTATGTACATACAACAAGCAATCACAAGCAAATGTTAACAAATCTACCAAATATACATGCTAACAATATGAACTAGCATAACTATATGTAATACTTTACAAGTATGAAAAACACACTTCATATGTACAAGTAAGAATGAATCTAATCTAAGCAAGATAAGATCAATCTCAAGTAGTATGTCAAAGAAAAAAACTATACAAATGTATAATTAAGTGAAAACTATATAAGGAATGTACACAAATCAACAAACAAAATAAGAAACAAGACAAATGAACAAAGAAAATAAACTAAAGCTATGTTTTTGTGTCACTATTTTCTATGCGTTTTTGTATTTTTGAGAAATAATTTTCTATTATTTTTGTGTTTTGTGTTTTTCTATTTTTTTGGAATTTACAATTTTGTAAATGATTTTGGAGATTTTGAACATTTTTTATATTTTTGGATTTTTTTGTAAGTTCTTTCCAAGCTATATGCAGGAAACTAAGAAAAAGGGATGCCCTCAAAGACATTAGATGGTAATATACAAGGGAAGGTGTCGATGTTATATACAAGAAGGAAAAAGTGTTAAGGTGACACGGCGTTAGACTGGAATATATGTAAAGGCAATCCTTTCACATAAAAACAAGAGGAGAATAAATTAGATCAAGACGTTGATAGGATGGGTTCACACGGAATCTCGGAGGTAGGTGTGGAACTATCCCTAAGCTAAGTAAAAGTTCCCGTTAAATGTAAGATTCATGTGAAAAGCGAATCCTCCCAAGGTGGCGAAAATGGGTTGTTATTCGAGGGATTTATCCAAAGTGCCAAAATTACGTGGTTTTCACATTTGGATGACCTATTTTCTCTTTTGTGTTTTCTCTTTTTTCTATTTTTGATCCTTTTAAAAAAAAAAATTTAATTTAACGGCCATGTTCAAGCATAGAAATTCTTGAGGTACATGGAATTCATGGGATCATAGAGCTCATCTCCATTAGGATGAGCAAGTTTGTATGCTCTTGTTCCATATTTTTCACAATGACATAAGGTCCCAACCACCGAGGTTCGAATGTTCCTTTCTTCTCTCTTTCTTCCCTCGTGTCGAAATTATTCTCTTTCATGACCAAATCTCCAACCTCAAACCGAGTACAAGGTCAAGGATGGAAAAGATATTTCATTGTATTTGTCTTGAATTATTTTCCATTATCGATGAATAATGGAAGAAGGAATATCATACTGGAAAATAAGGTCATTCATGATGAACCTTGATATCGAGCACACTGTAACATAGGAAAATGGAATGCCTCCACCTACTTAGTGAAATATTATGTCATTTGTGATGATGTGGGTATGACTGTCTGATGACGTAGAGGTAATATTTCATATTAAATCCTATCACCATTTATAAAATGACCATAGTGTTGTAATTAGTTGTAATGGTTGTGATGGTGTATGGATGAAATTTCCATAATTTTGGCATAAAACACATTTCTTTATATTATTACAGCAATATGTCTCCATAGTAGGTCAAGTAGTAGCCTACCATTAACAACATCTTTGTTAATACCATTCCATTTGTATGGGCACCTTTACACTCCTTCATGTACATCCTCGATCACTTAGAATGACTCACACATCTAGAAAACATAACGAATTCCAATCGTAGACATGATGTGGCTAGATTTTCTACATAGCTGAAAACCTAGGCAGTCATGAGATAAATCTCCCTCATTTACCGATGAGGCTCCCGTGTCAGATTTTTCAATAAAAATATGCTAGTATCTATATGGGGTTTTACTTTAACTATTCAACTCATGAACCATAGCTGTATAGCTCTGCAGCAAGTAAGCAACTATTTAAGAAAGGAAATATTTATAGAAGAAAGAAGTAATAAAACATAGGGAAGAAATGGGGAAGATGTGCAACCCAATCAATAGATAACAGAGTTGATTGCATGCACATAGAAGAAACCAATAGATATCAACACATAGAATTATAAGTAAGGTAGCTTCAGATCTAGATATAAAATAACAAAATTTTTATTAAAAGATCTAAGATAGAAATCTTAGAAACAAAATGCACCGTGACACAAAGTTCTCCAGAAACCTTCTCCTTTATATTTCTTTTCTTCAAGTGGCTTTCAGGGGTTTCAGACAAAGTATGGAAACACGTGAATGCTACTTACAAATTATAATCCTTTAACCCATAGGTTCTTCCTCTACTTATAGCATTTAGAGGGGAAATTACAAGTAGGAAGCTTTTAGTTGAACCTGGCACATGTGCAAGTGGGAAAGGAAGTAACCGACAATCTCCCTCTTGGAATTCCTCTTTCAATGACATGCATGATTTGCAATGAAGATAGAACCTTCTATTTTGCACATCTCGCCACCTATTTCGAGTAGTTGACTTCTTCAAGTAATGGCTTTTAAACCAATCACTTAAGTTGTATAATTTAATTGATCGCTCAATTACTTTGTCGTAGGAAAGAAGAAGAAAGAGAGGAAAGTCTGCGAGTCTTGTCCTTTTTCATGTCTATATTGGCCGATTCTTTTGTGTTTGATTCTCACCAAACTAGATCTGGAAGCAGTTGGATCTTAAAGCAGCTAGATCTAGTGTTTCCTTTTCTTTTCTTCCCTCTTATCCTTGAAGCTTTTATAGTTCTTCTCTTGTACATGCATCGTGCAATGTCTTCCATAAATAACTCATCATTTTTATTTTTAATTGTATATGAGCAATTAAAAATGGAAAGCACTCCAGGTGAATGCAACTTCAATGAAGGATTCAACTGGAAGATTGGGAGAACATCCACAAGATCCTAGAAGAAATTTTCCATGCACTAACTTTTACACAGGCTACATCAGAAATAAGAGGATGATTTTTTGTCGGAAGCTTTTGCAATTATGAGATCTGGATCTGAATCTAGTCCTGGATTTGTGTCTCCGATCTCAGAAAATTTGGAAGTAATGCATGATTCTATTGTTATTTCTCCTCCATCCCACTTTTCCATGGCTGGAGCAATCTTTTTCTGAACAATTATTTTCCTCTTTATTCGGCCGGAATTCTTCACAACCGGTGCAGATCTAGATAATTCTTCAGATTCAGAGGATATGTTCAATGTATTGGACATTGATTTAAGTGTCATTTCTCTTATAAAATCACTTGTGATGAATTCCTATAATTAATTCAGAAAAATATGGCAACCTTAACATGAACAAAGTGGATTTTAATCATAAAATCTACATATATCAAGCTTGCTGCCCCAAAATTTGATGTTTTATTTGCATGCAAAGCAAGCACAAATTTTACCAACTTCACTTGAGCACATGTACCACTATGTAGACAATTATTCAGACACAAATCAACCTCCTTTAACCTACGTGCCAAATTTGGAGGCTTTCAGCGATAATTAAACCTTCTTCTAAGCAAAATTCCTCTCCAAATGGGGCACACTTTTTGTGGGTTGCACTTTTGACTTTTGAACTAATTAATTAATCCTTATGGCAGCCCCTACTTATATAATCCTCATAATTCTATAATTAATTAATGCCTTTCCTATTCCTAGCAATTAATTAATTATTAAATAAGCTTTACTCTTCAAATGGGGCACCTATTTTGTGCATGCTTATGGATGCCATTAAATATATTAAATTTATTTAATTTTAGACTTCTACTTCCAGTTAACTCAAGCCTCACAGTATGCTTTGACCTTAGCCACTAAAAATAGGAATTAATTAAATCATTTAATACTTTAAAAAGTATTATTTCTCTCCCAAATGGGGCGCACTTTTTGACATGAAGGGGCTGCATTAAATAAATAATATTTATGTAATTTTAGAACTGTCTATTTCCAACTTCCTTTTTTCCAATTTCCTTTGTTGAGTTTTCCACAAGCCTGGGCACCAAAATTGGAGAAGAAATTAATTAAATAAATTAATTTAAGGTTGCCTTTCTTTCCCTAAAGGGGTCGCACTTTTTGGAATAAGGAATTTCTATTTTTAAAAGTCAATTGGCAATGGGATTATTTACCCTGCAAGGTAGCTCCCAAAATCCCATGATTTACTTAAGTTGTTTGAATTTCATAATGGGATTATTTACCCTGCAAGGCAGGTAATAAAATCCCATCAATGCCTTAAGTGATTTTTCTTTTATTTCACAATGGGAATTTCTTCCCTGCAAGGCAAGTAAGAAATTCCCACCTGCCTGTTGCCTCTAATTTTCCCATTGTGACTTAAGTTACATTGCTTCCATGGGAGAATTACCTTCTTAGGCAGGTACAAAATTCCCACCTTCTTGTTGCTTACAAAAATCCCATGATTCACTTCAAACCCTCTTTTTCCAAAAATGCGGCCACCCAGAAGAAGCTTTTTGGTGCATGACTTCATCTTTTCCAAGAGAACCAGACCTCCGATGGTGAATTCCTTCTAGCACAACATGCATAGGTGATCTCCAGATACTCCAGGCCAAGAATCAAGCCAAACCAGCAAAGGAATTGATCTAGAGAAATTTCACAGAAAACGAAACAGGAAAACACCAAAAACACAAAACATTGCAAAAGTCACAAGATAAAGCCCAAGATTAATTCTCGGTTAAAACCCTTGGTATATGGGAAAATTGATATGTACGATCACAACAGGCTAAACCGAGCACAATTTTCCTCAAACGGGCTCAAAATAATTAAATAAAAATTTCCGCACGTAAACCTCAACGACATAATATAACGAGTTTGGGCATCCGAGTATTTGGAGAAATTGGCTAATATGACTCTTTGGGAATATCTTGACACAATACAATCTGAGACACTTTCTCGACAATTGACACACAAAACGACCCATTATTTTAAAAGTACTTTTTTTTAATAGGGTAGTCTCATATTTCGTAGGATGAAATCGGGGGATACCAATACGATAAAAGAGACAAGTGTACATCATAGGAGGGTATAACATGTTATTTGGTGATAATGATTTCTTTTAGATTGGGTAACGTCGGAGGGAAGGTACTCTTTTGAGATAGGTATAGATAGGTTCATACCATTGGGAGTAGGGACTAACAACCTCACATGCCAAGCATGATTGTACAATGTCAAATGTAGGTTGACATGTATTTTCAACAAAGAATGGCATATCATTGTTTTTGGTGGAATTCGTAGCATAGAACCCATTGTCGCCTATTGCATTTATAGATCTATTTTGTGCTCTTAGAATTTTTTCAAAGGTTATGGGCACAAAGTATTCTTTTAGAGTTTCTATAATTTTCTTATATGGGATGAGTATGACATCCTTGACCTTGAACTCATTGCTGACTTGTTTGATAATCAATTGTGAGTCACCAATGACCTTGACATGGTGGATATTTCATTTTATTGCCAACTTCATCCCATCGATGAGTGCCTCATATTCTGCTATGTTGTTTGTGCAAGGAAAGCCAAGACGGAAAGCTTGTAGTGTGGGGTCTCCTAAAGGAGTGATTAGCACTATGTCCGGCCTTGAACCATGGAAAATTAACTATCCATCAAAGTGGACTTGCCACATAAAATATTCTTCAATATACATCAATGATGTGTTTGGTAGATCCGAGTCTATAGGATCTATTCCAAGTAAGGGTGCTTTTGCTAATTGGTTGAAAAGAAATTATCCTTTAACAAAATTTTGGTGTATGTAATCAATGTCACATTCAAGCTAAGTAGAATGATCCAATAAGCAATTTTACCCATAAGGGAAGGTTTTGGCAATAGGTACTTGAGTGCATCAACCTTGGAAATAAGCTTGGTTTTGTTATTCAAGAGATAATGGTGAAGTTTATGGAAGGTAAAAATAACAACCAAACAAGATTTTTACATTTAAGGATAGTTAAGCTCATTGGAAATTAGGTTATGGCTGAGATAGTACCTGATTTTTATTTTTGGATTAGGTCATATTGGGTGAGAAAAGTGCCAATAGAAAATTGGGTTGTAGATATATATAGCAAAAGTGGTGAATGTTTGGAGTTGGAGGCATGAGGATAGGGATTGTCCAAATATTGTTTAAGAAAGGTGAAGGTATTCTATTTCTCTAGTCTCAAAATGAGATCAACATCATTTTTAAGTAGATCGGTGAATGAATGAAATTTGTCAACAATTTGCGAAATGAAGTGGTGAATGGCTTGTATGTTTTTACACAGTCATGCCGTGCAACTATTTGATACTTTCGGGAAGAGGCATTTCAGTAATGGCAGTCACTTTAGTTGGGTCCACCTCAATCTCTATCCTTGATACAATAAATCCTAGTATCTTCCCTTATAATACTCCAAACACACATTTCTTTTGATTGAATCTTACCTTATACTCCTGCAGATGTTGAAAGATACGTTGTAAAACATCAAGGTGATTTTATGTTGTCTTGGATTTCCTAGGATATCATCTACATAGTCCTCCATGATGGCATGTAGCATAGCATAGAACATCACTTTGTCATGGCCCTTTGATAATTTTCACCGAATTTTTTGAGGCCAAAGGGCATTACATGAAAGCAGACTGTTCCCTAAGGGGTTGTGAAGGATTTCTTGTGCTAATCTTCCTCCTCTCTCTTGATTTAGTTGTAGCCATAAACGACATCAATAATATATATAATTTCATATCCCAGTTGATTCAACAATCATGTATATTTTGGGAAAACAAAAATAATCTTTTGGACATGCCTTGTTGATGTCTTGAAAGTTTGTGCAAATTTTAATTCCAATAGGTTTATTTTGTACTACAACTATGTTTGATATCCACTCCGAGTAGTCTATGGGTCTAATAAACCAAGCTTCTAGAAATATTTCTAACTCCTACTTAATAAGAAGAGCCACCTGTGGATGCATTTATCTTAGCTTCTCGTTAATGGGATCTGCATCTGCGTATACAACTAGGTTATGCACTACCAAAGTTTGATCCAATCGACAAATATTTATAAGACCATGCAAATATATCAACAAATTCTCTTAGAAGCATGGTGAATGTTTTATTCTCTTGTGCTATTGTGATAGCATCTAGGATGTCATCAGAGTGAAAATCCTAGTTTGACTATCTTAGGATCTTCTACCATTCCAATGTTCACTTCAATGGTCTATTCTACCTAAAGATTTTTACATATCCTCCATACGCGAAGGATCGTGGAGGAAGGTTGAGATCTTCTTCCAAGGGTGTCTCTACTAGATTTTCACCCTCAACTTGGTCACTTCTTTCATCCATTTATTTTTGTACTCATTGGCAATCTAATTCCTCAAATAGGTTTTAAGCTGTGTGACTTGGACTTTTGTTTTTCCGAGGCTTTCTTTGGAACTTTTGCCCTCGATTTTCAAAAAAATTTGTTGACCATGAAGCTCATCTTCCTCACCGAAGTATGTGAAGGTATATAAGTTAATGTAGAAACATTTCTTATGATTTCCAATAGGAATTATATCTTGTATGCCGTAAATTATGCAATGGCTTCATCATTCTTAAATATATCCAATGGCACATGACATTGTTGGTCCCAATCGACAAGGGTATGGCATGAAGGTCAACTTTAGGATTAGAGGGTGTTAAGGTAGGGATTTGTGGTATCCATGAAAAATTTTTGTGGAGGAAATATCCTCATATTGGCTACAAGTGGGAATCTATGTCACAATCTGAATAAGCAGATATATATACGCATTCAGAGAAAGTAGTGTCTTGATCACTAGGGTTTGCCCCATATGGATAAATACCAATATTTTTATGCTCTACTTTTTAGTATGGAAGTGGGACTGGTTCCATTGGTCCTTTCTTATACTTTCCATATCCTAGGCCATTGTAACCCATAGAAAACATCATTCTCCTAGACTTCTCATATCCAGGATTTTATAACAGGTAGCTTGTGTGACCTCGGGGACCCAAGTTGTACATGCATCCAACAATTTCTATTCTGCAAGTGATCCATCAAGTAAGAATTTCCTAATAGCTCATTTATCTCTAGGCCATTTGAAGGGATATTTGGGATGGCCTCTTGTTTTAAGTGACAAGGATAGGTCTAAAAATAGAAGAGTCTATTACACATCATATTCTCTTAAACCATATTCCATAATTTGAATCTCCCATGAATCAAATGGAGAAGTAGATGTAGAAGCTTCTCAAGCACAATTGCTTAGAGATTTTGAATCCACCCTTGATTCAATATCTTTTGATGTGAGACGAACAACTATATCGGTGGAAGGACATGCATATGTACCCTTATGTGTAAAGCTATTGAGATATCTGTAGTGAGTGAAGGGTTCTAGATATCCTTGTATTGTAACAAGGTGTCTCTCATATTTTAACTCTATGGAATAATGAAATGTTGATGGTATGGCCTACATGAAATGTATCCATGTGTGGCCAAGAACCATATTATATGGCTTGAGTTTCAAGTCTAATATGCAAAACTTGGTATTGTGACAAGTTGTTTCTACTTCCATTGGTAGTGTGATTATTCTAGTGACTCCACTCCGCATTGTCGTAGCGGTTATGGTGATGATATGCGACTCTAGATATTCCTCTCTGTGTCCTACTGTTTGATCAATTTCAATGTGCATATATTCAATCTCGACCCGTTGTCCACAAGCACCCATTTTATCTTCCGCGATGGGTAACAAATACCTTGATATAAAGTGGAAGATTATATGTGGACTTTTTGTGGATTTCATTATAATTAAATGAGATGTGTTTATTCAATGGCAATATTTTCCACTACATCTTGTAAATGTGAAGCTTCTACTTCCATTGGCACTCTTGACCATATACGCAGAGTTTTCATAGGATGTACTTATGTACATTTGATATTTTAAGAAGATCCAAGATTGAAATCTTGGCATATGTCTTCTTAAGTTGTTCTAAGATGTTATAATGATCATCCCTGACAGGTAGATAGAGGAGGTTGTAGTATCGTGAGATGAGCACTCCTTGTTACCACATCACAATCTCTTCCCTTGATCCTAATTTTATTCACATGCTCATCAAAATAGAAAGCACATCCAATGAGTGAGTTGTAATGATTTTTTTCACTTTTGGTATAATAATAGTTTATAACTTTGTAGTTTTGGGATGACTCTCCCGATTCACTTCTTCTCAATTTTCTTACCATGTGTTATGGAATGGCTCCTTAAATATCCCCATATTTTCATTTGGCATTCAAGTTTTCTTTGGTGCATCAAATTTTATATCCCCATTATCAATAAGATCTTGGGTTTAATGACAAATTCTTAGGCACTTTTCTATCTTGTGTCACCGTACATGATGAAAATCACAATATTTGTGCTCTTTCTACCATGAAGGTTTAGGAGCATTTTCATCATAGGGTTGCATTGTAGGATAAGTCACCATGTGGACTACATCCAATTGTTTTAAGATAACATACAAAGACTCATTAAGATGAGTGAACGTGCTATGTTTAGGTGGTGGTTTAATGGGTCCTTTTGTCAATTTAAAAGGTTGACCAACTTGAACAATTTGTACTCATTAGAATCCATGATTCTGTCTCCAACTACGTTCTTTTTTTGTTGAAGATATTTGGCTTTTCCATTGGTTTGGCATTTTGATTATCTTTGGAAGATGATTTGATTTTTATTTTGTAATGAGGGCATTTTCTATTTATATTTCCTTTTGAGTAATTTCTTAAAAGTTCTAGGCACAATATATTTGTAAATGAGAAGTGATGTCCATGTTTATATTAGGCAAAAACATGCTCACAAGTTTGTTTTTGGAAAATGAGAAAGGGAAGTGGTTAGCTAACCCTCGTGACATTTGTTAGAATCTTTCTAATGTTTCATTTGGATGTTATTTATTGTTACACAAGTCTACTATATTTATGTCACTTTCCATGTTGTACGAGAAGTGTCATACAAACCTTTCTTCAAGATCGGGCCATGTGAAAATGGATCCACGAGGTAGGCAAGTAAACAATTCTAAGGCTTGGCCTCTTAGGATTTTTGGAAAGATCTCTGTATGAGTTAGTTTTCCTGTAGGCCACTTCTTTGTATGCCATGAATAAATACTTCACATGATCACGCAGTCACCTTTCCTCTATACTTGTCAAAATTTGGCATGTCAAATTTCTTGGGAAAAGTTTGAAGAAACATCGTTTTGTTAAATGGATGAAGGAATAGTTCTTCAAATTGATATTTCTTACTATGTCCTCCACTATTTTCTTGAAGGCTTACAAGTTTTGCATTCATGGATTGTAGATATTGTGAAATAATTTGGTCCTTTGTGGGAGAAGTTGGCATATACACACTATTGTTCTTTGATGCTTCACCTTCTTGTTTTTCTATGTGAATTTAACTATTTTTTACCTTAGGTTTCTCTGTATGTACATTGTTATTTGTTTATTTTTATACATGAGATGTTAGTAAGGACAATTTTCGACTAAGGTTTTGAATTTTTGGAAACTCCTTGCTCATGATGTTCTTCTTCATCTTCGTTGTGTGGGGGTTGTTCCACTTTTTCATGTTCCATTCTAACTCTACATGGTATCTTAGTGAATGGAATCTTGTAACCCCCACATTATAATTTCTCATATTCGATGTGGAAGCATGTTCACCTAAGATGTTGTCCATATTGATAAGGGCGGTTCTTCCTCATTGGCTTCATTTGAGGGTGGAATCGTTTCATGTTCTATACGCATCAAAGATCCTAATTCCACTGCTTCTTGCTTAGCACCTGATCTTTGTTTATGAAAATTAATTCATCTAATAAGGAAGGGTCAAAATAAAACTCCACATGTGGTGATCCTACATCATCGCCACTATGATCTTCCATTTCTTCTATTTATTCGTCCATAGAGAAAAGAGGTCTTAAGTTATGGCTAATAAATGGATTCTAACCTTTGTCTATTTTATGTTTCACATGCTTGTTTTGTTTCAATTTCTTGTCTTTTAGCTCCAAGTCATTATTTGGGGACCATGATGTATGAAAACTTCACTAAGGTGTTTTGAATTTGTTCCAAAGGTATTGATAAAACCTAAGTGGAAGTCAACAAATGTCAAAGAATGTTAATAATTTTAAGAACAATGAATGTCAAAGGATCAATTTGTTAGAGTGATTGTTCTAAATGAATAAGTCAAAAGTAACCAACAAGATACAATCACACATTGTTTAGTTCCAAACCAATTAATTAAATTATTTACTTCCTAAGTTTATTTTCAAATGGTAGTTGGTGTTTTAATATGATTTAAAAAATTTCACCACTTATGTCGAGTTCAAATCAATGAACAAGGCGTAAATAATAATAAAAAATTAATACAATCCCTAAAAAAATTATACTAAAAACAATCCCAAAACCAATCAAGACCTATATCTAAAAAGTGGAAGTTACAATTGTGAGAGAAACAACAATACCACTTAGATATGTTAACCAAAATTTGTGGAAAATTAAGGTACTAATATCAAAATGATATTTATATAATGCGCGTAAATGGTAACACTCGACACTTTTCAAAATCAAGGTAGTAATAGAAATAAAACTAAAGCTAAAGTATAAAAAGGAATTATTATAATGTGTATACCATAACATCAAAATATAGATAATTTGGCCAAGTTTACAAGAAACAAGACGTAAGTACCAAAATTGTAGTGACACGATATAAACAATATAATAGTTCAAAGGAGAATAAAGGTGATGAATAAAACCTTTCTACGATTGACAATCTTGACTTCGGTATCAAGATCATAATGGATACCACTGATATGAAAATGTTTCCACACACTTTGGGTGTTTAACAACTCAACCACAAACATGGATGAGTGTAAGCAGACACAAAAGTGAAAAATACAATCAATTAACAACACAAGGGTAGTCACTCTTCTTCTGATAAACAAAGTTTCAAAAGAAAGTGAAGGAAGTATATCAATTGGTGTTGAATATTTTTTCTCCTCACCCTAGGGCAAGTAAAGCTGTTAGCAAAATTAATTCTTTACAATCCTCATGATGAATGACGCATCGTTCAAGATTTGATTGACTCTCCCCTTGTTCAAAAAAATAAGGTTAGAACTCAAAAAATGTTTTGCCTCGGGATGGATTTCAACTCAAACTCATTTTGATATAGTAAAAGTTGGCTCCTTGTCAAATATAGCTTCATAGGTTGTTCACTTAACTAGGTGTCACAAGTTATTTAAATGTGAGCTCAATTTACCAATAAAGTCACACTTGACTAGTCTTCGGTTATCTCAGATTTACTTTACCCCCTTTAAGCATGGTGGGAAATAAATTTTTCCATTATGTACTCTCACTCGGGTTGTCGATACAAATAACTTTGATGCTAAATATCAAAAACGGTAAAACTAGTCAAGTATGTCATGTGGATAACTTCTGTTTTGTCCATAAGGTTCCCTCTTGTATGGACTACTTTAGGGTTCCTAGGACCACCCCCATTGTTATAGCTTAAGGCTTATGCCAAAGGGGTTATTTCCTAGTTAAGTGGAAGGGGTGTACCCTTATCCAAACCTGTAAATATAGTCTTGTGATTGTGGTGTATTTTTATCTTCTATTCTTAATCTAGTTTTCTTGAGATCCATTTGAAACCTACACGAAAACTATATTAGTAGTTTTTTTTTCTTTCAATCATTCATTCTTTTAAAAATGTTTTAGGTCCCTGTATATAATGATTTAGTAATTTTCCATACTTATAAAGAGAATAAACACCATTTTTATTCTTAAGATTATCCTAGGACGTAAGATAAAAATCCAAACAATTAGTCACATTTTAGCCAAAAATAAAGAAAATACTTGATTCGAACACAAAGTTTGTACATTTTATCCAAATTTGGCATTCTTTCCTATACCAACAAGTGTTTTTCAAAACAAAAAGAGATATAGAAATTGTTTACGATTCCCAAAATCACTTAAAATGTTTGAGGGAAGAACATACACAACTCTAATCGGTGATTAAGAATGCAATGTTTATTTAACCCTTTAAACAAATCAAATCAAGTTAGCAAAAACATGTAAATAATCCCTACAAAATAAAGTTAAATCTTAAATTTAAACGCATGAGGAGTCAATAAATCCCAAAAACATGCTTTTACAATCTTTAAAGGAAATTTCAAATCAAAATTGTGATATCTACGGTAGCATTCAGGTTTGTATGCCTGCTTCACGATAATTATGCACCTCTTTGGAATTTTACAATGGGCTAAATGGGTATGCATCCAGAGAGTTGTGTACACTTGAATTTAGATGTGTATTCTCACCGAGTCGGAAAGGGTCAAACAGAAGCACTAACAAATGGGTACTCTCGGGTTTGGATAGCTACGCGAAGTTTAGACATGTACGGAAGAAAATAGAAATCTAGAAAAAACAGAGAACCAAATATCATGTATGCTGGCATAATGATGCATACACTAGCATTTGGACATATATGCAAGTCTAACCTAAAATCCAACAAGTTACAACTAACAACAGGATGTATATGCTTGACTTTAGTCATGTACGCTAGCCTTTGGGTGCCTACATACTATTTTGGACATGTACGCTAGCATCGGGACACATACACGCCTCTGTCATTTCTATTTATACCTCTACCTAGAAGTGAGGTGAAACACACGATACCCTGATGTAATCAATCTCAAAAATCTCAAATTTTTGGCATGTTAGCTCAAAATTGACAAGAACCCATCTAAATTAGATCTCTAAGAAAGACTCAACACATGCAAAGTTAGAAAAATCATAAGAAATTCAACATTATTTCACACATGTGCATATCAAGGTTATCCAAAATTGAACTAACAACAAAATATGAAATAAAATTCTAAGGGATTAAGGATCTGTCCCACCGATCATGCAAAATGTGTGCAATAATTAACTATCAATGCAAAGAGAATTAGAAATAACACCTAGTAGTCCTAAAACAAAGATAAACGAAAATTTCTGAGACCATCATGCTTAGAGCTTAAACAAGACTAATATACAAACATATTTTCATTAGAACATGAATAAACATTTGAAGGCATTAATCTCCATCTCTATTGAATGTTAATCAAATGAAATGAACCTATTTAGATCCTTAGCAATCAAAAGGTTGATTCTATGTTTGAATCGTAAGATTTCAAGAATGGAGTCTTGGCAATCCATGCCTACAATACCATTTTACATATCTCCATATGAATTAAAACTTGGATGAATGAATGCAAGAAATGAAGATAATGAGCTCCTCTAATGGAATAATTCTCTACTATGATAACATGGCTATAGTCTATGCTCTATGCTCATTTAGGTGTAAGTAGAAAGGTAAGAAGAGGGCTCCTTATATATCCAAGTGGATAAATGAAGCTTGACATCCCTTTACATGTGAGATAATAGAAAGGTTGAGTTACTTGGGGATGACCATGGTTGAAAGAGGGGTTGAGTCAACCTTAGGAGAGTTTATTTTGTCCTTTAGTATAGCACCCAAAATTTTGACACACAAATACAAACAGTAAAAAATACTAGAATATTTTTTTGACTTTAAATGCTCATGGCACAACACCATATGGGCTCAAATAGAAAAATTCAACATCACATAAGACACTTACAAAAGCATGGACCCACATAGACAACTTGATAACATAGGGTACACATCAATGTCTTACTCAAATGGCATAAACCAAGAAAATGACCCAACTACGGTAAGGCACACAAGATAGGCATTCTCCAAAATAATGCACCCTTTTTTTATGGTTTACATATTTATTACATTTAGTTTTCCATTATATAACCTTATAGGTTTCCAGTGAATTAAAATTGTAAGGGTGTAAAATTTTCTTTTTCTAAAACTTCAAATACTTTATTTTTGTATAACATTAGCCTTTACAATATAATGCAGGATTTATTACTTTCTCAATTTCCATTAACTATCCATAACTCATTTTTAATGAAATTAATTTTAAACAGATTACGAGCCTCCTAATATTCATTCTTACGTTAGATGATTATTTCACAATATATGTTTAATTTACGTTAAAATTTATCCTCGTTATGAAGAGGAACTAATATGGTGTTAAGTTTTTTCTTTTCAAGACGTATATTCAAGGTTTAAACTTTAACTTTGCTAGACAAGGAAAGATATCATGAGGTCAAGGTAGATATGTTAAAGTTGAAAAGGGTGATTTATATTCAAGATATATCATCGCATAAACAACCTTCCATCGTAGTACCCTAGTTTTTTTGCTACATTTGATATAGTAAAATAGCTTATTTGGATCCATTCAACATTTCCACATCAAGAAATTTTATCAAGAGTTATATATAAATTTTGTTTTCTCAAAAGTTTAATCTAACCAAGGGAAATTAATATTTAATTTTAAACACATGAAGTTGTCTAGTTGAGTTTATAAGGACTTCAATCATGACATTATTCATAACCGAAAATCTCGTTAAATCTTTTACTATTTACACTTACGATTTACTTTTCTCTCACTTTTGATCCTTACGAAAAGTTAATAGCCCATTGAATAAAATAATCTTGACATACCTTTACATGTGGGATAATAGAAAGGTTAAGTTAGTTGGGTATGAACATGGTTGAAAGAGGGTTGATTCAACTTAGGAGAGTTTAATTTATCCTTTAGTATAGCACCCACAATTTTGAGACACAAATACAATAGTAAAAATACAAGAATATTTTTTTGACTTTAACTGCTCATGACAGGACACCATATGGGCTCAAATAGAAAAAATAAACATCATATAAGACACTTAAAAATATTGGACCACATAGACAACTTGATAACATAAGGTACACAACAATGTCTAACTAAAATTACGTAAACCAAGAAAATTACTAAACTACGGTAACGCACACACGATAGAACACTCCAAAATATTTCCCTTTTTTATGGTTTACATATTTATTACATTTAGTTTGCCATCATATAACCTTATAGGTTTCAGTGAATTAAAATTGCAAGGGTGTAAAATTTTCCTTTTCTAAAACTTCAAATACTTTATTTTGTATAGCATTAGCCTTTAAAAGAGAATGCATGGTTGATTACTTTCTCAATTTTCATTAATTATCCATAGCTCATTTGTTAATAAAATTCATTTTAAACACATACAATACTCCTAATATTCATTCTTAAATTAGAGGTTTTTTCCAAAAATATGTTTAATTGACGTTAAATTTTATCCTCGTTACAAAAAGGAACTAAAAAGGTGTTAAGGTTTTGCTTTTTGAGACATATATTTGATGTTTGAACTTTACTTTTGCTATATAAGAGAAAATTATCATGAGGTCAAGGAAGATATGTTAAAGTTTAAAAGGGTGATTTAGATTCAAGATATCTCTTCACATAAACACCCTTCCATCATAGTACCCTATTTTTTCTATTATGATTGATATAGTAAAATAACTTGTTTAGATATATTCAATATTTCCACATCAAGAAATTTTATTTGGAGTTATATATATATTGTTTACTCAAAAGTTTGATTAAACAAGGGAAATTCATATTTATTTTTAACAACATGAAAGTGTCTAGTTGAGTTTATAAGGACTTAAAGCGTGACATTATTCCAAACCCAAAATTTTGTTAACTCTTGTAATTTTTACACTTATGACGTAATTTTCTCTCATTATTGATATTTTTGAACAATTAATAGCCTAGTGGATAAAAGAATCTTGACATCCCTTTACATGTGGTATAATAGCAAGGTTGAGTTATTTTGCAATGAACGTGGTTGAAAGAGGGGTTAAGTCAACCTTAGGAGAGTTTATTTTGTCCTTTAGTGTAGTGCCCATAATTTTGACACACAAATATAACAGTAAAAATACTAGAATAATTATTTTTACTTTAAAATATCACGACATGACACCATGTGGGCTCATATAGAAAAATATACATCACATAAGACACTTACAAAATAATGGACCCACAAAGACAAGTTGATAACATAGGGTACACATCAATGTTTAACTCAAATGGCGTAAACCGAGAAAATGACCCAACTACGGTAAGCCACATAGGATAGGAATACTCCACATTATGGACCCTTTTTTATGGTTTACATATTTATTACATTTAGTTTTCCATTATATAACCTTATAGGTTTCTAGTGAATTAAACTGGTAAGGGTGTAAAATTTTCCTTTTTCTAAATTATTTTATTTTTGTATAACATTAGCCTTTAGAGAGAATGCACCGTTGATTCCTTTCTCAATTTCCATTAACTATCTAAAACTCATTTGTTAATGAAATTCATTTTAAACACCTACGAGCCTCCTAATATTCATTCTTACGTTAGAGGTTTGTTTCACAAAATATGTTTAATTGACATTAAATTTTATCCTTGTTACAAAAAGGAACTAACAAGGTGTTAAGGTTCTACTTTTCAAGACATATATTCGATGTTTAAAATTTACCTTTTCTAGACAAGGGAAAACTATCATGAGGTCAAGGAAGATATGTTAAAGTTTAAAAGGGTGATTTAGATTCAAGATATCTCTTCCCATAAACACCCTTCCATCATAGTACCCTATTTTTCATGTTATAGTTGATATAGTTCAATAACTTGTTTGAATCCATTCAACATTTCCACATCAAGAAATTTTATCTAGAGTTATATATATTTTGTTTTCTCGAAAGTTTGATCTCACCAAGGGAAATTCATATTTATTTTTAACAACATGAAAGTGTCTAGTTGAGTTTATAAGGACTTCAAGCATGAGGTTATTACTAACCTAAAATCTCTTTAATTGTTTTACTCTTTGCACTTATGACATACTTTGGTCTCACTATTGATATTTTTGAACAATTAAAATTCAAATGATACGTAATTTACACTTAGGGATTCATGACTATAAGGAGTTGTGACATTGCACCTATCTACTTATTTCATTTCTCTTAGACCATCAAGAATTAAACACATATAACAAGACAACCCAACAACTATATGCTTCTCAAATGCCTTCCAAGGAACAATTTAAATCATTGTGTGAATAAGCATTAGTGTTTCCTTCACCAAAACCTTAAGATAGGATTTCAAATCTCGAAGTTCAAAAGAATTCAGGTATGATGGATAAACTACCCCATATGAGAAACACATGGTAATCCACTACTACATACTAAGGGACACAATTATCGAAAAGGTACAAAATAGGTTCAAATGTAAAAGCTATAAAATTTTACGCATTCAAAAACCATCTAAAGCAATATTTAGAATCATTGATGATTGTACATCATATCCCATTTGTCCGATAACATCAAGAGAGGTCACTCAATAAATTGCAATTATTAGAGCTCGAGGGTTTCTATACCTTACCACAAGATAAAATTACAAAGATCAAATTTCCTTATCTTGTAAGGAATTCATGCCACTTGAGGTATTCCAAGAATAAATTTTCTCACTTTTGTTTAACATTTATATTATAAATATTTCTATTAGATTTGGCTCGTTTATGTAACTATCAATAAAATATATCACTTGATAGTTAATTTCAAATATCCTATCATATTCACATTTTAGGTTTGATAATTAAATGGGAAACTATGTTTTCTTATTCACTTGTCTTCATGTGGATCAAATCATTTCCACTTCACCTCATAATAAATATTTAATATGTTTAAATAAATATCCATGACCCTTGAAATAATTAAATTGACATCACAAGAGTACATTCCCAAACAAGGGAAAGTTACACATTTTCCTTTTTGATTAAAAACTTAATAGTTAGATAATGCACAACCTAACTATCTTTATGGTCCCACCCATTATTCATTACATTCCACTTCTAACATTTTTTAGTCTCTAAAAAAACCATGAGATTTCAAGCTCAATGTGTCATCTTGTATTCCATTAAAATGATGTTATTCCTCACACTAAGGAATCTTACACACTTCCATAACTATGTGAATGATCTCAACTAGGTTTCTAGGGAGGAATACACAAACATATACAATAACTCTATTTCTTTAAGACTACGAAATATGTTTGGAGCTAGCATAACTTGGAGCTTACTAGAGAGGTTCATTACATTCAAAAGAGGTAAATATTTTGAGATATATGTTTGTTGGGTAATTATTCACTCTGTTGGTACCCAAATTGATTCTCCTCGAATATGAGAAACATCACAGTTTGACAGAAGCTTAGATATAAGCAAATCATGTTGTGTGTTGTTTTGTAGTTGGGAATAAATAAAACTTGCTTTTGTCACTCAAATGTGGAGAAATGGATAACACCCTCAAGAGGATTTGATCTATCCTCACTACTTTATGGTTGTTCCTTTCAATCAAGATGAGAGGACCCTTTCGTAGCTTTGTTGTTTGTCGAGGAGAGAAATATGCCCTTCTTTACAAAGTTATTAAGAAGACCTTGAAGAAAACATGATCAATAGAACAAAAATCTAACCCTCACGCGTTGTCACCATAGGTAATGGATATATTTTCTAAGAAAAATTTAGGATACTAAAGACAATGAAGTCCTAATTTCTTTTGCATGTTTTGCTAAAAATATTATGCATTTGTACACACATATGAAAACACTCTTGGTATTATGAGTAGGATTGGTTATTCTTAAATGAATTTTGGTGGGAGGTGAGGTAGAGTGGACTTTGATTCACTATATATTTGACATTTTACAAAAATAGAAGGCTTTATCAACAAAATGCTTCAGAATAGCTCAAATGTTCCTTTAACTAGAAGGTGTGCTTCAATGGAGGCCCAGATCAGCACGTTTTCACACAAACTTTAAGAATCCAAAATGAAGGCTCAAATTGAAAAACATAATTAAACATTATCAACCTTTGTTTTATCACGCTTAACATACCCTCAAAGGCTAACAAACAATCTTATCATCATGATAAGAGTAAAGTGATTTTAAATTTGTTTATTTTACTATCAAATGAAATCTCTTCTAATAAATGAAATTTCAAATGCCACCAAACTATCACAAGGATAAGATCTTCCGTGAGTCACAAAGATTTCAATGTAAGATTGCAATGGGAATAAGAAAAACTATTTGCATACATTCAAAAATGACGCAAACACAATTTTGCTCAAAATCAACACATATTAACTCAAATTTGATTAAATTCATCAGTAGGGGAAATTTTTTAGAACAATCTTAGAGCTTTTCAATGGCTATACACTTGCAACCACCTTAACATGATCAAGTTTAAAAATAAAAAATAAACAGTTCTTTAGATGGTTTCTCATAAATATGGGCTCTGTCAAACTTTTCTTTTAGGATTTAACTCGACCTATAACACTCTAACCATTTGCATGACAAATTCATGCAATTTATAACATTTTTTCTACAACAGAGTTTTCCCCCCAAAACAAAAAACATTCAAAGCACCATTTCTTGTTACGATTTTAATCGTGATTCCCGAGAATAATTTTTTTAAAACATTGTCTTGTGCTCAAAGGGAAAATCTCTTCAAATATTTCTAGCATTCAATTCTTTCATCTGGTAAATCACTCTTCATCTCACGTGCCAACTACTTCCTCCTCTAATCTGTTGAATTTGTTTTTTACGTGCCAAGGAAGGAAAGATTGGAAAATCAGATCGAATCTGATAGTCAGATCACACCTTAATGGTAAAAGACATTTTCAGATCTTCCCACCAAATCAAGATATCAAATTAATTCTCCTCTTCATTTGGCATGTAGGAGACATCAAGAAATGATAAAAAAACCATAAAAATTCACATCCCCAACATTTGGAGAAAAAATGGTGGAAAATCAGATACAAATGCTCGGTTTAGTCGATTTCCATTTTCAATTTGGATCGTCCACATGGGAGATTCGAGTTAAGATGGGCTTGGTGGTTCCTTGTTACCTTTTACAACTTTTGGGAAAAATTGCAAAAAAATTCATTTTTCTCTGCCCCTCCACCTTTGAAAAATGAACTTGACATGTGTCCTAATGTGGGTCCCAGTGGAACCACAACTTGATTTTGCTATTTTACCTCATTTTTGGGAAAAAGGATTTTTTTGAAATTTTCCCCACTACCCCGCCCTTCCACCTTTAGCTTTTGATTTAGTTCCCAATGAACCGTGCTTCCTTTTACACTTTAACCCCTTTTTCATAAAAGGAAAATTTTCTAAATTTCCGAAAGTTTGCACCTCCACCATTAACTTTTCAAACAAAATATTGACTATTCTCTATCAGGCTTGCACAGGTCATTTTGATGACTTTATTTTTTTGACAATAAGAGGAAAAAAATCCAAGTTTCCTCTAATGGCCTGCCTCCCCACCTTTTGACTTTTCAAACTACCACACATCTCAATGGCATATTTTGAGATGGTCCCCCAAAGTAGAGACCCTAAACGAGCGTGGGCTCAACACATGTCTCAGTTCAGAAGATTCTGTTAGAAAGTTAAAGGTTCAGCGGAAGGTGTCATGTGTCCGAGGTCCGAGATAGTCTCCTTGATTATTGAAAATTCCAAACAAAAGGCAGAGTGAGCGGAAGCCTCCAAGTTTTCCTCTGACGCTTCTTAAAAATAAAACTCAAGGACCGGTCCCCAAACATGCGTGGTCCCTCCATGTGTCTTAGGCCCCTTAGGAAGTTTATTGAAAATCCTATGAAAAGGAAGGACTAGCGGAAACCTCCACATCTCTTTATGGTACAAATTCAAGATGGTCCCTAAGAGGAGAGACCCGAATGAGCATCAGATCACCACGTGTTCTAGGCCTTAGAAAATGTATTTTAAAAGTTTAATTACAAAGTGGAGCCCATGGAAACCTCCACCGTCCTCTCGTCGTAATTGTTAAGGTGGGACCCTGAGGCAAGTCTTCACATGAGTGCCATCCCACCACGTGTCCATGGCCTACCAAAACTATACCAGATACATGAAAAACATTTCTAAGTTTGGGAAAAGTAGCGGAATCCTCCACGTGCCCCACGGGCACAACTCCAAGGCCAAACCAAAAGGTGAGTCTTCAAATGAGCGTTGTTCCTCCACGTGGACATGTTTTGGGTTGAAACGATCCACAAATTTTTAGAGTGCCCTTCTGAGCTGCATATAACCAAAATGGCCACGTTTCCACCGATGCATAGATGTAAATTTGACGGAAAAACACACATGTAAAACCGTAAAAATGCAAAGAAACCACCGTTTGAGCCCGAGTTGGAATTTTCTTTAAGGATAGAGATTTTGGAAATGTTATAAGGTTCAAAAATGATCCTCCAAGCTATATCCATTCACGTTTCTTAACGTATTTGGGACAAAAAGTGACAGCGACAACAACACATGATTTGTAGAAAAATGAAAGGAAAGGAATAACCCGAGTTTTACGCCCAATTTCTGAGACACCTTCGATGGAAAGAGAAATGAAAAAAACTAGATCTTTAAGTGATCCTCGACCAAGGAAGGCAATGATCATGGAAATAAAATAGAGGACAAATTCTTCAAACACCAACATGGAAAGATAAAAATGTGACAGAGGCTGCAAACTAAGGGATTTTAATGACAACGGGGTGAGACTAATTTGAGCACCAACATTAGCTCCGACTGGGGATGGGAAGTCCTGTGAATGCCAAGAACCAAATATTAGACCAAGTGCCAAAAACATCTATTGGGTAAATAAGTCACTTACGAGAGAAGAAAAGCAGAACCATCTCCTAGAAATGAATTGAGAAACCAGCAAAACTAGGTCACCAAGGACGAGAACGAGCAAAAACACAAAAGATATAACGCAACCAATGAACTATACACTATACAAATGATTCTCACCTTGATTATATGGAATCAATCAAGGAAATGTTTCAAATTCCTTCCATTAACAAGAAATTCAAGTAATTCCCCATCTAAGTATTTCAAGAAGAAAGTGTTGGTGCTCAAAATTGTCTCGCCCCATCTGTGCCTTTGAAAAATTATTCATTCACGGCCTCTATCATTTTCTCCTTCCCGTATGTTGCTTGAGTCGATCTTAATTCAATTTTTAGTCTACTCCTAGGTTTAAGATCATGTGTAGGTCCATATTTGTTTCATGTTTCCTTTTTTCCTCTACAAAAGCTCTGTATTTTGAGTCTCCCATGCTCTGTTCCATCAAAACTCATGTTTTCCCATTTTCTCCATTCTCCACAGTCAGAATTTTTTATTCTTGTTGTCTTTTCCCTAGGTACTCGAGGAGAAATGAGTTGATGTGTCCTTAAGGATCGTGATTGATCCTCGCAACAATCTAAATCTTTGTGTTATTGAAGAAAACCTCATTTTTGGTTAGAGTGGGTGTTTCTCTCTGTTTTACGGTTTGACAGGAATTTCTCCTAGTCAAATTTGCATCATTCAATCGACAGGGAAATGTGGCACCTCTTGGTTGGATGCAGATCAACTTAATACTTCAGAAATCCTATAAAAATCCTCAACTTTAAAATGTTTCCACGTGGAGGAACGATGCTCATTTGAGAATCAAATTTTTGGTTTGGCTTTGAAGTAGTGGCTTTGGGAGGACATGAGGAAGCTTCCACTTCTTGGCCCAGACTTAGATAAATTTCTATGCGGTTAGGGTAGTTTTGCGGAGAGCAGACACATGGCGAGCTTGTGCTCATTCGGGGTCTCTACTTTAGGCGTCACCTTGAGGTTGCACCATGGAGACATGTGGAGGAACCGTGCATGTTCAGGGACCGGCCCTTGAGTGCCATCTAAGAGAAGTTCCATCAGGACACATGGGGCACTCTGCTCACTTTACATTTTTCTTAGACATTTAAATGACCAAAAGGAGACTGCCTCGGAGCTTGATAAGTGGTACCTTCCATTGAGCTTCAAGCCTTCAAACAAATTTTCCGGAGTAGGACACGTGGCGAGCCCACACTCATTCAAGGTATCAAATTTTTGGGACCACCTCAAGGTGCGCCATGGTGACACGTGGCAATTTGAAAATTCATAGGGGGTGGGGAGGCGGACCATTGGAGGTAATTCAAACTTTTTCCTCTTTTCTTCATAAAGGTTAAAATAGAAAAAATGGCCCATGAGCCCGATGGGAAATAGTCAATGTTTTTCCCCGGTCAACGGCAGAGGTGCGGACCGCGGAGGAAAATTGGAAAATTTTCCTTTTGAGAAAAAAGAGTTAAAATTAAAAGGGGAAGCATAGTTCCACTAGGACCCACATTGGGACATGTGTCAAAAGTATTTCTCAAGGGCAAGAGCTACGGGGAAAACTTGGAAAATTTTCCTTTTTCCAAAAGAGAGTCAAATGGCGAATTTCTTTGCATTTCTTTTGGGGCCCACCTCAAGACATGTGTCAAGCCCATTTTCAGAAGTGGAGGCACGAAGCAATATGGGAAATTTTTCCTTTTTTTTAAAGGGTCAAAAAAGGTCAAAGGAAGCCCCCGAGCCCATTTTTTGATCTTCCACATGGATGGCCCACATTCAAAATCAAAGATCAATAGCTGTTGAGTGTCTAAATCTGATTTTCCCCCCATTTTTTCTATATAACTCCTACGAGTGCGAGTATTCATGATTTATTTCTATTTTCTACATGCCAAACAAAGGAACGAGTTAATTTCATTATCTAGAGTTTGGTGGGGAGATCTAGAGATGACTTTCACCATTAAAATGGTTTGACTCTCAATCCAGATCTGGTTTTCCATTTTTCTTCACCTAAGCATGCAAAAGTGGTTTTCTTCTGATTGATATGGGGTGAAAGTTGTTGGTGAATAGATAGAGGCGTGTTTTTCCTGAGAAAGGAGTTGAATGTGGGAAGAAATCGAAGATATTTTCCTTGAGCACTGGAGACTTTTATAAATCTAATTCTACGAATCATGAAAGAATCATGGCAAGCACTTGGTGCATTTAAATTTTTAGTCTTTGGGAGAGAGGGTCTCTATTGTAAATTCTATAAAGGGGACAAATTCATCGTGAAAATGGTTGGGATTTTTGGAAAAGATCAAGACTAATTTTCTCTAGCGAGAAAAATATTGACAAAGCCCATCCATTTTGAGAAGCCATCTTGATAATCTACTATATCTCTCTTTGTGTCAAATTTGATTGTGTCAAGATGGTTACAAGTGTATAGCCATTGAAATGTTTTGAGATTGTTCTAGAAACTTTACCTTGTTGATAAATTTGATCAAACTTTGAGTTATTCTATGTTAATCTTGAGTAAAGTTTATTTATTTCATCTCTACGAATGCATACAAACTAGTTTTTCTTATTTCTATTGCAATCTTCTACAAAAATATAGTCCAATCTCACAGGTCTCAGTCCTTGTGATAGTTTAGTGGCATTTTTAATTTCATTTCTCGGAAGAGCCTTCATCCGGGAGTGGGATAGATGGTTTAAAATCAATTTTCATTCATTTTGTTGATAAAGATTCTCTCGTAAGCCTCTAGGTGTACCTCGGGTGTGACTTGGTTTAAATCTTAGTGCTTTATTAGGTCCTCGACTCGAGCCTTCATGAAATAATCCCACGGGTTGTGTGAAAGAATGTTGATTCGGGCCTCCATTGAAGCACATATTCTAGTTGAGGAAACAATTTAACTTTTTGTGGCATTTTGTTGATTGAATATTTCCATTTTACATAAACGCTCAAGGATCCGGTGATTCAAGTCCATCTTGTCTCCCCTCCCACCAAAAAAATCTCTTTAAAACAACCAATCCTACCCATACTAACCATGTTTTAGCTTTGTATACTGACACAAGACCAAAATCCTTTTACTAAAGTATGCAGAACAGATCAGGATCTCAAATGTATTTAGTAACCTTTGACTTTTTATGAAGATATCTCCATGATCTGGAAGTGAAAACAAGTGAGATTCAGATCTGGTGTATTGATCATATTTTCCCCAAGGCCTTCTCTATAAAATTTACGAAAAATAAAGGTACTTGTATCTCCTTTCAAATGACAAAGGTTACATAATAGGTTCTCTTACCTTGGTTGAAAGGCACAACCTAAAATAGTTAGGATAAGATCATATCCTTTTGAGGTGTTATCCATCTCTCCACAAATCCAAGTAACAAAGGGACAACTAGATTTCTCCCCTAGCTATAAAATGACATACATTTATGATTTATCTCGCCTCTAAGCTCCTGTTGAATCATGTTGCTTCTTGGCTTGAAAAGGAAAAAATTGGGTACCAATACTAATGGCATCATTTCCGGGGAGTTTTTAATATGGAGTTTCATTGAGTTATTGATTTGCAGTCCATCCATATATATTTATCACTTCAACAACACCAACACTAGTGGCATCGTTGTAAGGGACATTGTGATACTGATTCATACTCGGACTGGTAAAAATTTCTTATATGCTCTAAAGTGCTAGAAATCAATTTTAAAAATCTTCCGTGTTCTAGTTTGTAAGAGGTTTCAAATTCACAAGTGTTGATATACAACTTCTCCAGGTTTCCAAATTTTTTGCAATGGTATTTATTAATAAAGTTTGGTAAAGAAAGGTCATATTTTTTCATTTCTAGTTTATAGTCTTTGATAAACACACTGACAAAACATTTTGAGTGCATTTTCACAACTAAGGTGAAAATAATTAGTAGAGACTCCATATTGATTTGATTGATAAGGACCAAGTGTCTTAAACCTCTCTCAAGTAAGATTTGTTACAAATATTTGCAAAGATGGAAGGAAGAAAATATTTCTTTGCTAAGGATCCTACTAGGACATTGTTTCTGAGTTAGGAAAAGCAAAGTCAGAATGAAGAAAATCCCGAGAGAGTTATTGGAGATCAGCAAACAAGAAGAGGGATCTCCATTTCTGAAATTGAATGGCCTATCGTTGAATACTACCATTCAAGTGACTCTGAATCAAGTAGCCTCTTTGTGGAACTGAATTCTCTAGCTGGAGAAGGGCCTTCATTTGATTTTGAAATATTTGCTTCACATTCTACACCTATCTTTTCTAAAGTAGATAGGAATTTCCAAGAAGTAATTCCTTTAGGGGTATCCATTTTGAAAATTATACTCCTATGTTCCAAGAACCTTCTACCCCCAACCAGTTTGTCACCCCTCTAGGATCACCTCCTTGAATCAATATGGCTCAACCCAGACCTCCATTTGTTGTAAACACCTTTGGACCTATAAATTTTGTGGGAATGGATGGTTACCCAAATGTAGTGCCTCAAGATGTAAGGAACATAATTCCAAAGTTCCAAGGAAATAATGCTATTACTGGTGACCAACATCTAAAGATCTTCCTCAATATGATGGAAGAATTTGAGATTGAGCATGAAGATGTGTACATCAAATTGTTTGTTCACACTCTAGAGGAGGATGCTAGGGACTGGTATAAATCATTTCTAGATAATTCTATTGATTCTTGGGATGAGATGAACAATGCATTCAGATTGTAATATGGTGATAGGACTGACCCTAGGTTTCTTCTATCAGAGTTTGAAAACATCAAGAATAATCCCAATGAGTTAGTACATGATTTCAACACAAGGTTCAATAAGACTTTGAGGAGATTTCTTGTTAGGATAAGGCCATGTGATGAGTCATGTTTGATCAAATACACAGATGCATTTGATAAAAAGGTTGCTTACTACTTGAGGGACAAGAACCCTACCAACTTGAGGAAAGCATTCACTATGGCCCTACAAATAGAGAATAATATCAAGGCAATAGGAAAACCTCCTAAGAGGGAAGGGATGAAGTTGGTTAACCCAGAAAAGCCTCGAGACAAGAAAGGCTTACGAATTGGAAGAGGTTGTGAAAACTTTGGCAGGGTTTGTCAAGGAGATCTCCTACAAATTATCCCGAGCTGAGAAAGGAGTTGGGAAGAGTTCCCAAGGACAACACAAGCAACAGGCCAAGACAAATTTACAAATCATCAAATAATTGATGATAGAGGCAAGGGAGCTATTGGATTTGGGAATAGGTAGCCTTAAGGTAGAGAAAGTAGAATGGTACTTGATCCTTTGGCTGCCAGAGTTGTTATGGTGGAAGAGATAGAAGTCATTGATTGGTGTGATAGATGTTTCATGCCCCATGCTCCTTGTGAAGAAGATCAAAGAAGAAAATGTAGCTGATGATAAGAGTGATGATGATGTTTGCATGATGGGATGCTCCACTAGCTCACAACAAAGGGAAACCTCAAGCCGAGTTGATAAGTGCAGTAATCGCGCCACATTTTGGGACTACATTCATAGAGTGCATATTCTCCCTCCCTCTCATACTTGAAGTAGATAATGTACAAGCTTTTAGTTTCCCAATAATGACTTTGAATATTTAAGGGCTTTAACGATAAAAATTATGATGGAGGAATCTTATATGAGGAGGATAGGAAATTATTAATGAATGTTGTTGTGGCTCAAGAGAAGGAATATAACACAAGAAGTAAGGTTGTCAAAGGGGTAGGGCCTTAGGCCAAGCCAAAAGCTCCCTTACTTTCTAACATTCCTAAAGAGGCTCCTAGGAAAGATCCATCTGCTAAAATCCCTACGAGTTCTAAGAAAAAATCACACCCCTCCTCATGCTCAAGCTATTAAAAATCCTGTGCCACCCAATGAGTGTATTAGCCTTTCTTCCAATGTTGCCTTGCCCAAGAATGTCCCATATGACATTGCCCAAGTTTTAAGTCAAATCAAAGTCTTTGTCCCAATTGTTGAGTTGCTTAGGATCCCTGAGCACAAGAGAAGAGCATTTGAATACTTGGGATTGAATGAAGAGAAGACAACCCTAGGAAGAAATGTGAACATTGTGGAGAATCCTCTGGTTGTTGAATAATCTGAGACACCATCAGCATCAGAAGAGCTAGCTGAACCACCTGAGGTTTATTCAGGACATCCTTGGTAGACTCTCAGCTGAATGTGGATCCATTTTTCACTACTCGATCATCAAGGATAGGCTTCTCCATAACTGCATGTTTGATTCAGGGGCATCATGCAATGTCATGCCCTTGGAGGTCATGAATGAGCTGAATATTAAAGTAACAACAACATATGGGAAGTGCACTACCATGGACTCTAGAGAGGTGCCAGTAGTGGGATGTGTGAAGGGTTTGGTGGTGCAGCTTATAGCCTACCTGGTAAAAATTTAAAGCTTGATGTTGTCATAGTTGATTGCCCACCAAGTGGGGTATGTTATTGTCAAGAAAATGGGTTGCAAGTGTTGGTGGTAGTGTCCAAATGGACATGTCTTATGCCACCATCCCAGTTGAGGGAAGCCTTGTCAGGTTATATGGGGAGAAGAAAATGTTGCACCTTATTGAGGATCCCAATAATGTGTCCTATGAAGTATTATATACAAATGTTGATGCTGACAACTTTGTGGGATTTCTTTGAGGAAAAGAGCACAAGATTGAGGAGTGTAAGTGTCTTGAGCAAGTAGGCTCTCCTTGGACTCTATTGTTTGATGGAGCTTGCTCCAAATTTGGAAATGGTGTCGGTGTTGTCCTAATTTCTCCAAGCCAGGAAAGGTTTGTTTTTTCCTTTAAGCTTAACTTTGAGTGTACTAACAACATTGTTGAGTATGAGGCATTGTTGTTAGGTTTAAGAATTTCTTGGAAGTATGGTGTCAGGGACATCATTGTCAAAGGATACTCAGAGTTAGTTATAAAGCAAGTTAGAAAATTGTATACCACAAAGAATCAATGACTGAAATAGTACAAGCATGCAATTTGGGAATTCATTGAGATGTTTGAATCCTTCAACATTGTGCATCATGACAAGAGGTTCAATGACTTGGAAGACAAGATTGTAGTGTTGGGGTCTCTATTTCACAGTTCTGCAACATCCCCTTATTGTGAATATGAGGTGGAGGTAGTGACAAGACCATCTCGTCTCGAAAATATAAAACATTGGCAGGTTTTTGATGATAAGGTTGAGGTCAGGAAGGTTCCCGCAAAATGATGGAGATTTTACTGATCAAAACATTAATTGGGAGTTAATGGTCTATGAAGCAGAGGGGAAGGAAACCTTATTTGGAAAAGGCATCATTCACCTAAAGACCAACACCATTCCTAAAGGGTTGGTCACTCTTGAATCAAATTTTGATAATGTTGATTACATTATTAATAAGCATATGATAGCCTTGAGGGATGTTGAGGAGCATGACCTTGGCATGAATAAGAAACCAAAGAAGATTTGGTTGGGTAATGATCTTAACAAAGATGAAAAGTAGTCATACATCTAGTTGTTAAAGAAATACCAAGATTACATGGCTTTGACCTATTCTGAGCTCAAAGCATACAGAGAATAATTGCCCAAAGCATGAGATTCTCTTGAAGCCCGGTCTGCAAAACCCTTCGTGTAGAAGCAAAGGCCAATTAATCCTTTGTTATCTCTCAAAATGCAAGAGAAGCTGAAGAAGCTAAGGGATGGAGGAATTATCCAGCCCATAAGGTATTCTTCTTGGGTTACCAACCTAGTGCCGTAAAGAAAGAACTGGCGACATCAAGTTGTGTGTGGAATTATGGAATCTAAACAAGGCCTCAATGAAGGAAAATTATCCTTTACCTAACATGGAGCACATGATGTAGTTGGTGACTAGTTCCGTGTTGCTTTCTACTTTAGATGGCTTCTCTAGTTATAATCAAGTCATGGTGAAAGAATAAAAATGATCAAGAAAGCTTTCACTACTCCATGGGGAATTTATGTATATGGTAGGATGCCCTTTGGTCTAATGAATGTTGGAGCCACTTTTCATAGAGCAATGGATGTTACTTTTTTTGGTTACATCAATGACTTTATTGTTGTTTACCAAGATGATGTAATAGTGTTTTCAAGGAGAAGTGACCATTTGTTGCACTTAGAGAAGATGTTGATCAGATGTAGGGAATATGGCATCTCACTCAATCCAAAGAAATTCCATTTTGGAGTGCAGAAGGAAAAATTTCTTGGTCACATTGTGTCACAGAAGGAGTGATGATTGATCTAGAAAGAGTGGAGGCCATCAGTAAAGTCCCAATTCCAAGAACCAAAAAGGGAATTCAGTCCTTCTTTGGGAAGATAAACTTCATTAGAAGGTTTATATCAAACTTTGTTGAGTTGACTATCCCAATTACTTCCATGTTAAAGAAGGATCAGGATCAGAAAATGGGAAGATGTTGTCATCCAAGATTTCAATGGAATCAAAGAGGCATTGAAGCATGCCCCTGTTTTAGCAGCCCTAGATTACAAGAAACCTTTCCAGCTGTTTTCTTTCACTTTAGAAAACACTATTGCTTTTGTCTTGCTACAAAAGGATGATGAAGGGGATGAGAGGCCCATTTCCTTTTCAAAGTAAGACTTTACAAGGAGAAGACCGAAACACACCATCATATAAAAGTAGGCATTTTCTCGTCAAAGCAACAAAGGTTTTCAAGCCTTATATTTTAAGTTCAAAAGTTGTTGCTTATGTTCCCCATACCATGGTAAAAGACATCCTGTCAGAGATGGAAGTCTCAAGTAAAAGATGTAGATGGGTGAACAAATTACAAGAGTATCACATGGAAATCCAAACCACAAAGTTGGTGAGAGGTTTGGGGTTAGCTAACCAAATGGTCGAGAGAAAATTGTAGACCATTGATGTAAATGAGATTGAGGAAGAAAGGGCAGTTGTTTTGAAAGATTGATGAGTTCTCGAGTGGTACAAGGATGTGATGTTATATCTCGTACACTTAAAATTCTTAGAGCATTTGAATAAGAACTTAAGAGAGCTATTAAGTTGGATTCCCAGTAATATGTCATTACTGATTTTGAGTTGGCATGGAAGAACCCAAAGGGAGTCCTCTTAAGATGCATCACTTAAAATGAAGCCCCCAAAAGAATTGTTGATCTCCATGGAGGAGTTTGTGGGGGAATTTTTCTACAAGAGTCACAACGCATAAGATCCTAAGGGCTGGTTATTTGTGGCCAACTCTTTTCATGGATGCAACCATGTTGGTTAGAATATGTGAGAGTTGTCGCATTTATCCGGAAGGTTGAACGATTCAGATCCCTACCTTTGCATTCTCAGACAATTGAAGCCCCATTTAAGAAATGGGGAATGGAATTCATTGGTGAGATTTTAGAACCTTCAAGTGTTGACCATAAGTGGATTCTTTTAGCCACCGATTACTTTACCAAGTGTGTGGAAGAAATCTGCACCAAGAAGGCTACACACCAAGTTATCATGGATTTTGTGCTAAACAATATTATTTATAGGTTTGGAATGCCATTCAAAATCATAGCTGATAATGTCATGAGTTTCGTGGCTAGACCTCTCGGGTGGAAATGTATAAAGGATATGGGATCAATTTTACATATGCCTCTAATTATAATCCCTAAGGAAATGGAGAAGTCGAGTCCAACAATAACAATTTGTTAAATATTATTAGAAGAACCTAGGAGTTAAACAAGAGAAAATGCGGTGAACAGCTGAAGTTTGTTATCTAGGCTAATAGGATCACTGTCAAAATAGCCACTAGAAAGAATCCATTTGAGTTGGTATATGGGACTCAGGCCCTGCTACCCCTACATATGCAATTATCTTCATATCATCTCATTCAAAAACTGGAAGATCAAGAAGTGAGTCCTCAGGATGCCCGCATCAACCAGATTATTGAGCTTGATGAAGAGAGGAGGGAATCCAACCAAAGGCATATAAAGTTTAGAGAAAAGCTAAAGAAACTATTTGATAAAAAGGTCACTCATAGAGCATTTAATATTGGAGATCTTGTGCTCTTATGGGATAACAGAATGAGGATAAGGGAAATCATGGTAAGTTTGACTCATTATGGATGGTCTCTTACTCCATCGACATCGAATTGGTGAAAACGCCATATTCAAGGATCTAGATGGTGAATTGCTCGAACTTCCGTTAATGGCAGACATCTAAAGCATTTCTTGGATTGATTCCTATGAATCAAGGTAAACACCTCTTGTATAATGTATAGTCGATTGTTTGTTTCAGCTTTTGTGTTTTGGCTCATCGTGGTCCCCCGTGACCTATTTTTATTGGCTTATTTGAGTTTTTTGGAGATGGATTCATTTCTCTACTCTACAAGATAACTCCATTGCTCCGATAAATATTTTGGCACTTGGTCTAACTTTGTTGTTGTGGCACTCGTAGGAGTGCCCATCCCCGAGTCGAATCCAATGTTTGTGCTCAAAATGGTCTCGCCCATTTGTGCCTTTGAAAAATTATTCATTCACAACCTCTGTCATTTTCTCCTTCCCTATATGGTGCTTGATCGGTCTTATTTCCATTTTTAGTCTGCTCTTGGGTCGAAGATCATGTGTGGGTCCATATTTATTTCATGGTTCCTTTTTTCCTCTGGAAAAGCTTTGTATTTTGAGTCTCTCGTGCTTTGTTCCTTCAAAACTCGTGTTTTCTCATTTTCTCCATTCTCCACAGTCAAAATTTTTGTTCTTGTTGTCTTTGCCCTAGGTACTCAAGGAGAAATGAGTTGATGTGTCCCTAAGGATCATGTTTGAGCCTTGCAATAGTTTAAATTATCTTTCCTTAAAGAAAACCTCATTTTCTGGCTCACATGGGCGTTTTCATGTTTTACGATTTGACGGGTTTTTCTCTCAAGAAATTTACATCAATCAATTGACAAGGAAACATGGAACCTCTTCGTTGCATAAGGATCAGCTTAATACTTCAGAAATCCTATAAAAATCCTCAACTTTAAAATCTGTCAACATGGAGGAACAACACTAGTGTGAGAGTCAACTTTTTGGTTTGGCTTTGAAGTAAAGACTGTGGGAGAACATGTGGAAGCTTCGCTTCTTCAGACTTATACAAATTTCTATGCAGCTGGGGTAGTTTGGTAGAACAGACATGTGGTGAGCTTGCACTCATCTAGGGTCTCTACTTTGGGCGCCACCTTGAAGTTGCGCCATGGAGACACATGGAGGAACCGTGCATGTTCAGGGGACCAGCCTTTTTGGGCACCATCTAAGAGAAGTGCTAGGAGGAAATGTGGGGCACTCCTCTCACTTTGCATTTTACTTATATTTTTCAACAGCCAAAAGGATATTGCCTCAAAGCATGACAAGTGGCACCTTCCACCGAGCTTCAATCCTTAAAACAAATTCTACCAGAGTAGGACACGTGGCAAGCCCACACTCATTCAAGGTATCAAATTTTTGGAACTCCCTCAAGGTGCGCTATGGTGACAAGTGGTAATATGGAAATTCATAGAGGATGGGGAGGCAGACCATTAGAGGCAATTCCAACTTTTCACCTCTTTACTTCATAAAGGTTAAAATAGCAAAAACGCCCGCAATCCCAATGGGAAATAATCAATGTTCTACCTCAATCAACGGTGGAGGTGCGGACCCATGGAGGAAAATTGAAAAATTTCCTTTTGAGAAGGATTTAAAATTAAAAATGGAAGTGTAGTTCGATGGGACCCACGTTAGGACACTTGTCAAAAGTATTTCTCAAGGATTTTGAGCTATAAGGAAAACTTGGAAAATTTTCCTTATTCCAAAAGAGATTCAAATGCAATAATTTCTCTCGTGTTTCTTTTGAGGCCCACCTTAGGACACGTGTCGTGCCCATTTTCAAAAGTGGAGGCAAGGAATAAATGGGAATTTTTTCCATTTTTTCAAAACGGTCAAAAACGTCAAAGGAAGCCCCGAGATCATTTTTGGATCTTCCACGTGGATGTCCACATTCAAAATCATAGATCAACTGCTAAAGTGACCATCTAAATCTGATTTCCTTCACATTTTTTTGTAAAACTCTTGGGAGTGCAAGTCTTCATCAATTATTTCTATTTTCTTCATGCCAAATAGAGGAGCGAGTTAATTTTGATATCTAAAGTTTGGTGGGGAGATCTAGAGATGCCTTTAACCATTAAAATGGCTTGACTCTCAAGCCCGATCTAGTTTTCTATTTTTCTTCTCCCGAGCTCGCAAGGGGTTAGATTTGATTGATATGGGGTGGAAGTTGTTGGCAAATGGCTAGACGCGTGTTTTTCCCAAGAAAGGAGTTGAATGCAAGAAGAAATCGAAGATATTTTCCTCGAGCACCTGGAAACTTTTGTCAGAGGTCTGATTCTGTGAATCACGAAAGAATCATGGCAAGCACTGGTGCATTTAAATTTCTTGTATTTTGGGAGGAATGGACTCTATTGGAAATGCTATAAATGGCATGAATTCATTGTGTAAATGTTTGAGAGATTTTGGAAAAGATCAGACTGATTTTCTCCAAAAGAGAAAAGCTTGACAAAGCCCATCCATTTTGAGAAGTCATCTAGAGAATCCTGTATATCTCTCTTTGAGTTAAATTTTATCGTGTCAAGGTGGTTACAAGTGTACAACCATTGAAAAGCTTTGAGATTGTTCTGGAAACTTTCCCTTGCTGATAAATTTGATCAAACTTTGAGTTATTTTGTGCTAATCTTGAGTAAAGTGTATTTATTTCATCTCTAAATGCATACGGGTATCTTTTCTTCTTTATATTGCAATCTTGTACCAAAATATAGTCCAATCACATAGGTCTTAGTCTTTGTGATAGTTTAGTGGCATCTCGTAATTTCATTTCTTAGAAGAGTCTTCATCTAGGAGTGGGATAAATGGTTTAAAATCACTTCTCATTCATTTTGTTGATAGATATTCTTTATAACCTCTAGGTGTACCTCGAGACATGACTTTCTTTAAATCTTGGTGCTTTATTGGGTCCTCTGACTCAAGCCTTTGTGACATAATCCCATAGGTTGTGTGAAAGAGTGTTGATCTAGGCCTCCATTGAAGCACATATTCTAGTTGAGGAAATAATTTAACTTTTTGTGGCATTTTGTTTTATTAAATCTTTCCATTTTACATAAACTCTCAAGGATCTGGTGATTCAAGTCCATCCTGTCTCCCCTCCCACCAAAAATCTATTTAAAACAACCAATCCTACCCATACTACCCCTATTTTTGCTCTGTATACCCACACAAGACCAAAATCCTTTTACTAAAGTATGCAATGATCAGGGTCTCAAATGTCTTTAGTAACCTTTGCCTTGTTGTGAAGATATCTCCATGATCTGGAAGTGACAAATCATGAGAGTCAGATCTGGTGTCTTGATCATATTTTCCCAAGGCCTTCTCTATAAAATTTATGTAAAAGAAAGGTACATGTATCTCCTTTCAAATGACAGAGGTTACACAATAGGTTCTCTTACCTTGGTTGAAAGGCACAACCTAAAATAGTTAGGATAAGATCATATCCTTTTGAGGTGCTATCCATCTCTCCACAAATCCAAGTAACAAAGGGACAGCTGAATTTCTCCTTAGCTATAAAATGACATACATTTCGATCTATCTCGCCTCTAAGCTCCATGTTGAATCTGTGTTTGCTGCTTGGCTTTAAAAGGAGAACAAATTTGGGTACTAATAGAAGGTATATTCACCAATTCAAATGTCAATGGATTAAGGGTTCATCCATAATGCATAAAATTTACCATGCTTGCCCTTATCTTCATTCCTTTTATCCCATAACAAAGACAAGATCCCTAATGCTGAAATCTCTGGGTGTCACCTTTTTGTCAAATAGCTTCTTCAACTTTTCTCTGAACTTCACATGCCACCGATGGGATTCCCTTCTTTCTTCATCTATGTTAACAATATGGTTAATGTGAGCATCATATGGACTAACTTCTTGATCTTCCAGCTTGTTGAATGAACTCGGTATGAGGAAAATTGTATATGTAGGGGTACAGAGCTTGAGTTCCATACACCAATTCAAATGGAATTTTTCCGGTAGCTCTTTTAACAAGAATTTATCAGCCCAAATAGAAAATTTCAACTACTCACCCCATTTCCTTTTTTTTAAGATCCAAGGTTCTCCTAATGATCTTTGATAGATTTTTATTGTTGGAATCTACTTTTCCATTACATTGGGGATTATAGTTGGAGGCATATGTCAAATTGATCCCATATTCTTTACACATTTCCACCAAAGGTTTAGCTTTGAAGCTCATGGCATTGTGAGCAATAATTTAACGGCACTCCAAAGTGTAGATGATATGGTTCAACATCAAGTCCATGACAATTTTATGTGTTGCTCTCTTGGTGGGGATTGCATCCACCCACTTAGTGAAGTAATCGGCTGGCTACAAGAATCCACTTATGGCTAGTACTTAAAGGGTCTAAAATCTCACTAATGAAATGAATTCCCATTTCTTGAACGGGCTTCAATTGATACAAACTACAAAGGAAGGGAGCCTAAAGCTTTCAGTCTTCTAGAAAAATGTTAATAACTCTCACATCTTCTAACCAACAAAGTTGTATCTTTGAAAATTATTTTCCACCAATGACCAGCCCTCAAGATCTTGTGTGTTGTGACTCTTCTAGAAAAATTCCCCACAAACATCTCCATGGAGATCATAAATTATCTTGGGGGATTCATCTTCATGATTCACCTTAAGAGAACTCCCTCGTGGTTCTTCCAAGCTAACCCAAAATCAAGTAATGACATATTTCGGGAATCCAACTTAAGAGCTCTTTTCTGATTTTTACTCAAATACTCGTATAAAAGTATAGATGTCTAAGATAAAAATTATATCTTTGTACCATTTAGAACTCATCAAATTTTCAACGACATCCACCCTTCCTTCTTCTACTTCATTTACCTCAATAGTTTGCAAGTTTCTCTCAGCCATAAGTTTAGCTAAACCCAAACCTCTTACTAATTTCATGGTTTGGATATCCATGTCATAATCTTGCAACTTCTTCACCCATCTTCATCTTTTCCGAGACCTCCCTCTCTCGATAAGACATCTTTCACCATGGTGTGGGGAACATAAGTGATAACTTTAGAGCTCAAAATGTAAGGTCTGAAAACATTTGTTGATTTTACTAAGGAAAATTCTTGCTTCTCCATACCGGTGTACTTCAAATCAGCCCTGCAATGCCTTACTGAAAAAGGCAATTGGCCTCACAACCCCTTCATCATCCTTTTGCAACAAGACAGATGCAATAGTGTTCTCTAAAGAAAAATAAAACATTTGAAAAGGCTTCTTATAATCCGGAGCTGCTAAAACAGGGGCATGCTTTAATGCTTCTTTGATCCCATTGAAATCGAATGGTAGCCTCTCTCCATTTGATAACTTGGTCCTTCTTTAGCATGCAAGTAATTGGAATGGTCAACTCAAAGCAAATTTTTATATGAATCTTCTCGATAAATTTTATTTTCCCAAAGAAGGACTGAATTCCCTTCTTGGTTTTGGGGATCGAGACCTGTTGATGGCCTCTACCCTCTCGGGATCAATCATAACACCATCCTTTGATATAATGCGACCAAGCAACTTGGCCTTTGCACTCCGAAATGGCACTTCTTTGGATTGTGTGAAATTCCATACTTCTCGCATCTTAACAACATTTTATCCAACTGTTGTAAGTGATCACTTTCTTTTGGAAAACACAGTCACATCATCTTGGTAAACAACAATAAAATCATTAATGTAACTAGAAAAAGTAATATCCATTTATCTTTGAAAGGTTGCTCCAGCATTCATCAAACCAAAGGGCATTCTAACATAGACATAAGTTCCCCAAGGAGTCGTAAAGGAAGTCTTAATTCTTTCTGATTCCTTTACAACAACTTGATTATACCAGAGAAACCATCCAATGTACAAAGCAAAATTTCAGTAACCAATCACTAATTGCAGCATGTTTTCCATGTTTGGTAAAGAATAAATATCCTTCATTAATGCTCTATTTGGATTTCTAAAATCCACACAGATCCCTGATATCACCATTCTTTTTCTAACTGGAACTAAGTTTGCAACCCAAGAAGAATACCTTGTTGGCTGAATGATCCCTCCATCCCTTAGCTTTTTTAATTCATCTTGCATCTTCACAGAGAGGAGTGGATTAATTGGCCCTTGCTTTTTCTGAATGGTTTTACATTAGATTCCAAAGGAATTTCATGCTGAAACAAATCCTCTCTGTATGCTTTTAGTTCAGAATAAGACCAAGCTAGGTAGTCCTGATATTTCTTCAACAATTGGACATAGGACTGTTTTTCCTCCTTGTTCAGATTTCTTCCCAACCAGATATTCCTTGGTTTCTCCTTTGTACCAAGGTCATGCTCCTCAACATCCCTTGAGGCTTCTATATGTCTATTAATAATGCAATCAGCATTATCAAAGTTTGATTCAAGAGCAACCAGTCCTCTAGGAATGGTATTATTTTTCAGTTGGATGATGTCTTTGCCAAAAAAATTCTCTTTACCTCTCTACTACACACATCATTGGCTCCCAATAAGTACATTGATCAAGAAAACTCCCCTTTTTTCTACAAAAATCTTTTGACCTGAGCATCATCATAAAAAAAATTCCAATGTTTAATGTTGTCAAGGACATGTGGCCTTGTTAACACTTCAACATCATATTCAAAATATGGGGACATTGCACAATTATCAAACCGAGATCCCAATACTACAATATTTTCTACCATAAAATTGAACTTCCTATCATGATGAATAATATTAAATGATTCAAACATCTCAATCAAGTCCTAGACTCGTATGCTTCAGTATCTGTTTCATTCTCTTATTTTTAGTAGCATACAGCTTTTCTGATTTGTTTGACAATTAGTTCTGAATCTCCTTAACAATGATGTCTTTAACATAGTATTTCCAAGACATTATCAAACCTAACAACAATGCTTCATACTCAGCAATGTTGTTAGTATACTCAAATTTAAGTTTGAAAGAAAAATCAAACTCTTCCAAGCTTGAAGAAATCAGAAATACACCAAAGACCATTTCTAAATTTAGAGCAAGCTCCATCAAAAATAAAGTCCATGGAGAGCCTACTTATTCATTACTCTTACATTGATCCATTTTTTTCTCTTTCTCATCAAAAAATCCTATAAAGTTATCATCATTAACACTTGTGTACAACACTTCATAAGATGCATTGTTTGGATCTTCAATGAGGTACAACATCTTATTTTCTCCATACAAATTGACAAGGCTTCCTTCAATTGGGATGGTGGAAACACTCCCACCAATATTTGCAACCAATTTTCTAGACAACAACATACCCCACTTGGCTAGGCAATCAACTATAACAACATCAAGTTTCAAGTTCCTACCCGAATAAGTTGCAAGTTGTACCACCAAACCTTTCACACATACCACCACTAGAACCTCTCTAGAATCCATTGTAGTGCACTTCCCATATGTTGTTGTTACTTTGATATCTAGTTCATTCATGACTTCCAGAGGTATAACATTGCATGATGATCCCGGATCAAACATACGGTTGTGTAGCAATCTCTCCTTAATGATCGTGAGTGGTGAAGAATGGATCTACATTTAGTTGAGATTCTACCAAGGATGTTCCCAAATAAATCTCAGGTGGTTCACCTAGTTCTTCCAATACTTGTGGTGTTTCTATCTCTTCAATGATTGGAGGAGTCTTCATAATGTTTACATTTATACCAGGAGTACTCTTCTCTTCTTTCAATCTCAAATACTCAAATGCCTCTTCTTGTGCTCAACAATCCTAAGCAGCTCAAAAATTGGAACACTAACTTTGATTTTACTCAAAACTTGGGTGATGTCATATGGAACACACTTTGGCAAGGAAACATTGGAAGGGAGATTGAAAAACTCATCAGATGGCACAAGATTTTTGACAATTTGGGCATGAGGAGAAGTATGAATCTTTTTTGGGACAGCAAGGCCTTTGGAAGGTGTATCTTTCTTAGGAACTTCTTTAGGAATACTAGTAAGCAATGGAGTTTTAGGTTTGGCTTGAAGCCCTGCTCCTTTGACAACTCTACTCATAGTATTATAATCCTTTTCTTGAGCAACAACAATTTTCATCAATAACTTCCTATCCTCCTTACATGGGATTCATCATCATATTTCTTTATCATTAAAGCTCTTAAATATTCAAATTCATTATTGGGAAATTAAAAATATTGTACAAGTATTTATTTCTAAAGTATGAGACGGTGGAAGAAGAGGTACCCGTGAATGCAATCTGAAAAATAAGCGGTAGTTCTAGCACTTATTACCTTAGTTGATTTTTCTCCTTGTTGTGAGCTTATAGAGCACTCGTCATGCATGCATCATCATCGCAGTGTTATCATCATCAACTTCCTATTCTACTTTCTCGATCTACTTCACATGGAGCATGGGGCATAAAACATCTGTCACACCAATCAATTACATCTATTTCTTCAACAACAAAGAACATGGGAAGCCAAAGGATTAGGCACCATTATTTTTCCCTAGCCTAGGAATGTCTATTTACAGATCCCATGGGTCGTTTACCTTTGTCATTATATCTCTACTCATTTCTAGGATGATTTGCAAATCTATCTTGGCCTTGTTGCTTGTGTCAACCTTGTGAACTCTACCCAATTCCTTTCTTTTCCAGAGCTAATTTGTATGATAATTATTTCACATCCCCTGCCAAATTTTTCACAACTTCCTCCAAATCAGTAGCCTTACTTGCTTGAGGTTTTTCTAGGTTAACCAGTTTCACACCCTCCCTCTTAGGAGGTTTTCCAATTGCTTTAATGTTGTTTTCAATTTGCAGAGCCATGATGAAGAACCGCCTCAAATTGGTAGGGTTTTTGTCCCTTAAATAGTAATCAGCTTTCTTATCAAATGTACATTTGAATACTTTATAAGACAAGATTCATTACATGGCCTTAAAATTACAGGAAATCTCCTCAATGTGTTATTAATTCTAGTGTTGAAATCATGCACCGATTCATTAGGATTATTTTTAATATTTTCAAATCCGACAAAAGAAAACTAGGGTCCATTTTGTCACCATATGCAGTCTATATGCATTATTCATTTATATCCAAGAATGAATGGAATTATCTGGCAAATATTTATACCATTCCTTTGCATCTTCTTCCAAAGTATGGATAAATAAATTTATAAATACATCTTCAATTTAAATCTCAAATTATTCCATCATGTTGATAAAAATATTTAAGTGTTGATCACCATTATATAGAATAATTTCCTTAGAAATTTGGTATTCTATTTCTTACATCTTGGGAGCTGCATTTGGATAACCAACCATCCCTCTAAAATTTATAGGACCAAATGTATTTACAAAAAAGGAGGTCTAGGTGGGGATGGGCCATGTTGTTTTGAGGAGGTGACCTTGGGGGAGAATCAAAATTATAAGGAACAAGGGGTCTTTGAAACACATGAGTATAACTTCCAAAATAGATATCCCCTAAAGGCTTTATTTCCGGAAAACCCTATTAACCTTGGAAAATACAAAGGAGAATGAGAAGAAAACTTTTCAAAATCAAATGAAGGCCGCTCTCCAGATAGAGAATTTAATTCGTAAAAGAATACCTGATTAAGAAGTACTTCAATGGAAATCTTCAATGATAGGCTAATCACTTTCATCAATGGAGATATATTTTCTTGACTACCGATCTCCAAAAATATCCATTCCGTCTCGAATTTGTTTTTCCTATCTCTATAAATAATTTCCTAAAAGGATCCTTAGTGAAGATAGATCTTCTTCCTTCCAGCTTTACAAAGATTAGTAAAAACTCTCACTTGAAAGAGGTTAAGACACTAGCATTTATCAAAAAAATAAGATCAACATGGAGTCGCCACTAAGGATTTCCACCTTAGTTGTGCAAATACACTAAAAATATGATCTAGAAAATGTCTCATCAACATTAGAAACTATAAATGGAATGATCGACCTTCCTTTACCTAGATTTATCAATGAAACTTAGTGCAATAATTATACAAACTACAAATATTGCACCCAACACTTGTAACTTTGAACACTTCTTATAGTCCCGAATACATGATGATGTTGAAATAATGTACTAGCATTTAGAGAATGTAAGAAGTGTTTACTGTGGTCTGAATATGAACTATAATCACAATTTCCCGACAACGGTGCCAAAATGGTGTTTATACCCAAATTGATTCTCCCTCGGAAGTTGAGAATCATCACAAGTTTGACAGAAGCTTAGAGACAAGTAGATCATGTTGTGTGTTGTTTCAGTAGCCTGGGAAGAAATGCAGCTTTCTCTTTGTCACTTAGATGTGGAGAAATGGATAAGACCTCAAGAGGATTTGATCTATCCTCACTAATTCATGGTTGTGCCTTTCAATCGGGGTGAGAGGACCCTTTGTAGCCTATTTTTTTGGAGGAGATGGAGATGTCCTTCTTTGCAAATTTATTAAGAAGACCTTGAAGAAAACATGATCAATAAAATAAAATTCTAACTCTCACGAGTTGTCACCCTAGATAATGGAGATATTTTCTAAGCAAGGTTCAGGCTACTAAAGAAAATGAAAACCTTATTTCTTCTGCATGTTTTGCTAATAGAAATTATGCATTTGTACACACATAGGAGAAAAAGGGTTAGTATGTGTAGGATTGGTTGTTTTTAAATGAATTTTGGTGAGAGGTGAGGCAGAGTGGAATTTGATTCATCAAATCTTTGAGAGATTTTACAAAAAATGGAAGGCTTGATCAACACAATGCTTCATAATAGCTCAAATGTTCCTTTAACCAGAAGGTGTGCTTCAATGGAGGCCCACATCAGCACGTTTTCAAACAAACTTTAAGAATCCAAAAAGAAGGCTCAAATTGAAATACTTACTTGAACATAATCAACCTTTTGTTTTATCACACCTAAGATACCTCAAAGGATAACAAACAATCTTATCATCATGCTTGAAGTAAAGTGATTTTAAATTTTTTATTTCATTATGAAATGAAAGCTCTTATGATAAATGAAATTGCAAATTCCACAAAACTATCACAAGGATAAGATCTTGTGTGATTCACAAAGATTTCAATGTAAGATTGCAATGGGAACAAGAAAAACTATTTGCATAAATTCAGAAATGAAGAAGACACAATTTTTCCCAAAATCAACACAAATTTACTCAAATTTGATTAAATTCATAAGTACGGGAAATTTTCTAGAACATTCTCAGAGCTTATCAATGGTTGTACACTTCTGCAACCACCTTGACATGATAAAATTTAACACAAAAGAAATAAATAGGTTCTTCGATGGTTTCGAAAAGATGGGCTCTATCAAAATTTTCTTTTAGGAATTAAATCCCAACCTCTAACACTGCAACCATTTACACGACAAATTCATGCAATTTATAGAATTTTTCTACAACAAAGTTTTCCCCCCAAAATAAAAACATTCAAAGCACCATTGCTTGTTACGATTTTGATCGGGATTCCCAGAATCAGATTTTACAAAAATGTTGTTAAGTTCTCAGAGGGAAAATCTCTTCAAATATTTCGGCATTCAATTCTTTCATCTGGTAAATCACTCTTCATCTCATGCGCCAACTACTTCCTCCTCTAATCTGTCGAATCTAGTTTTTTGCATGCCAAGGAAGGAAAGATTGGAAAATAAGATTGAATCTAATAATGATCACATCTTAATGGTAAAAGACGTTTTGAAATCTTCCCACAAAATCAAGATATTAAATTAATTCTCCTCTTCGTTTGACATGTAGGAGACATTAAGAAATGATAAAAAATCATAAAAATTCTCATCCCAGGAGCTTTGGAAAAAATGGCAGAGAATCGGATATAGATGCATAGACTTTCATTGCCGATTTCCATTTTGAATTTCGACCGTCCACATGGGAGATATGAGTTAATATGGGCCTGGGGTTCCTTGTTACCTTTTACAACTTTTGGAAAAAAATGCACAATTTCTCATTTAGCTCCGCCTCCACCTTTGAAAAAGGGCTTGACATGTGTCCTAGTGTGGTTCCCAAAGCAAAATGCCACTGATTCTACTATTTTACCTCATTTTTGGAAAAAAGGAAAAAACTCCAAATTTTTCCCGCAGCCCCACCCTTCCACCAAGTTAGCTTTTGATATGGGTCCCCGTAGAACCGCGCTTCTTTTTACACTTTAACCCTTTTTCATAAAAGGGAAAATTTCCAAATTTCCCGAAAGTCCACACCTCTCGTTGTTGACATTTCAAATTAAATTTTGACTATTCTCTGTCGGGATTACAAATCATTTTGATGAATTTAATCTTTTTGACAATAAGAGGCAAAAAATCCAAGTTTCCTCCAATGGCCCGCCTCCCCACCTTTTGACTTTTCAAACTACCACACATCTCAATGGTGCATTTTGAGATGGTCCCCAAAAGTAGAGACCCCAAACAAGTGCGGGCTCAACACATGTCTCACCAAAGCAGAGTCTGTTAAAAATTTGAAGGTTCAAAGTGGAAGACACCCCCGTGTCTCGAGGTCTTAGACAGCCTCCTTTAATCGTTAAGAATCCCAATCAAAAGGTAGAGTGAGCGGAAGCCTCCAAGTTTCCTCCTAGCGCTTCTTCAAAATAAAACTCAAGGGCTAGTCCCCAAACATGCACGGTCCCTCCACATGTCTTAGGCCCTTAGGAAGTTGCTTGAAAAGTCTAAGTAAAGGAAGGCAAGGTGAAAACCTCCACATGTCTTTATGGTGCAACTTCAAGATGGTCCCCAAGAGCAGAGACCCTGAATGAGCGTTGGCTCACCACATGTCCTAGGCCTTAGAACATTTCTTTTAAAAGTATAAGTACATAACGCAGCAATTGGCCGGAAGCCTCCACCTATCCCTCTGTTGGAATTGTTAAGGTGGGACCCTATGGTAGATCTTCAAATGAGCGCCAGCCCACCACGTGTCCACGGCCCACAAAAACTATCCTAGCTACATGAAAAATTTGTCTAAGTCTGGGAAAAGCAGTAGAATCCTCCATATGTCCCCCGGTGTAACTCCAAGGCCAAACAAAAGGTGAGTCTTCAAACGAGTGTCGTTCCTCCACATGGACAAGTTTTGGGTTGAAACGATCCACAAATTTTTTAGAGTGCCCGCTGAGCCACATCCAACCAAAAAGGGCCACATTTCCACTGATGCAGAGATGTAAATTTGATGGGAAAAACACACCCGTCAAACCGTAAAAATGCAGGGAAACCACCGTTTGAGCCCGGAGATGAAATTTTCTTCAAGACGAGAATTTGGAAATGTTATAAGGTTCAAACATGATCCTTTGAGCTACATCCATTCACGTTTATTTAGGTATTTGGGACAAAAAGTGACAGGAAAAAAACACACGACTACGGAAAACAAAAGGAAAGGAACAACCTAAGTTTTACGCCCAATTTATAGACACCTTCAGATGGATAGAGAAATGAAAAACAAATTCTGGATCTTTAAGTGATCTTTGACCAAGGAAGGGACTAATCATGGAAATCAAATGGAGGATAGAGTCTTCAAGCACCAACACGAGGAGATAAAAACGTGACAGAGGCCACAAATTGAGGGATTTTAATGACAAACAGTACTAATGTAAACTAATTTGAGCACCAAAGCTCAATATGAAAACACACACTATGTAATTTGATTTTTTAATTGGAAGTTAAAGTTGTTTCCTAGGTCATTACAACACTAGTAGATAGGTAAAACCATGTCATTTTAATTACTTGCTAACAATGTTACTAGCATAATCATATCAAAACGTTTGGAAATAATAAACATTTTAAACAACAAGGTTCTAGTTTCATCCTCCTATATTTTTTTGAAACTAAAACAAGAAATATTTGACATATTTTTCCAAATTACATAATATAATCACTTCCATTTACTTAACAATTTAATATATAATTACAACTAATAATAACATTCATTAAATAGGAAAAATTACAACTACATACGAAGTAGTACATTTCCCAATACGCAAAACTATCTTTTTCATCATGGAAACAATGAAAAAATACATTATATTCATAAAATGTCATTGAAATATTGTAAACAATTACATTGCCTTCAAATAACATGTTAATAAAAGACACAAATGTCATTTTTATGCTCCTTTTATTCAAGTACCCGCAACCAACGTTGTGTCATTCATCATTTCAAGTAATTTCAATTAAATTACAAAGAGAGGTAGAGATAAGGAGAGATAGGCCAAATAATTTCCTCACATTCATTTACATTTATATTTTCAAGAGAGAGAGTAAGGGAGAGAGAGAAATTGTAAAACATTTCTTTTCTATTCACAATATTTTGACCATTTCTCAATTCATACCCATTTTCATTTTATTTCAAAGTCATCTACATTTTTAATTCATTCATGTTTCTAAGACCAACCACAATTTCATGTTTATTTTAAGAGAGAGAGGGAGAAGAGAGAGAACACTATAAATTGCAAAATCCATTTATACAAAATAATTGATTAAATAATACTCTACACACACTGAAATGCTATAAGAAAGGGTTCATGAGTAATTTACAAGACCAATGGGATTATCAGGAATATTTTCTATCTTAAGTTGTGAGTGTGTGAAAATTGACCAAAACAACTAAAGTGTTTACAAAGTATGGTTTCAAAAACCACTCATTTTAAGTTCAAACATAAATTTCATCGATTCCTACCTACTCCCCTATACAAAAATAACTCGTTGGATTTGATGGAATTCAAATATGTTGTACAAGTCTCAATTTATTAAGGTGACTTCAGGACCAATTGTCATAACCACATCAAACACTTCTCTTATACGACAACCGGTGGGCTCCAACATCCACTTGAAACTCTAACTTACGAAATTATTTTTGTGAAACTAAGATTTAAGTTCAATTCTTGCATAAGCATACTAGAGGTAGGTGAAGGTGTTTTCTAGTTACACCAAATTGATACGACATTTGTAATCCAAAACTGATCACAATTTCATAAAGTGGGAATGTCACCAAAAGTGAATGAACTATTAAAAGGGTATTGAATCCCACCTCGTTATGGAATCTAATCGAGTTAGTTATCCGGTTAAGAAATTACATGGTGTCTTGGTTCAACATGGATTTTATTTGAGGTTTTGGTTCCTATTAATAGTTCAGCATGGTGCTCCATGCGGATGGTTCTAAGGCCTAATTTATTTTTTTCCTTAAAATTTTACAGGAAAATAATTTGGGGAAAGGTAAAATCCATATCCTTCATTCTAAGTTACATTTTTGTTTTAATATACAACATATTTAAATCCAAGTGTTAAAAAATAAATGATGAAATTTTTAATTTGAAGCAATAGGAATATTGATCCATACCCTTTATGCTAATACCATGATCCCCGCATTTGATGAGACCGCATCAGATTTAGGCATTTCGGAACAATTTACACGCCCTTGTTCATGCTTCCTAACTTTACATTGGTAATGTTCCTCCATATTTATCATTCATGCATTCATTCCTTAATCTTAAGGTTTGTTGTAGGCTAACCACCATGTACTAGAACTATTCCTTGTAAAGTGAGATTGTATAGAAACAAGGATGGCTTTCTAAGTTTGAAAGATTAGAAGGAATTTTTTCTATTTTGGCGAAGGTTTTTGTTTTTTCATCCCATCTTCTTCAAACGATTTAACTTACTCTACTTTAGGGACAAAGAATGGAACTGATTGTTTCTCTTGTTTTATCCATTCTTCCATAGAATTGGTGTCCTCTACCATTTTTTCCACCATAGCTTCCAAAAATCTCAAGCAAATAAAGAATTTTTAAGCATTTTAAAAACTTCCTCAATTATGAATGCCTTTTAGAGACAAAACCAAAACAATATTCACATTTTCTAAATGACGAATCCTTTTAATGCATGCAAAGAACATGTTTTTGTAGAGGAGGAGTCAAGAGAAAAATCTTGTGAATACAAACATGGAACAACAAGAAATGGAATTAAAAATGTCTAGTTTGATATAACTACTTGAATTAAAAGATAAAGAACAGGGAATCAAGTAGTAGACATCTACCCTAGAAATGACTCTACAAAGGTTATAATTCACAGAGCAGAGGTGCGTGGACGAAGTATAATCAATACACCCTGATGTTACACACCTCATGATCCTCAATATTTTTCGTTTCTTTTACCCTCAACAAACAAAATAGAGGAAGACAGACATTTCTTCACGAGAGACATTAAATCCATTACAAAAATAGATATAGATTCGACCAATCAAATTGTATAAGGTAAAAAGAGGAAATAACATGACGGCCATGGGTGGAAATCTATTTAGCATGGTTCCCTATAATGTTTAATTTATTTTATTATAATGTACAAAGTAGATATTTGACTGTGGCATCACCGTAACTATCCAATTACTGCTAAATTTACAATGTTAACATGGGTTTCAGATTAGTTAACGCCTTGATCCAAAATAAAGTTCTTATATTCAAACATAAGGAAAAATATAGGTCTCAAAATGCGTGTAAGATGTGTCACTTTCCATAATTTGATGCAAATGGCACCCCATATTTTGTTAACCTAAAATCCCCATCCAAAACTCCTTACACATCTATTCACACTCCTGCCACATGAAATCCTAATTTTTTTTTCTTTTATTTTTGTTATTTTAGGTTGTGCTCTACATCTCCCTCCCCTTATAAGAGCATCATCCTTGATGTGACATAAAACCAAGGATGGAAAAAGGGGATAAGCAATTAAGGAAAAATAATGACGACAAGTTCCATCTAGGGATAAGATCTTTGTTACTATAACACAACCATAAGGAAGCCAAGAAATTTTAACAACTTCTTAACATTTTATTATTTTTTGAAACTTGGTAGTTAGTTATCTTTTACTTTAATACTCAATCATTCTTTTCCTTTACAATATTTATTAATCTATTGCTCTTAATATTCGATGTTTAGAATTTCAATTGTCTTATGTTTGTGGGTGCCCAATTGTAATTGGCATCAAGATGTCACTCAAAACTTAACACAACACAAACGACCCATGAGAAATATTTCTAGCATACCTTCACAACTGTATCATTTCACAAGACCTCTAATTCCACAATGGAAAGGCAACAAGTAGTCCACATAATGAAGAATTTCCAATAATTATGTCATAGGAAAAGTTCTAACATACATATGTGACATAAAAATGGAATAATCACATTAATACATATTCAACTAGCATCATATCACTGAAAGACCATGAAAATACTTATACGAGTTCCAAGATCATATCCAATAGTACATATTAACTAAGAGGAGCATCAAACCTCAATCATAACAATTCCTAACAAGACTCACAAGAGTACATATAACTCATAACACTAACTCCACACATGAGAAAACATCATGAAATAACTCCATATAACTCCCAAAGCATCACAAAATTAATCAGATACCTCCCAAAGAGAAAGAATCATAGTACCAAAACCAATCCGGGTCACTTAGCCATAGAGCCCCATCACTTGATTTCCCATATCGGGTCACTCAACCATAGAGCCCCATCACTTGATTTCCCCATATCAGGTCACTCAACCATAGATCTTGATAAATAATATCGAGTGACTCAACCATAGAGCCCCATAATAAATAGCGGTTCACTCAACCATTCAGCCCCATAATGAATAGGGGTAACTCAACCATAAATCCCCATAAATAATATCTGGTCACTCAACCATAGAGCCCCATCTCCTTTCTCCTTTTAGTGAGGCGGGTCACCCTATGGCTCTAGGCACATAGAGCCTCGCCACCCTTAATCCAAGTGACATAATAACTCATGGCTAAAAACCCGCTAGTTACCTACAAGTCCCTGGGTGTACCATGATACAATGAAGTGGGTCCATAGGTTCTACAACTCCATGGTGAATCCCATGACCCTATTCCCACACATTACAATATTAGAACCAACATAACAATCCATTTCAAATGCCAAGTGGAAAACTCCTAAGCCTTGGGCTAGGATATAAAACTTTTAAACATGAAAAGAAAGTATAAAACTAAGAAAAACAAATGGCTAAATAGCCATAGTTAGTGCAAAAATCCACATGTTAGTGTAGAAACCAAATAAAATGCCCAAAATATAAGAACACGTCAATCAAGAAAAATACTAGTTCTTGCAAGAAAAGAGATAATGATCAATTTACGAATAAAATATGTATTGAGAAATAGAACATTAAAATCATTATGTGGCCTCATATGGCCACCAAATGGGTACTCATTGAGTTATTGGCACTCGGATATCGAGCCTCAACTCGTAAAAATATACATATAACCATAAATGAGTATATAAAATAATGTAATTGCCATCATCTCTACCTGAATCATCCCTCCATACTCCCACAAGGCTCAACATAGTCAAAATCACATAGGATTGTTTGATGGAAAACCCAATAGGAAATATCGGGGACGCTAGTTTGCATAATTTGTGCCTAAGGTGGTGCGCATCCACAATATATTGAGCAAGCTTGAAGTATACTAAATAGATAGAAGTGGGTTTTAAGTCTATATAAGACTCCACTTCCTCACTCATACTCAACTTAATATTATTAAAACTTGGTCCACACCTCCTCTCCCACATATACACTCTTAATAGTTGCTTCCCTTAGGTTCATCTAGTGTAAGGTTCATAACATAACACATAACTACATCATTAACACAATGGTGATTCACACACATTAACCATAGCATCTTACACATGGTATATATATGTGGTATAGCACAATCATTACTTTATCAAGTTACAATACATCACATTTCCACAGATTACACCAAAGTGCAAGCACTTTGTGCACAATAGTGGTCATATAATCTTCATATACCCCTAATTCACGACATAAAACATCACATAATACAAAAATTATACTTATGATGAATACAATGATTAACATTACAATATATAGTTAATTACAATACAACATGGTGATGCACACAATTCATCACAACATATTGGCGACATCATGATACAATATAATTCTATGTACACCAATTTTATCATGCAACACATCAACAAAACTTCATATCACATAATAACAAAACACTCCAACACTCTGCAATCCACAATAACATTATTTTCACACACAACAACGTGGGACATCACACGTGAACTCCTCATTGAATCCAAGAAAATGAGAGTGAATACTCTCATCACAAGAACATCTACAGGATATCGATACGCACTAAGAGACATGCATAACACGTGCATTCAAAATATCGCAATTACAACATTCTTCACATCACAACATATATCACATTATTCTTCCCATCACCACCACCACCATGTAAGTCTTATCCAAAATTCACCCCTCAAGGTAATTTTTATAACATGCATCAAATTCTTTAGTCCCAAGCAATTATATTGAGTCCGGACAAAAAGTCATGTTTCTAGGGTCCCCTCATATTTTTTCTAACTCCCTTGTCCAAGAAGAAGAGAGAAAGTTCTGAGAAAATGTGAAAAAATTGCAAAAACAAGCTCGGGCCAGAAAAAATCACGAAAAATGGCTAAGTCCTAGTCCATGCGGTCCTTGGGACAGTTGCGACATCTGGGCGCGAACCGGCCGAACCGGCCGAAATGAGTCAAGGTAGCCCGAAACAGCCTGGGGGCGGCGGGAAAAAAGTACGCGAACCGGATGAAATGATTCAAGGCAGCTCGAAATGACTGGGACGCATGCGGGACAAAAAATACGCGAACGCCGAACCGGCCGAAATGAGTCAAGGGCCCGAAAGCCTGGGACGCCGGTGGGGAAAAAGACGCGAACCGGCCGAACTCGGCCGAAATGAGTCAAGGCAGCCCGAAACATTCTAGGACGCGGGAAAAAAGTACGAACGGCCGAACCGGCGAAATGAGTCAAGGCAGCAGCCGAAACAGCCTGGGACGGGAAAAAAGTATTTGAACGGCCGAAGGGCCAAATGAGTCAAGGCACCGGCAACAGCTTGATCAGGACGCGGGACAAAGTACGCGAATCTGGCCGAACCAGGTGAAACAAAGAACTTCAGCACTGGGACATCCAGACAGAAGGACGCAAAGGGCGCGAAAAGCCGAAGCGGCCAAGGAGAAGAAGAAAAGTCAACGTTTGGTCGGAAACTTCAAACGGTCATAACTTTTGACTCCGAGCTCCGATTTTGATAAAATTGGACTTTCTCGGAATGAGCACGATGTACTCTACGCCAAAAATCCTAGGTCCTATTTTTAATGAGGGTAGATATATTTAAATAAAAGAAACATATTCGGCTCCAGTCAGTCAATGCTCATTCCCGTCAAATGACAGAAAATGCCTGCTAAACCCAAAATAGCTGCCCGCACTCAGAAGGCCATAACTTTTGCATTTCTCAACGAAATCACACAAAATTGGTACCGTTGGAATCTTGGTTCCGAGCCCAATGCACATAAATCAAGAAATTCTGGATTTTATTAGGAATTGATTGAGATTTTTAAGAAAACGTGGCCGGGTTCGTAATGCGGTGTTTTATTTGGTAGTTCGGATTGCAATTAAGAGGCATGGTCATCCTTCTTTCTCTGCTGCAGCACATGGAACAGATGGGAGCCTTTTGCAAGAAATATACAATCATTTCACTCAATTTAATACCTCTTACAGTGGTTGAAGGACAGATTTCGGGATTTCCATTTTCCCTTCTCTTCTCCTTCTCATTTTTCCTATAAATTGGAGTGTTGGGCTCATTGTAAAGAGGGAGTTTTTGGGTAGCAAAGCTCGCTAAAATTTCTTTGTGAAGCCATTGTGTTGGAGGTCCTTGTAGTGGACTCCTTGCATGGTGATCCGTGCCCTTATCTTGTAGTAGATTGAACTGTGCATAGCATGAAGCAATAAAATACCAGTTTGTGGATGTATCTTCCCTCGCCGTGTTCTCTTGCATTCTTCTTGCCCTTTGATCTTTCATAAGAATATTGTGTCTATTATTATGTCTTGCAGGATTCATTAACATTTTTATGCTTGGAATATTGTTGTGAATGCATTTTTCTAGATTATGGTGAATTGTCATCATCTCTTCTAGTGTGCACTTTGCCTCTGTATTTCACACATTTGGAGATTACTCTCACACCCTCCTTTTCACGGTGTATCACCGCTTTAGTGTAGGCTTTCATTTTATGTATTCTCTCTCCCTGGTCCCTTGAAATTTAGATTAGAATAGTTAGCCTCTTTGCCTGCTTTGGAGTAGATTGTAAGCGAGGTAGTTTAGGAGCAAGAACCAACTTTCTCTCGGAGGTCTATCTCAAGTAGCAAGTCCACAACTTGGACATAGTACCCATGTTATCCAATCACACTGGATGCTTAGAGTGATCAAACTAGAAATCTGATCAACATCTAGGGGTGCTGTGATTCGGTGATAACTTGATTCGCATGCCCGGTGGGACCTTAGAGGTCTTTACTTTCATTGCAACAAGATTGATGTGCACTTGTTGTAAGTTCCAGCTTTGAAGGAGCTTTAAAATCGCACATCTGGCGACTCCAAAAGAGGCATAATCCACTAGTTTCTATAGTCCAAGCCTGAAAAATTTATGAGAAGAATACGGACCAGTGTCAAGAACTAGGGAGGAAGGATTGTTTGTTTATCTCGTATCTATCTCCTGGCAGAGAAAGAAGGGGAAGAAGAGCTCAAAGATCCGTGTCTCCACCTAATAGAACTTTGTCTACACCTCCACTGGTAGACCTTTTCGCATCAACAAGGGTTCTCGGGCCAATCGAATAATGACGCAACCACTAAATCCCTTTGTCAATTTCACTGGCAGCAGCCCACTTGCCCTCAATGCACAGAATCTAGTTCCAATTGCAGCATTGAAGAACATTCCATTTTTCACTGGAGAAAATCATACCACTCCTGGTGATCATGTCAAAGACATTGCTAATGTCTGTGCAATCCATGAGATAAACGAAATGGATGTGGCTGTCAAACTGCTGGCATCATCGTTCAAAGGGAAGGCATTGCAATGGTTCAGAGCCTTGAAGCTGGTTCTATCACGAATTGGAATCAGTTATGCATAGTTCTCCATGAGCAGTTTGGAGAGAAGGGAGACAACTTGTCTCTTCTAGAGCAATTGACAACTATCAAGAGAGCCCCCAACGAGCAGCTGACTGACTTCAACTTCAGATTTCAAAGGTCTTGGGATAGGATTCCAGTGGCAGTCAGGCCAACAGCAGAAGGTGCTTTTCTATATTACCTTAAAGCTTTGAATTCTGATATTTCTATGTTAATTCAATCTATGGGAGGCACAACCTTACCTGTTGCTTATAGCATTGCCATTAGAGCCGAAAACTGTCTTATTCAAGCTGGTAAATTGGCTCCTAGGCCTCCCATGCCCTTGTATCCGAACTTAGAAAATCCAAGCACTAGTCAAGCACCCACTCGGCTCCTATTCCCACCCCTAGAAATCAAAGTTCAAATGAGACTTCTACTTCATCCTCTAGTGCTTCAAACGAACTCCAAGAGGTCATGAAACAATTGCAAAATTTGGGAAATGAGCTAGTTACTATCAAAAGATAGCAAGCTCAAAGTGCTAGACCATATCAGCCTCAAGCGCAGTACCAGGCTAGGCCCCCATACCAACAAAATAAGTCACCAACTCAGGCTGCAAATCAAAATCAAAGCCAAGTAAGGCCTCCCGCTAATAGACCATTTCAGCCCTATAGTCCCAATGCTACATCTGCATCCAGAGCTTTGGTACCAGTGCAAAATAACATGGCCCAAGAATATGATTGGTGTTTCCGTGTAGTCACCACACAACCGATCAATGTGCTTTAACGGTGCATTAAATCGAGGCTCGATGGTGCAAACCATTGGCGGGTCACAAGAGTCCAGCCACGAAGAAGACTAGTAGCAAGGAGCACCTCAGCAAGGAACATCTCCGAACGAAACTACTCTTGTCAATTGACAAGCTGAAGATTTCTGTGGTATGAATCAAATACCCTCTCAAAGTGTTGCAGCCAACACAAGGTCAAAGAGGAGAAATTTGGGTGAAGAACAGCCATTGGCTTCAAGTAATCCACAACCTTCTACCACTCCACAAGCCGCTGGCAAACAAACTGTAGATCCAAACATGCAAGGAGCATCCATACCAGCTCCTAAACCAACTCAGATGAGTGCTGTTGCCGCTCATTTGCAAGGAATGAACGTGCAGGCCAAGGGAAAGCAGAGGGATACTTCGTCTCCATTCAGTATCATTGATCAGATGAAGAAGACAAATGTAAACATATCCATGTGGGAATCACTATCTATCCCAGGATAGAGAGATTTGCTACAAGCTGCCATGAAGGACTGGTCAACTTCAAATCAACAGGTCCAAATGCAAGAGAAGGTACTCACAAATGCTGCCCAGCCTGAGGGAAATCACGGAGGACAGCAAGGTAAAATGTTGAAGCCCCCTCCATTTTATGTTTCATTGATCATAGGAGATAAGTTGGTGCATAATTGCATGATCGATTCGGGAGCAAGCAGCTCAGTCATGCCAAAGCAGATAGCTGATCAGCTAGGACTCCAATATGAAGTCATCTCCAAGGGTGTAGTGCAATTAGACGGGACAGCAGTGACAACGGTTGGAGTAATCAAAGGTTTGAGCCTCACACTGCACGCATGTCCCAATGTAATAGTGTTACAAGATGTGTCGGTCATAGATCTGCCACCACTCTTTACATTGTGCTTGTCAAGAGACTTCACTGCTAAAATTGGAGGCTATCTTTCGGCGGATTGGTCACACATGTTGTTCAGAACAAGATATGGAACCAAAGCCACAATCAGGTCTGAACCTATCGCAAACTTTCACATTGAGCCTTACACTCCAAGCCAAATCAATACCAACTGTTCAGCGTTTGATCAAGAAGATTATCCAAGCACTGATGAAGCTGACACCAAGGTTGGAAGCATCCCAGATTTGACTCTCGATGAATGGGCAAGCAAGGTGCATGCTTTTGATCCCTATCAAGAAATAGAAGAATCTGAGCTAGGAGTCTATTGTTTACATGAAGAGAATCAACCTCTCCCCAGCATCACCAAGCCAGATCATGAAGACAAGAATGAAGTATGGAAATTGTTCTTTGATGGGTCAAGGAGTAGACAAGGTGCAGGAGGAGGAGCTATGCTCATTTCACCGCAAGGTATAAGGTATTACTCAGCCTTCCGTTTCCAGTTTTCCTGTTCAAACAACACAGCTGAGTATGAAGCCTTAATTCATGGACTGCACTGGGCAAAGAATAAATGCATCAGAATTTACAAGTATTTGGTGATAGTGAGCTGATCGTAAACCAAGTCAAAGGAAAGAATGCTGCAAAAATTATACATTGAAGAACTACAAAAATCGGGTATGGGATCTTATTGAATATTTTGAAGCTTTTAGCATCATTTCCATCCCAAGAAAAAAGAATGAAGCCGCTGACAGGCTGGCAGCAATTGGGGCTGCGTTTGATGTTGTAGAAAGTATCAAAAGTGAGAAAACTCAGCCTCATATCAAAGTGGTAGTGAGACCAGCTGTTCCGGATAACAACACAAGTTGGCAAGTCTTTGAGAATGATCAGCAAATTGTTAATTTCCTACAAGAAGAAGCTGAGTTCTCCGCCAGGAATCAAGACAAGCTGGAGCAGCAGTATGGTGACCAAGTGGTACAGCTGAGGACTAACAAACTGCCAAAAGGCCTCATAACCTTAGAGTCAATCTTCAACCCGAATGATCAGTTCCGGAAGGAGAAAGCGAACATTCAAATAAAGGGTGAAGATTCAGAGCCTATTTTAGTGGAAGAAGGCAAGACATTACAAATTGGCAAAGTAAGTACTCCACAAGAGAAATCTGATTTTGTTCAGCTTTGTCAAGAGTTCCCAGATGTTTTTGCTTGGACTTACAAAGATTTAAGAGGTTTCAATCCAAAGTTGGCACAACATATTATTGAGTTGGATCGGGAATCCAAGCCCTGTCGGGAAAAAGCAAAGGCGGTGAATCCTCATATCGAGCCTCTCATGAGAAAAGAGTTAGGCAAGCTCATTGAGGCCAGTATCATCTTCCCCATCAAACACTCAAGTTGGGTTGCAAACTTGGTGCCGGTAAGAAAGAGAAATGGAGAAATAAGATTGTGTGTGGACTTTCGCGATCTAAATAGAGCATCACTCAAGGATCATTATCCGCTTCCATCAATGGAACAAATATTGCAGGTCAGAATTTGGTTCAGTAAAGGTTTTCATTGCTAAATGGATATTCGAGGCTATAATCGATATTGGTGAAAGAAGAAGATCAATTCAAAACGGCCTTCACTACAAAATGGGGCACGATGCTTACAAGAAGATGCCATTTGGATCATCAAATGCCGGAGCAACATTTTAGCGAGCTATGGATATGGCATTCAAAGGCTTAATCAACAATATAGTGCTGGTATACCTAGATGATATCATTGTCTTCTCAAAGAATGTAGCAAACCATCTCTTTCACCTCGGGCAAGTGTTTCGAGGTGTAGAAGGTTCGGAGTGTCATTGAATCCAAAGAAGTGTGTATTCTTGGCACACGAAGGCAAACTGTTGGGTCACATTGTCTCTAGGGAAGGGCTAACAATTGATCCTGAAAGGGTTGAAGCCATCCGAACGCTTCCATTACCACACCACAAGAAATCTCTCCAAAGCTTCTTAGGAAGGATAAACTTTGTCTCGCAGATTTGTGCCTAATTTTTCCACTCTTGTGAAGCCTCTAACTATGATGTTGAAGAAGATTCTGGCATTCAAATGGACAGCAGAAGGCAAAGAGAGTTTTGAAAACATCAAGCATGCAATATCACAAGCTCCAACTCTTATCAACCCATATTTTTCAAAGGACTTCATGTTGTATGCATTTGGAGGATCAGATACAATCTCAGCTATCTTGACACAAAGTTGAATAGAGAAGGTTTAGAACAGCCCATAGCATTCTTCATTCAAACCTTGGAAGATTACGAAATAAAGTATTCTTTCATCGAAAAGCATGTCCTTGCTGTCATCAGGAGCTTGAAGAAGTTCAGACATTTGGTCTCAAACAATAAGATTCAACTGTTGGTGTCTCATGCTGGTGTCAAGGACTTCCTCATAAACAAGGATTTAAATGAGAAGAGAGTAGGTTGGATCACTCGGGTGATGGAATATGATATTGAAATCAAAGTTACCAAGCTAGTTCGTGGCAAAGGCTTATGTGAGCAGCTCGCTTCCAAACAACCAGACGAGTCAAAAAGTGAAGAGGATGTTGTCTTGCTACTACAGAATGATCAAGAACAACCAGCTGATGATGCACCCATCCCATGTTGGACTCAAGACTTGGTGCATTACCTCCAAACAGGCTTGTGCCCTCTAGAAGTGAGCAAAGCAAAGAGGAGATACTTCAGATTACAAGCCATTCCATATGTGCTTGTTGATGGAGTTTTGTTTAAAAAGGACATCAATGGAGTTCTATTGAGATGCATTGGAATAGGTCAAGTTGAGAAGATCTTACACGAGTTCCATGATGGGGAAGCAGGAGGCCACTTTGCTCCGTGAGTGACAGCTCTCAAAATCATGAAAGCTGGTTACTATTGGCCTACTGTGTTCAATGATTGCTACTCATGGGTTAAGAAATGCAAGAAATGTGCATTCTTCACAGGGAAAGAAAGGTTAGCAGCGTTGCCCCTTCGTCTAATTTCAGTGGATCAGCCATTCATGCAATGGGGACTAGACTTCATTGGAGTCATCAATCCCAATTCAAGTCAAGGCCACAAGTGGATACTAACAGCAACAGACTATTTCACCAAGTGGACCGAGGCAGTGGCACTCAAGGAGGAAAATGAATCTAATATCTTGGATTTCTATGAAGGGATAGTCACGAGGTTTGGTGCCCCCACCACTATCATATCGCACAATGCATTGGCATTCCTCGCACAAAGATCACCTGAATGGGCTGTCAAGAATTGTGTGTATCTCAAAGACCTCATCGAACTATTACCCTCAAGGTAATGGCCAAGCCGAGTCTACAAACAAGAATCTACTAAGAATCATCAGAAGGACTCTTGATGAAAATCAAAGAACTTGGCACACAAAGCTCAAATCAGCCCTATGGGCTGATAGGATCACACCCAAGAGATCTACAGGAAGCTCTCCATACAAGCTTGTATACGGGAAAGAAGCAGTTCTACCTATATCACTTGAGTTGCCAGCGTTGGAACTCATGAAACAGTTGGAACTAGCTGAGTTTGAACCTATGGAAATCAGGTATGCAGAGCTGATGGAATTAGAAGAGACAAGAGAGCACGCAATGCAGACCATAGAAAAAGATAAAGCATTGGTCAAAAAGAGTTTTGACAAGAAAGCTAAGGCCAGGATATTGCAAACTGGAGATTTGGTACTGAAGTGGGATGCTGATCGTGCAAAACCAGGAAAGCACTCCAAGTTTGATGCCATCTAGAGTGGCCCATACATGATCATTGAATGCAAAGGTAGCAATGCTTTCCGACTGGCTAAGTTGGATGGTGAAGAATTGCAGATCCTGGTCAATGGGATCTATCTCAAACGTTGCTACTAGAAAGATAGACTTTCACCCTCAGTAAATATTAATTTAGAATTTCCATTCCTCTAAGTGCTTATGCACATTATACTTCTTGTTAGAGTAGTTTTTATTTCCCTAAGTGCTTGTGCACATGTCCTATTGCTTCTAGTATGTGCATGTTTGCAGTTCATCAAGCTCCTGGAAAAGAATTTGCAGCCACAGAAAACCAGCTCAATGAATGATTCAATGGCTCAAGGACACATGTTTTCAAATTTGAGATCACCGAGAGGTTATCGTGCACTCCATGCCCAATGGATTGCTACAAGCAGCTGGTCGTTTCTTCATCCAGCAGCAGTGATGACCCTTACTGAAGTCACCAAAATTGTTATCCAAAATTCACCCCTCAAGGTAATTTTGATAACATGCATCAAATTCTTTAGTCCCAAGCAATTATATTGAGTCCTGACAAAAAGTCAGTTTCTAGTGGTCCCCTCATATTTTTTCTAACTCCCTGTCCAAGAAGAAGGGAGAAAGTTCCGAGAAAATGTAAAAAATTGCAAAAACAAGCTCGGGCAGAAAAAAATCACGAAAATGGCTAAGTCCTAGTCCAGCGGTCCTTGGGACAGCTTGGGACATTCATGGCGCGAACCGGCCAAACCGGCCGAAATGAGTCAAGGCAGCCCGAAACAGTCTGGGACGCGCGGGACAAAAGTACGCGAACCGGCCCAACCGGCTGAAATGAGTCAAGGCAGCCCGAAACAGTCTGGGACGCGCGGGACAAAAGTACGCGAACCGGCCGAACAAATTAAATGAGTCAAGGCAGCCCAAAATACTTCAGACGCGCTGGGACAAAAGTACGCGAACCGGCCGAACCGACCGAAATGAGTCAAGGCAGCCCGAAACAGTCTGGGACGCGCGCGGGAAAAAGTACGCGAACCGGCCGAACCAGCCGAAATGAGTCAAGGCAGCCCGAAGCAGCCTGGGGGACGGCGGGACAAAAGTACGTGGAACCGGCCGAACCGCCGAAATGAGTCAAGGCAGCCTAAAAATACCGGGGACGCGCGGGACAAAGGGCAAGTACGCGAACCAGCGAACCGAGTGAAACAGAGAACTTCATCACCGGGACATCCGGGACAGAGGATGCGAAGGGCGCGAAAATCCAAGCGCCCAAGAAGAAGAAAAGTCAACGCTTGGTCCGGAAACTTCAAACGCCATAACTTTTGACTCCGAGCTCGATTTTGATAAAATTGGACTTTTCGAACGAGCACGACGTCCTCTACGCCACAAATCCTAGGTCCTATTTTTAATGAGGCTAGATATATTTTAATAAAAGAAACATATTCGGCTCCAGTCAATAATGCTCATTCTCCGTCAAATGACGAAAATGCCTCGCTGACTCCAAAATAGCTGCCCGCACTCGGAAGGCCATAACTTTTGCATTTCTCAACGAAATCGCACAAAATTTGTACCGCTGGAATCATGGTTCCGATCCGTGATGCACGTAAATAAAAAATTCTGGATTTTATTAGGAATTGATTGATATTTTTAAGAAAACGTGGCCGGATTCGTAATGTTGTTTTATTTGGTAGTTGGGAGTGCAATTAAGAGGCATGGTCATCCTTCTTCTCTCTGCTGCAGCACATGGGACAGTATGGGGAGAATTTTTCAAGCAATATACAATCATTTCACTCAATTTAATACCTCTTACAGGTGGTTGAAGGAAAGATTTCAGGATTTCCATTTTCCCTTCTCTTCTCCTTCTCATTTTTCCTACAAATGGAGTGTTGGGCTCATTGTAAAGAGGGAGTTTTGGGTAGCAAAGCTCTGCAAAAATTGCTTTTTGAAGACAAAGGTGTGTTGCAGTGCCCTTGTATTGGACTCCTTGCATGGTGATCCGTGCCCTTATCTTGTAGTAGATTGAACCTATCGGCATAGCATGAAGCAATAAAATACCGGCTTTGTGGATGTATCTTCCCCCTTTGTGTTCTCTTACATTCTTCTTGCCCCTTTGATCTTTCATAAGAATATTGTGTCTATTATTATGTCTTGCAGGATTCATTAACATTTTGTATGCTTGGAATATTTTTGTGAATGCATTTTGCTAGATTATGGTGAACTGTCATCATCTCTTCTAGTGTGCACTTTGCTCTCGTATTTCACACATTTGGAGATTACTCTCACACCCTCCTTTTCTGGTGTATCACCGCTTTAGTGTAGGCTTTCTTTTTATGTATTTTCTCTCCCTGGTCCCTTGGAAATTTTAGATTAGAACAGTTAGCCTGCCTGCACTGGAGTAGATTGTGGCAGGTAGTTTAGGAGCAAGAACCAGCTTTCTCTGGAGGTCTATCTCAAGTAGCAAGTCCCACAACTTGGAGATAGTACCCATGTTATCCAATCACACTGGATGCTTAGAGTGATCAAACTAGAAATCTGATCAACATCCAGGGGTGCTGTGATCCGGTGATAACAAAGAAGATAATAAAAACTCCAATCCATCCCAAAAGTTTGACAACATGAACCTCCACTCGAGACGATATGTAGCACCCATAATTTTGACACACAAATACAACAATAAAATACTGTAAGAATTTATTTTTGATTTTAAATGCTCACGAAAAGACACCATATGAAATGAAATATAAAAATTCAACATCACATAAGACACTTACAAAAACATGGACCCAGATAGACAACTTGATAACTTAGAATACACATCACTGTCTCACTCAAATGGGGTAAACCAAGACAATGTTCAAACTATGGTAAGACACACATAATAGGCATGCTCCACAATATGGTCCCTTTTTGTTTTTTTAAGTTTACATATTTATTACATTTAGTTTTCCATTATATAACCTTATAGGTTTCCAATGAATTAAACTTGCAAGGGTGTAAAATTTTCCTTTTTCTAAAACTTCAAATACTTTATTTTTGTATAGCATTAGCCTTTAAAAGAGAATGCACGATTGATTCCTTTCTCAATTTCCATTAACTATCCACATCTCATTTGTTAATGAAATTAATTTTAAACACCTACGAGCCTCCTAATATTCATTCTTATGTTAGAGGTTTGTTTCAAAAAATATGTTTAATTGACATTAAATTTTATCCTTGTTATGAAAAGGAACTAACAAGGTGTTAAGGTTCTGCTTTTCGAGACATATATTCAATGTTTAAACTTTACTTTTCTAGACAAGGAAAAATTTTCGTGAGGTTAAGGAAGCTATGTTAAATTTTAAAAGGGTGATTTGAGTTAAATAGATCTCTTCACATAAACACCCTTCCATCATAGTACCCTATTTTTTTGTTACAATTGATATAATTCAAGTAACTTGATTGGATCCATTCAACATTTCCACATTAAGAAATTTTGTCTCGAGTTATATATATATATATATATATATATATATATATATATATATATATATATATATATATATATATATATATATATATTGTGTTCTCAATCATTTGATTTCACCAAGGGCAATTCATACTTATTTTTAACAACATGAAAGTGTCTAGTTGAGTTTATAAGGAATTCAAGCATGATCTTCTACTCAACCCAAAATCTTGTTAACTCTTGTACTATTTACACTTACAATGTACTTTGGTCTCACTATTGATATTTTTGAATAATGAAAATTTGAATAATACATAATTTACACTTAGGGATTCATGACTAGAAGGAGTTGATTCATTTCACCTATATACTTATTTCATTGCTCGTAGGACATAAATAATTAAACGCATATAACAAGACATCCCAAAAACTTTATGCTTCTCAAATTCCAAGTCCAAAGAACAATTTAAATCATTGTGTGAAAAAAAATTAAGGTTTCCTTCACCAAAAACCTTAAGAGAGGCTTTACAATCTCCTAACTTCAAAAACATTCAAGGATGTTGCTGATAAACTACCCCATATGAGAAACATATGGTAATCCACTACTACATACTAAGGGACACATTTATCTAAGAGGGAAAATGAGGTTTTAATGAAAAGCTATACAATTTTATGCATTCAACAACCATCTAAATCCATATTTACAATCATTGATAATTGTACATCATATCCCCTTTTTCCAATAACGTAAAGAGAGGTCACTCGATACATTACATTTATTAGTGCTCGAGGGTTTCTACACCTTACCACAAGATAAAATTAGAGAAATAAAATTTCCATGTCTTACAAGGCATTTGTACCACTCGAGGTATTCCAACACTAATTTTTCTCACTTTTATTTAAAATTTATTTTAAGAAGGGTTCTATCGTATTTGGTTCGTTTATTTGAATGGTAGTCAAATATATCACCCAATAGTTAATTTCAAATATCCTATCATATTCACATTTTAGGTTTGATTCTTAAATGGGAAACTATGTTTTCTTATTCACTTGTTCTCACATGGATCAAATCACGTCCACTTCACCTCATAAGAAATATTTAATATGTTGCAAGAAATCTCCATGACCCTTGAAATGATTAGATCGACATCACAATGGTACATTCACAAACAAGTGCAAGTTACAAATTTTCCTTTATAATTGAAAACTTAATAGTCAAATAATGTAAAACCTAACTATATTTATGGTCCAACCCATTGTTCATTACATTCCACTTCTAACATTATTTAGTCTCTAAAAACAACCATGAGATTTCAAGATCAACATGTCATCTTGTATGCCTTTAAAATGATGTTATTCCTCACACTAAGGAATATTACACACTTGCATACCTATGTGGATGCTATCAACTAGGTTTCTAGGAGGAATACACAAACACATACAATACCTCTATGTCATTAAGACTACGAAATATGTTTGGAGCTAGCCTAACTTGGAGTTTACTAGAGAGGGTCATTACATTAAGCAAAGGTAAATATTGTGAGCTATATGTTTGTTTGGTCTCTGTCCGCTCAATATGAAAACACACACAAAGTAAGTTGATTTGTTAATTGGGAGATAAATTTATTTCCTATGTCATTATAACACTATCGATAGGTAAAACCATGTCATTTTAAATTACTTGCTAACAATGTTACCAAAGCATAATCATATCAAAACATTTCAGCTATAATAAACATTTTAAATGACAAGGTTCTAGTTTCATCCTCCAATATTTGTTTTGACACTAAAAGAAGAAATCTTTGACATTTTTTCCGAAGTACATAATAAAATCACCTCTTTTTACTTAAATGTAATATACAATTACAACTAAGAATATCATTTGTTAAATAGGAAAAAGTATAACACGTATGAAATAGTACATTTTCCCAATATGCAACACTATCTTTTTCATCATTGAAATAATGAAAATAATACATTCTATTCATAAAAATATAATTGAAATATTTTTAACAATTAAATTGGCTTCAAATAACATTCTAATAAAAGAAACAAATGTCATTTTTACTACTCCTTTTGTTCAGTGTACGTGTAACCAATGTCAAGCCATTTTTATGATTGAGTATGGAAAACCCTTACACTCAAGCACAAACAATACATTCATACTTTCAAGTAATTTAAAACAAAGTACAGAGAGAGGTGAAAATAAGGAGAGAGATGTGAGATAACTAACTCTCAAATTCATTTACATTTATATTTTCAAGAGAGAGAGTAAGGGAGAGAGAAATTGTAAAACATTTTCTTTGTTATTCACAATATTTTGAACATTTTTCAATTCATACCTAGTTTCATTTTATTTCAAACTCATCTACATTTTTAATCCATTCACGTTTTAAAGACCAACCACAATTTCATGTTTATTTTAAGAGAGAGGTGAAGAAGAGAGAGATCACTTTAAATTCCAAAATCCATTTATACAAAATAATTGATTCAATAATACTCTACAAACACTAAAATGTTAGAAAAAAGGGTTCATAAGTAATTTACAAGACCAATGGGATTCTAACGAATACTTTCTAACTTAAGTTGCAGAGTTTTGAAACTTGACCAAAATAACTAAAGTGCTTATAGTATGGTGTCCAAAACCACTCATTTCGAGTTCAAACATAAATTTCATCGATTCCTACCTACTCCCCTATAAACAAAGAACTTTCTAGATTCAGCAGAATTGAAATACATTATACAAGGATCATTTTATGAAGGTGAATTCTAGAATAATTGTTGAAAATACATCGAACACTTCTCTTATAGGACAACTGGTGGGCTCCAACATCCACGTGAAACTCTAACTTATTAAATTATTTTGGTGAAACCGAGAGTTGGTTTCAATTCTTACATAGGAGTGCTAGAGGTATGTGAAGGTGTTTTCTAGTTACACCAAATCGATACGACATTCATAATCCAAAACTCGATCACTATTTCATAAAGTGGGAACGTCACCAAAAGTGACTAAAGTGTTAAAAGGGTATCAAATCTCACCTCGTTAAGGCATCTAATTGAGTTAGTCATCCCGGTTAAGAAATTTCATGGTTTTTGGGTTGACATAGATTTTGTTTAAGGTTTTGGTTCCCATTACTGCCAGATTCGACATGGAGCTTCAAAGATGGCTCCAAGGCCTAATTTTTCTATTTTTCTTGTTTTTGCTTAAAATTTTAAAGAAAAATATTTTTGGTAAAGGTAAAAGCCATATCCTTCATTCTAAAATACACTTCTATTTTAATATACAACATATTGAAATCTAATGCTAAATAAATAGATGATGAAATGTTTAGTTTGAAGTGAGAGGAAGAGTGATCCATACCTTTATTCTAATCCCACGATCCCTGCATTTGACAAGACCACATAAGCTTTAGGCATTCTCAAACAATTTGTAGGACTTTGGTCATGCTTCCTCACTTTTCATTGGTAATATTCCTCCATATTTATCATCCATGCATTCATTCACTAATATTAGGGTTTTGTATGAGGCTAACTACCATGTACCGGAGGAATTCCTTGCAAAGTGATATTTTATGGAAACAAAGATGGCTCACTATGTCCGAAAGATTAAAAGGAAGTTTTTCTATTTCAGAGGAGGTTTTATTTTTATGTTTTTCATCCCATATTCTTCTACATGATTTAACCAACTTTACTTCGGGATAGATAATGGAACCTACTCTTTCTCTTATTTTAGCAATTCTTCCATAGACTTGGTGTCCTCTACCATTCCTTCCACCGAGCTTTTGAAAACCTCAAGCAACTAAATAATTTTTAAGAATTTTCAAAACTTCCTCAGCTATGAATGCCTTTTCAAGACAAAACCAAAACAATATTCACATTTTTTGGATGATGAATCCTTTTAAGGCATGGAAAGAACATGTTTTCACGTAGAGGAGGAATGAAGAGACAAATATTTTAGAGAAAAACATGGAACAACAGAAAGGGAAATACTAATGTCTAAGTTGATACAACTACATGAATTAAAAGATGTAGAGAAGGAATGAAGTGGTAGACATCTACCCTTAAAATTATGTTGCAAAGGTTACAACGCACGAGAAGAGGTGTTCAAGAAGTAAAATCAATGCATTGCTGGCATTACACACCTCATGATCCGCAATCTTTTTCATCTCTTTAGCACTTAACAAACAAAATAGAGGCAGGGAAAACATTTCCTCACAAAGACATTGAACCCACTATAGAAATAAATAGAGATTCGAGACCAATCAACTCGTATAAGGTAAAAAGAGGAGATAATAGGACGGCCATGGGCGCAAATCTATTTATCACGGTTTGATGTAATGTTTTTTTATAATGTATAGACTAGACATCTAACTTATGCCATTGCTCCAAATATCCAATTATCGCTAAATTTACAATGTTAACATGTGTTTCATAATCAAGTTAACGCATTGGATTCAAAATAAAGTGCTTATATTCTCGATGCAAGGAAAAAGAAGGTTCTCAAAAGGTGTTTAAGATGTGTCACTTTCCATTTTTTCTACAAATTGCGTTACATATCTTGTTAACCTAAAACCCCTTCTAAAACTCCTTACACATCTATTCACACTCTTGTCACACGAAATCCCAAATTTTTTTAATTTTAATTTTTATTGTTTTGGGTTCGGCACTACATTTAGTGACTCATGGGGTTTGAGCGTATTTATTAATTAACCAAAGTTGTTAATTAATAGGTGATCAATATTATCGAATCTTTTAAGAGAATAATTAGTATTATTTAGGTGGTAAGAAGGATTTAATCAAATAAATGACAATTTATTGATCTAATAGAAGAGGAAACTTAATTAATGAAGAATAATTAACTAATTCAGTAGAAATGGGTTTAATGAATGGAAGGTTGTTAATTGTCATCTTGGTTAAATAGAAGGATTAATTAACTACCATAATGTAGTTAATTAATGATGATAGAAGAGAAAATGTGATATTTTGACGATATGTCATCAACTTGCAAGAAAGGGGATAATTAGTGGAATTTAAGTATTTAAATTTTCGGAGCTACATTATAGGTGTCTACAATTTTTCTAGAGTTTCCTTAGTTGCCAATCTGCGCATCTCCTCCATTTTCATTCGAAAGGTACTAAAAATGACGATGTACCAACACTTGGAGAAAGAAGAAATGAGGAGTCAAGAATACTATAAATCAACCAAAACAACCCATCATTAATACTACCCTCTAATTTGATAACACCTCAATAGTAGTTTACTCAACACTTCTTGTATCCAAAGTAGGAGTGTCATTCAAGGTGTATCAAATGTATTCATGTTTAGTACAAATAAAATTGGTCACAAGAGGCTACCACTCATGATATAAAATTTGCAAATATACTGAGAGGTATTCATGTATTCATGTTTAGTTCACATAAAATAGTCTCATGCAACAGGATACTACTCATGATATAGGATTTGTAAATGTATATATACGAATTTGTAACAAATTTTAAATGTAGACATAGAACATTTAAATGTATTGCTTCATCAATATTTCTACACTTACAAAATAAATCACATACCTTATCAACATCAACTACAAAAATAATAACTATCCATTTGTGTAACGCCCACAAATTCGGTGTTCTAAAACCACATTAATCCTTAAACAATTATCCAGAAAGTTGCGGCAATTTTTATTTTTTTAAAGTTATAAGGGTGTCAAACCCTAATATACGTTTAATTAATTCCTACCATCAATGTTACATTTCATAGGATAGATCCAGTCTAGATTATTAATTAAATATTCTTAATCCAATTCTAATGTCAATTTAATTATCATCACTAGATAAGTGTTCAATAATTCCTTTCACTAGGTTAAATAGTTTCCCCCTTAGGAATTAACATTCAGCTCACATTTAATCAACTCTTATCCATAGTTATCTTAGTTCTCTTAAATAATTTTCCTTAAAGTCCATTTAAATAATTAACTTAACATAAAAGGGTATTAAATGGCTCCATTCACCCATTTACACATACCTTTGAATTATCTTAAAACCCATACTATTTATTCTTACCTAAAAATTGTAGGGATGATACCTAACCCTTGGATCAAATCAATTATGGCCATTAGATCTTAGGGTTCCATACTTACCCTAACTATTTTTATGGATTTTTATTAAACCTTTTTCTTTGCCCTACCCTCCTCATTTGGTCTCTTTTCTTTTGTTTAAATTTACAGGTTGGAGAAATGGAAGCCATGGGAGAAAGGAAGGGAGAACTAGGGAGGAATTATAAAAATAAAGCTTAGTTTAATTTGGATTAGGGATTTATTATTGCACTATTTTCTATTAGTGGTTTCAAAGATTTTTCCCTAAACTGGAATGTTTAATCAGATTATTTCGTAGTTTGTCCCAAATTCCATTTAATCCAAGAGATTCCATACATTTGAATTCCCATTTCAAAATTTACATGTTTAAAACAATGAATCTATGCCCTTATGTCGTCTTTGGTGGTTTCCTCTACAAATTTAGAGGATTACATTTTTTAGTAGAACAAGTTTTAAATTTCTCGATCCACAAATTTTTATTTTTCGCCGTCAATTCTAAAACTCTCACCCAAAGAAGGCTAATGGTCCAAGGACCAAATCCCTACCTAGGTGACGATTCAAAACCATTGCCTTGTCAGGGTGGAAGTTTAGAGATTGCTTCTCCGCATAGGGGCGGTGTTCTGTTTCTTTGAAAATATAACCCTCAATTTCATAATTTTTCCAAAAACAAGTTTTAATGGAGTGTTTTACAATTTATCCTTGGTTGAATTTATGTTCCTAAAGTCTCTAGTTGAAGGTTTTAACATTTTATTTATTCCATGCCTAAAATTACTAAATTTAAAGATTTTCTATTTCAATAGTAACAAGGAACCAACTACGAGATCATTTTTTATTTTCTTCCAACAAAATTTCTTTCAATTTCAAAAGTAGGAATGGAGCTTAATCTACTCCTAGTGTTATTGTTTTCCTTTCCACAAAAAAATGCAATTTTTCCAACAAAATAACTCATTATAATTTGATACATCCTTCCATTTCAACTACAACTATTTACTCAAGGTAAGCACAAGCAAGTTATTATACATTTAAGTCTTACAAAGAAAACATTCTCAAAGGTTGACATCTTCTAAGTTTTCTTTCATTCTTTCAAAATAATAATGAACTTCTTCTTATTCTTACAATGTAAAGAGATTTCTTTCTACAATACATTACAACTTAATAAGCCAAAATATACAATGCAACTTTTCTTTCAAATATAATACTACTAGTCTTCCACCTTAAGTGGAAATAACAAGAAATGTTTTCTCACAAAGAAGGATTTCTTTAACTTGACAAAAGCTCCAAGTGTCAATTCTTCAATAAGAGCTCCATCATTTCTTCACTTGATCACAAAAAATTGGGGGAGAAGAAATACTCTCCACCCAACCAATAATCCAAAGAGGAGAAGATGCTATCCTCCTCATTGGCCCCCAAGCCTCAATAAAAATTCAATAAAGGATGTATCCAACTCATGGAAACAACACAATTCTTCCACATAACAATAAAAAAATTCACAACCATTTAACACACATTCAACACAAGAAAAAAATCACAAGAATGTAACTTTCAAAATACACAAGGCTTGAAAATGTAAAGCCAATGGAGCAAGGATCTATGGGGAGATCACTTATGCCTCCTAATGGAATTAGGTTCCCAACTTAAAACCCTCCAATATACATTTCAAAACCCTACACAACTCTTATTCCTCCCTCAATATCCTCTTATGTCTCCCACATTCTCATATGCCTCCCTATAATCTCTTATGTCTCCTCAAAAGAACCAAGTAAGAAATGCAAGCATTTTCTTATCCACGATGAGGCACCCAACCTAAATCCGTCCCCAATACATGAAATAAACTCTTATGCCTCCCTACATATAAAATCCCCGTAGCATTCTCCTACACAATACTCAGCCATTCTACCCAAGAACCCAACAAGCATACAAAATATTCACATACATGTAACACACACATATTAAAAAAAAAGCAAGTAAAAATAGTGTAGCTTCTACCTTTCCATAGTAATAACCTAATCAAGGAATCACATTCAAATCTCCTTCAAACTCTATCAAACTCCAACAATCTCCTAGAATTCAACAATCACTCCAAAAATATCTAACTCTAAAAATACAAGAACATAAATGAAATGAAGTAACCCCTAAACAAACAAATAAACTTGCATAAATAGAAAATGAATGAGGAGGGTGAGGTGGTTCCATGTAGGATGTCACATCACTTATCCTCAACTCCACATCACAAGTCAAACCTCAACCCCAATGCACAATAAATTGGAAGTTGAGAGGAATGACAAGCTTCTTACACACACAATCCAAACCCACACCCCCTAAGGACATAATTTACACCCATGTAATAAAAGTGAAACAAATATCAATTTTTGTCTTGTAAAACACATAATGTGGTCTATTTTTGAGCCCCTCATCCATAGGTAGGGTTGGTATAAGAAACTAAGAGGTGTGGGACAAGCTTAGCTTGTCCCACAAGCTTCCAAAAATGGCCCTTAAGCCCAAATCCGAAATACCAAGGTAAGGTAGAGTCTAAAACACTCAAAGTCACTTACACACAATCAAAATTACATAGTCCAAAAGATTAAAAAATCTAGTAAATGACACCTTTTATCACATCCCCAAATAACTTAACAACATGATTAAATTACTTAATAAAGGCACATTAATCAACAATGATTAAACAAATTACATCACCTAATAAATCACATGCTCTACAATAAATAAAAGAAAAAGGGAAGGAATAACACACAAGCCCATGGTCACAATTGGAGGTCATCCCCCATGGGGACCCCCTAATAAAATTAAAACAAAAAAAAAACAACATTACATAAGTTGTCATGGTGACCTTCGTTGTATCCATTTAGTATTCTATTGTGGTTGGTCTCTAATCCCCTTTTGATTGTTGTGATATAATTACCTGCAAAATCACACAATACCTCCTTTGGCCTCGTGGCCGCATCAAAACATCAAGGATAAAATATACACACATAAATCAATAACCATTCACATATAGCTAAATCATCATCTCTACTAAACAATGCTATCATTTGTCTAAAATTACAACATCTCAATTCTATCTTTTTATCAATATCAACAAGATCACAAGATTAGTTCAAATGGTAAATCCTATTCGAAAAGAAGAGAATTACGAATGTCATTAATATATATATATGCTAGCAACACACATCATCATCATCAATATAAATTGTCTCTCTATGCATCTCAGAATCCACACAATCATAATATGAATCACAATCCATCAATAATCGAATATATCTATCATCTAACATCATGCTAAAACAAAATGAGACAATAACATCCATGTCTATAGTCAATCATAATCGAAATCAGAATATAATAAGTGTTAAAAGGAGAGGGAACTACATCCCCCTCCCCTTAGACTCGACTTCCTCCTGAAAGTCACTGAAATAGGTGTAGAAACCGAACTCATAGCAACATAAAGCATCCTCCCATGTAGCAGCAATCTCATCATACCTATCCCACTAGAATCACACATGATCAATCTCTATGCCTCGAAGGCCTAGGGTAGTACACTCTTAAATACGTGTTGGTATCCAAATTGATTCTCCTTAGAAGCTAAGAATCATCATAGATTTAACACGATACTTAGAAACAAAAAAAAATCATGGTATAAATTGTTTGTAACCCAGGAGGGATTGGTGACTCTTTATCACTTAAGCATTGGAGAAATGGATAAAGCACCTTCATTAAGGATTTGATCTATCCTCACTACTTTAGGTCGTGCCTTTCAACGTGGTAAGAGGACTCATTTCATAACCTCTATTAGTGAAGAACATTAAATGATCCTTATTTTCTCAATTTTCAAGGGAACCTTGAGAAAATATGATCAATACACCACAATTTAACTCTCACGAGTTGTCACATCTAAATAATGGAGATATTTTATGAACAAGGTTCAAGTTTCTAAAGACATTTAAAACTCCGCTTGCTTTTGTATATTTTGGCGGAGAATTTGTTCATTTGTCGATACATAACACAAACAGGGGTTCTTCAAGTAGAATTCATGGTTATTTGAAATTTTGGGGGATTTAAGCAAGATGAAGTTGATTTCACTAGATTTTGGAGAACCTTTACAACAATTGGAAAACATAACAATTTAAAACTTCAGAATAGCCAAAATATTTCTTCAACCAGAAGGTGTGCATCAATGGAGTCCTAGATCTGCATGGTTTCACACACTCTTAAAGAATTTAACATGAAGGCTCGAGTTAAAGACTAAATTAAACATTAAAGATCCCTGGTTCATCATTCCTAAGATGCATTCATAGACATAAAAACAATTTTTATCAACAAAATGACAGTAAATTGATTTTAAATTGTTTATTTCATTACGGGATGAAGGATCTTCTCATAAAAATTGCAAATGCCACTATTCTATCATAGGGATGAGATATTGTGTTATTAGGAGGGATTTTAACATAAGATTGCAAACAGAACATCAAACCATTTGAATACATTTTGAAATAAAAGTAGACACAATTTTTCCCAAGATCAACACAGATTAATTAAAGACCTATTAGATTTATCAATGGGGAAAAATTCTTGAACAATCTCGAGAGCACATCAATGGTTGTAAACTTGCAACCATCTTGACATGATCAAAGCTAAAACACATGAGATTAACGAGTTTCCCGGATGGTCTCTTAAAAAGATGTGATTTCTCAAGTTTTCTTGTTAAAATTAACCTCCGACCATTTGCAAGAGTATTCTCATTGCATTTATACATTTCACTTGCTCACTCATCCCAAATTTCCCCCCCAAAAAGAAGAATATTCGAGGAATCCTTTGCTTGTTACAATTTTGTCCCAAAAAAGTGATGTTTAACAAATTTACACCCAAAACTGCTAGGTGGATAAATCATGAACTGATCACGTTTCTCAGACCCTCAACCATGACCGCACCGCCATGCAATAAAATTTTTACAATTCTTCTATTCATTCTTTTATTTTTTCGTAAGAAATCCCCTTTTTAATAATTCACAAGTGGCTCCATATGGTTATATCTAACAAGAAATCCTTTTAACCCTCAAGAATACAACTTGAGAAATGAGTGCCCTCGATTGGATGCATGTATTCATGTGCTATGAGTCCGAGTCAACCAACCTGTAAAGAGGAGTCGGCATGAAACCTCCACGTGTTTCCTTGGCACAACTATAAATGTGAAGTCCAGAGGGAGTTCCCAAAAAGCACGGGCCTTCAACATGTTGAGGACCCTAGAGAAATGCATCGGTTTCTAAAAATTCAGAGTATGGGAAGGCCCAGTGGAAGCTTCCATGTGTTTGTTCGACGCGACTTCAAAGATGAAGTCTAGAGGTGGGACCTCAAACAACCGTGGGCTCTCCACATGCCCCGGTCCCAAGAAATTTGCCTCGGCCATTGAAAAGTCTCGGTATAAAAGGAGCCAAGTGGAATCCTACACGTGTCTCTTCGTGCCAAGCATTTTTGATATGGAGTCCAAAAGCGACACCCCAAACAAGCGTGTACTCACCATGTGTCTCACCAAACAAAGTTATTGAAAGAGTTTCAAGGACCAAATGGAAGTTGCCACGTGCCTAGGGTCCAAGAAAGTCTCTACCATTGAAAATTCTAAGTATGGGCAGGGCCAAGAGAATCTTCCACGTGTCTCATCGGCACTTTTTGGTATGACGTTTAAAATAAGGACTCTAAAACAAGCATGAGCCTTCCACGTGTCTAGGGTCCGAAAAGTTGCACCTGACACTTGAAAAATTATAAGTCCTGGGAAGATCCAGTGGAAACCTCCACATGTCCCTTCGCTTTTTCAAAAGTAAATTTTAGGGATAGGTCCCCAAATAGGTGCGGGTCCTCCATGTGTCCCAGGCCTTAGAAATTTACTTGAGAAGTTTAAGTATAGAGAGGAGCCAGTGGAAGCCTCCACATGTCTCCTTGGCGCAATTGCTGAAGGTAGGACCCAAAGGTGGATCCTTAAATGAGCGCAAACCCTCCACGTGTCCATGGTCTGACAAAGTTACACTGGCCACTTGAAGAAAAGTCTAAGTATGGGCAGGGCCAATGGAAACCTCCACGTGTCTCCTTGGCACAACTCCAAAGGTCAAACCGAGAGGCGAATCCTCAAATGAGTGCAGGCCCTCCACGTGGAAAATATTTGAGTTGAAACGGGCCAAAAAACTTCAAAATACTCTAGTGACCCGCCTCTCCACTTCAAAATTATAAAATGTTGACTCAAACATGTGTCATCACTCATGTCATGTGCGGGGTTGTGGATCAATTTATAACTTTTCTCCTTTTTCACAAAAGGGAAAAATCTTAAAAATGTTATGATGATCCGTCTCTCCACCATTGTCTTGAAAACTAGACACGTGTCCATCTTCGGGGTCAAAGTAATAATTTCACCCGCCGCTTCATGTTTGTTTAATAATCAATTACATACTATCGGGCCACGGGGCCAATTTGGTATTTTTTACAAATGTGACAAAAGTGATAAGTTTCACCAAAAAGACCCACTAGGCTACATCCAATAAAAAAGGACCATATTTCCACGATGTTGGGACAAAATGTGACAGGAAAACATGATCTGTGAACAAATAGAAGGAAGGGGAAACCTTGACTTCACACCCAAATTAAAAATTCTTTCCCATGGATAGAGAAATCAGAAACAATATATGGACTTAATGTGATCCACGACCAAAGGAAAGGACTGACCATGGTAACCAAATGAAGGAAAAAGCTTTCAAACATCCATACAGGGAGAAATGAAATACTTCAAACCATGCAGATTGAGAAATTTTGAACAAACAAGATGAGATTAAATTGAACACCAATAATACGCACATGATCCACAATCATCTCGCCTGCTCCCTGCACTTGAAATGCAGTCCTATCCAATATGTGAGATGGATCTCGGGATACATTTTCTAAGAAAATATATGTGAAATACGTCATGCATGCGAGACAAGCTAGGTGGCAAGGCAGACGATACACTAAGGGACCGATCCTCTCGGATCTCCAAACGACCCACAAATCTAGGAGACAACTTAGAGCCTTTTTTCGTAATGAATAGGACTCTTATGAGCTCTTATACAAAGAAACACCTTCTGCTCCCATCTCATAACTAGTGTAATATAGTTAATTAACGATGATAGAAGAGAAAATGTGCTATATTGATGATATGTCATCAATTTACGGGAAAGGGATAATTAGGCCAATTTAAGTATTTAAATTGTTCGAGCTAAATTATAGGTGTCTACACTTTCTCCAAAGTTCCCTTAGTTGTTAATCTGTGCATTTTCCCTCCATTTTCATTCGAAAGGTACTAAAAATGGTGCACTTATCTCTAATCAATTACCCCTCCTCTAACTATTTGAGGAGGTAGTGGAACGAGAAGAAAGGAGGAGTCAAGACTACTATCACTTAACCAAAAAACCCATCATAAATACTACCCTCTATTCTGATAACACCTCCAAAAAGTAGTAGTTTACTCAACACTTCTTGTATCCAAAGTAGTAGTGCCATTCAAGGGTATCAAATGTATTAATGTTTAGTACAAATAAAATTGGTCACAAAAGGCTACCACTCATGATATAAAATCTACAAATGTACGGATGTCTTCATGTATTCATCTTTTGTTCACATAAAATAATATATGCAAAGTGCTACCACTCATGATATAAGGTTTGTAAATGTATATATACGAATTTGTAACAAATTTGAAATATAGAGATAGAACATTTAAATGTATTGTTTCATTTTTATTCCTACACTTACAAAATATATCACATCCCTTATCAACATCAACTACAAAAGTAATAACTATCCCTCTAAATCAAATAACATATATCATTCGACATTCACATTGCATTGTATACATGTGATTGCTAGTTTTACAACTATTACAAATATCTTAAATATGTTTATTATAAAGATATAGATAGAAATCAATTTCAAGGCTCTTATCTTAGATTTTACCGATTAACAATTTAATTACATTATCTTCATTTTTCAACAACACTCATAACACTATTTTTTTATTGACCTTTCAATGTTACAACGGATAAGAGATATATGTTTGTATACTAACTATGAAGCACTAATTGGAGGAAATGGGTTTGATTATTCAGCCTTTGGTATTATTGGTGCTAGGTTGGCGGGTGTTGAACAAAACTCGGGGTTGGTAATATCACCATCTCCTTCCATCATTTGAGCCACCCTTATCATCGATGGTCGATGTGTGGAATCATATTGAATGCACCACACTCCAACTTTTGTCATTTCTTTTTCGTCTCCTCATCTGCTACTTATAATTCCCTTCCATCTCTTTCTCTCAATCTCATCCTCAAAAGACATTCTCTATCAATTTAAATGCCCACTCTAGAAAATAGAATTGGTTGGAGCAGCTTATTTGCACATAAATATTGTTCCTTCCTCCAACCATGGCTATCATTTTTATATGGGTTTCAAGATAGTCATGGGAAGTGAAAGTGGAGCTCATGTATCTACGATCCTTCATCATGCTTTGAGTGATTTCTTATTCTATGTTGAGCTTGACCTAGAGGGTTTTGAGCATGCTTGACCCTTTCTTTATTTTGTTTTCCGTGACTATGGCTATTCATGGAGATTTCTCTAAGAATTTTTACTTAAGCCTCTGATTTCTTCAACAAAGTTTTTATTACTTAACACTCTATTGAAGTTTTAGATGTTGGGGTTGAGTATTGACCCGCCACTTTATCATGGCCACCACTTTGAAGGTAAGGAACTGCTCTGCTTTTCTCTTTTGTAACAACCCAAAAATGGGTATTAATCATTTGATCGTAAAGCATCGGATTTCGAGAATTTTAAACTTGAGTATTTCTTGTTTGCTTTGCATTCAATCATCTTTGAGGGTTTCTCTGGCTCTGTTTCTACAATGTAGTTCTTGTAGCGTATTTTGAATACTACCTTTTGGGTTTCCTTAAGAAATGAGTTTTCCTTCATGCTAAGCTTTATCCAGGCTGATCTTTACTATGGCGACCATTGTATAAAATGTGAAATCTATGTTTTTTCTGTTCTTGGGGTCGATTTGACATTTGTGATTTCTGGCTTTCTTTCGTCTATTTCAAAGTATTCAAGCATCTGTAGCTCCTTTACAAGTTCTTTTGAGTGGGATGGTTGAGAATGTTAGCCACCATTTTTGATATTTCAAGCATGAAAACTATGTTATTATTCAACCTCTACATTTTCTGTAATCACCAACGCTGATTAGTTGAGCTCATATTTGGTTGTTTTGAGGCACTGATAATTAGCTCCCTTATGTGATTTCTTGCTACCCAGTACACATATTTCAATCATTCAGGATTTAAGAAAAATGTTTCCATTAACTGTTGATTGAGTGAAATATCTCAGATCCATTTGAACACTTGAACTTGGCTTCATTGTTTATCATTTAGAGATATTCATTCTTTTATGGTACCTGTATTTGATTCATTTGATGCTTGATGTAACCAAAAGATTGCTTTAAAGTTCTATGCAAAATTCATTGTGAAAACTGTAGATCTGAAAAATCAATTATTCTGAGTTATATAAATTCCACTAAAATGGAGAAATTTATGCTCCTATAGACTTCTTTAACCGAAACTCATCTCCTTTTTACAATAATGTGCTTGACTGTAATAAGTTTATCCATTCTATATCATACTTTCTTGATAATCCAAAATTTGAAAATATACTCTGCCTGGATCATGATTTGATTGGACAACTTGTTTCTTCTACTGAGAATGAGATCTTCCACTGTAGCAGTTTGTATAATACGTTCTTGCTGAGATAATCAGAGAATCTATCTTCTGAAAGTTGTGTTAAATTTCTTTCTGTAGGACTGTTCTTGCTCATTTTCGTTGTAAAATTATTTTGAAATTTTGATTTTGAACACTGAAAGTTGTAGAAGTTAATCATTTACTTTTATTTGAGAACTCGGAAAGAACATATTATTTCTGGAAATTTCTGTTCACAAATTCCTGCATGTTGAACATTGAAATTTTGTTGAGATGTTGTAGTTTCATTTACTTTTCTACTTAAATATTGTATTTGAGTTTCATTACAACTTTACATGCATGCTGGAAAAGTCATAAATGTCCATTTTACATGGCGAAGCCCTGTCAAAATTTTCCAAAATTCTCTTTTCATTCTATTTCAGCTGCAATTTTATCTCGTTTCAGTTGACTTCAGCCTCTAAAATTTTGATTCTTCTACTTCACCTTTGTTACACTTTTAAATGCATGAATTTATGAAGTTGGAAGTATAAAGAGTTAAACTAAACCCTGAGCTCAGTATTGATGATCATTTGTTTCTCCCTTTTCAGGTACCATGATGCAGTTGTAGTGGACAAGTTGGAACAACAATTCAGAAAGAGAAGAACACTCCCTCAAGGTAATGATGGGTTTCTTTTACCTCTTTACATTTTCAGCTTCATAAATATATGCATTGTTTTTCCTTTCAGTTATTTCTCACGGCTTGTGTGAGAAAAATATGTACTATTATTCCTCATGAATAAATGAAAATATTTTTGTGTTATGAGATGTATGTCCTTCCTTTCTGTACTTTCTTTCATTTGTATGGATAATGAATGAACTTATACAACTCAAAACACTTAAATAATTCACTTAATCATAGAAATAAATAAACAATCAAGTGTACCTTATTGTCGCTCACTGAAAATGCAAACTGCTTGTAAAAGTGCAAAGCTGTCCCTCAAAGCGCCACTGCGTGTGCAGCTTCAGAACATCATGTTTGATACATGCTTCCCTTCCTACCTTCCTCAAGGCCTTGCAATGGTTGTTTACACTGTTACATAGTTCTGATGAGGGTTTCAAATGGAATGGCTGCATGTATGAGGCATTGAATTCTTAAATTGTACTCAAGTTGTGGTTTTGATGCCAAATGACTTCAAGACCGGCCCGATCCAAACATTTAAAAACTTCATATAAATCAAAGGTGGTTGTACTAAACATAACCATACTTGTAACTAACCAATCTGAGAAACTTTAAAAGTTTCGAGTTGACCTTTTCGCACTAGGTGTAAAATTGTCACAATCACCTTTAAGGTTACAGTTTGATACTCCTAAGGTGCTTATGAGCAGCAGTAATACTAGAGATCTTGGAGAGCTATGGAATAGGAGGATGGGCCATATTCATCATAGAGCACTTAAATTGCTTTGTGAGACGGTGATAGGTGTTCCGCAGGAGGTGAGCACAGAGCATGATGATGTATGTAAGGGATGTGTGTTGGGGAAGTTTACGAAAGCATATTTTCCAAGGAGTGACAATAGATCTAAGGGTGTTCTTGATCTAGTACATTCAGATGTATGTGGACCAATGTCGACAAAGTCTCTCAGAGGATATGTGTACTATGTTACCTTTATTGATGATTTCTCTAGGAAGACCTGGATATACTTCTTAAAGACCAAGGATGAGGTTTTCAGTCACTTCCAAGAGTTCAAGGCTCTTGTGGAGAACTCGACAGGAAGGAAGATAAAGGTTCTTCGGTCAGATAATGGAGGTGAGTACAAAGGAAATGACTTCCAGGATTTGTGTACCAGAGAAGGAATCAAGAGAGAGTGGATGGTTCCTTACAATCCATAGTAGAATGGAGTTCACGAGAGGAAGAAAAATTCTACATCAAAGGTAGTAAGGGCTATGCTACATGAGCAGTACATTCCCTACTACCTATGGGAAAAGGCGTGTAGTACAATAGTTTACATTCGAATAGGGTTCCACACAAGGTACTAGGGAAGATGACACGAGAGGAAGCTTTCACGGGGAAGAAGCTTGAGGATGTAGGTCACTTCAGGATATTTTGGAGTTTGGCATATTTTCATATTCCGGAAGAAACATGTACCAAGCTAGATCGGACTACAAAGAAGGGGTGCCTTGTTGGGTATATTGAAACTTCAAAGGCATATAGAATTTTTATTCCAAGGACCAAGAATTATTGTCGGACGTGATGTCAAGTTCATGGAGGAAAAAACGTTTAGAAGGTCCAAAGATTTGCCACCGTGATGATCAAAGCGAGCAGCCAACAAAAGCTCCAAATCCAAGTCAAGGGCAACAAAGATCAAAATGCGATTACTAGTACAATCATAGACTCGGGTAGTGAAGATTCACATAGTATAGAGAAACCGTGCGGCAGGATGTGCATCTAGAAGATTTAGAGGTTGATATTTCATCCTATACAAGGTTGAGAGGAACCGTGAGGTTCAAGACACAAAAAGGGATACTCAAGAGTTTGTGGGAGCTCTAAGGAAGAGTACGAGACAGAGGAGAGATCCATCCAAGTTCAATGACTATGTGGAATTAGTCACCAATTGGTAGATAGTGAACATTCCATCTATCGAGAGGCTGCAAAACATCGGTATGGCGAGATGATATGGTTAAGGAATATACTTCTATAATGTAGAATGATGTGTGGGAGGTAGTGCCTAGACCAATAGATAGGGTAGAAGTTGGATCACACTGGATCTTCAAGATAAAGCACGGTGCAGATGCTAGCATCGAGAAATACAAGGCAAGGTTTGTGGCAAAGGGGTTCTCTCAGAAGGAGGGAATAGACTATGAAGAGACATTTTCTCCAGTGGCTAGGTATACTTCTATACGAGTTGTAATCTCATTTTCAACGTAAATGGGATGGAAGATTCATCAAATGGATGTCAAGACATCATTCCTTAATGGTGAATTGAAGGAGGAGGTATACATAGAACAACCAGAAGGCTTTGTAGCACACAACAAAGAGACCCACATGTGTAGATTGAAGAAATCCTTGTACGGACTCAAGCAGGCTCCTAGAGCGTGGTATGAGTGCATTGATACATACTTGCAAGAAATGGGCTTTGTGAAGAGTGAGGTAGATGCTAACCTCTACTACTTGGTGGTTGGGGGCGAGGCTCTCATTCTTGTTCTATATGTAGATGACTTGTTTCTTACAGTGCACTAAGACTCATAGAGGATTACAAGACGGACCTTGCAAAAGAGTTCAAGATAAAGGACTTGGAACTCATGCACTATTTTCAAGGCATGGAGGTGTGGAGATAGATGGAGAGATTTTCCTGGTCAAGGGAAATATTACATTGAAATCTTGAAGAGATTTGAGATGGAGGATTGCAAAGCCATTTCTACACCTATGATCACTAATTAGAGGAAGGTAGATACATCTAAGGAAAAGATGTAGATCCCACCTTATATAGGCAAGTTAATTGGTTCACTCATGTATTTGGTCAACACCAGGCCGGATATAGCATTTGCAGTAAACTCTCTTAGTCAGTTCATGGTTGAGCCAAAGAGAGTGCATTGGACAACGGCTAAGCATGTGTTGCGTTATTTGCATGGTTCAGTTGAGTATGGGATCAGATATGTTTGAGGTGAAGGAATCAAGTTGATAGGCTATACTGATGCAGATTGGGCAGGTAGTACAATAGACAAAAGGAGCACTTCAGGGTGTTGTTTCAGTTTAGGATCAAGAGTTGTTTCTTGGTTCAATAAGAAGTAGAATTATGTGGCTTTGAGTTCATCAGAAGCAAAATACATTGCAGCTAGCATGGAGACATGTGAAGCTATATGGCTTCAGAAGTTGCTAGTGTCCTTGTTTGTTCAGAAGGTTGAGACTATTGCGATACACCGCGACAATCAGAGTTGCATCAAGTTGTCTAAGAATCCAAAGTGTTTCGCATGATAGGTCTAAACATAAAGATATCGTGTATCACTTCATCGGGGATTATGTACAATGAGGTATTTTTCAGCTACTATACATACCTACACTCAAGGTAGTACACATTTCGACTAAGGCATTGGGAAGGAAAAATTTATCTTCTTGAGAGATAAGATGGGTGTCGTGTAGAACAAATTCCTAAGATAAGATAATAGTTATCTTATTGTTGAGAATGTATTAATTATTTTCTAATTATTGATTTCCTTTAGTGACACCTTGCAACCAAATTTGTTATGGTTGTTAAGTTGTTATGTATCTCAACCGTCGATTGAGAATCGATCTTGGTCGTTGGTGTTCCAATGAGAGTAGTATAAAAGGAGGTCATTGGGCATTTGGAAAGTACAAGTTTTGGAGAAGCATTTGCAGTGCTAGCAAATGAGTTTGTAAGTTTGCAGTGATAGCAAAACAATCTTGCAGTGTTAGCAAGGGTGCAAGTGATAGCGTTTGGGATAAAAGGGGGGAATATCGGTAGGAGAAAGTTGGGAGACTCACAAAGTTCTACCAAGTAAGAGGAAAGGAATCTTTGTATCTCTTAATTTTCTGAAGTTAATATAATTTCTCATCTGTAGAACTGGTTTACTCCTAGGGGTTTTTCCAGGGACAATTTGTCTGAAAATATTGTGTTCATTGTGTTACGCATTTCTTTCTATATTCTTATTAGTGAAGTTAAAGTTGTGTTATTTTTCGATATTAGTTGTGAATTAGTTTTTGGTAGTTAAATAATCTTTTAAGATATGAGAATAATAATCAGTGACTATAATAGAATTTTCACACCAGATAGACTCGAATGCATAGACAATGTTTCCATTAAGAAAACAAAAACTAGAAATCCTATAGTAATATGTAATCTTAAAAGCGAGACATAATATTGGGGGAAATAAAGCAGAGAAATGGAAGCCATGGGAGAAAGGAAAGGAGAACCGTGGAGGAATTCATAAAAATAAAGCTTAGTTTAATTTGGATTATGGATTTATTATTGTACTATTTTCTATTAGTGGTTTGTAGAGATTTTTCCCTAAATTTGGAATCTTTACTCGATTATTTATTTAGTTTTTGTACTCTATTTGGGGAAAACCCTTTTTCCATTTAATCCAAGAGATTCCATACATTTAAATGCCCATTTCAAAATTTACATGTTCGTAACAATGATTCTATGCCCTTATGCCTTGCTTTGTAGTTTCCTCTACAAATTTGGAGGCTTACATTTTTAGTAGAAAAAGTATTAAATTACTCATCGCGGATTTTAATTTTTTTTCCGTCAATTATGAAATCAGAGCCCAAAGTAGGCAGCGGTCCTGGGACCACATCCCTACCGGGGTGATGATTCAACAACCACTACCTTGTCAAGGTGGCACTTCGTAGATCGTCGTTTCAGATAGGGCAGCGTTCTTGTTCTTTGAAAATAGAACCCTTAATTTTGTAATTTTTCCAAAACAAGTTTTAATGGAGTGTTTTACAATTTATCCTTGGTTGAATTTATGTTCCTAAAGTCTCTAGTTGAAGGGTTTAACCATTTATTCATTCCATGCCTAAAATTACTAAATTTTAAGATTTTCTATTTCAATAGTAATAAGGAACCAACTTTGCAAGATCATTTTAATTTTCTTCGAGAAAAATTTCTTTCAATTTCAAAAGTAGGAATGGAGCTAAATCTACTCCTAGTGTTATTGTTTTCCTTTCCATAACAAAATGCAGTTTTCCAACAAAATAACTCATTATAACTTAATACATCCTTCCATTTCAACTACAACTATTTATTCAAGGTAAGCACAAGCAAGTTATTATACATTTAAGTCTTACTAAGAAAACATTCTCAAATGTTGACATATTCTAAGTTTTCCTTCATTCTTACAAAAATGTATCATCCAAAAATAATAATGAAATTCTTCGTGCCTTTTTCTTATAATGTAAAGAGCTTTCTTTCTACAATACATTACAACTTAATAAGCCAAAATATATGATGAAAAATTTCTTTCAAATATAATACTACTAGTCTTCCATCTTAAGTGGAAATAACAAGAAAGATTTTCTCACAAAGAAGGATTTATTTAACTTCACAAAAGCTCCAAGTGTCAATTCTTCAATAAGAGCTTCATCATTTCTTCACTTGATCACAAAAAAAATGGGGGAGAGGAAACACTCTCCACCCAACCAATAATCCAATTAGGAGAAGAAGCTATCCTCCTCATTGGCCCCGAGCCCCAACCAAAATGCAATAAAAGATGGATCCAACTCATGGAAACAACACAATGCTTCCACATAACAATACAAATTTTCACAACCATTTAACACACATTCAACACAAGAAAAAAATCACAAGAATATAACTTTCAAAATACACAAGGCTTGAAAATTCAAAGCTAATGGAGCAAGGATCTATGGGGAGATCACTTATGCCTCCCAATGGAATTAGGTGCCCACCTTAAAACCCTCCAATATACATCTCAAAACCCCTACACAACTCTTATTCCTCCCTCAATATCCTCTTATGCCTCCCACATTCTCTTATGCCTCCCTATAATCTCTTATGTCTCCCTCAAAAGAACCAAGTAAGAAATACAAGCATTTTCTTATCCAAGGTGAGGAACCCAACCCAACTCTGTCCCAAAACATGAAATAAACTCTTATGCCTCCCAACATATAAAATCTCCATAGTGTTCTCCTACACCATACTCATGCATACAAAACATTCACATACATGTAACACACACATATAAAAACAAACAAGTAAAAAGAGTGTAGCTCCTACATTTCCATAGTAATAACTTGGTCAAGGAATCACACTCAAAGCTCCTTCAAACTTAATCAAACTCCAAAAAGATCCTAGAATTCAACAAGCACTTCAAAAATATCTAACTCTAAAAATACAAGAGCACAAATGAAATGAAGTAACCCCTAAACAAACAAATAAACTTGCATAAATAGAAAATGAAAGAGGAGGGTGAGGTGGTTCCATGTACGATGCCACATCACTTATCCTCAACTCCACATCACAAGTCAAACCTCAACCCCAATGCATAATAAATTGGAAGTTGAGAGGAATGACAATCTTCTTACACACAATCCAAACCCACGCCCCCAAGGACATAATTTAGACCCATGTAATAAAAGTGCAATAAATATCACTTTTTGTCTTGAAAACACATAATGGGGTCTATTTTTGACCCCCCTCATCTATAGGTAGGGCTGGTAAAAGAAACTAAGAGGTGTGGGACAAGCTTAGCTTGTCCTTAAAGCCTCAAAAATGGCCCTTAAGCCCAAATCCGAAATTCAAAGGTAAGGTAGAGTTTAAAACACTCAAAGTCACTTACACACAATCAAAATCACATAGTCCAATAGACTAAAAATCTAATAAATGACCCTTTTTGTCACATTCCCAAATAACTTAACAACATGATTAAATTTCTTAATAAAGGCACATTAATCAACAATAATTAAATAAATTACATCACCAAAAATATCACATTCTCTACAATAAATAAAAGAAAAAAGGAAGAAATAACACATAAGCACATGGTCACACTGAGGTCATCCCCCATGGGGACCCCTAACAAAATTAAAACAAAAAAAAAAACATTACACAAGTTACCATGGTGACCTTCGTTGTATCCATCTAGTATTCTTTTGTGGTTTGTCTCAATCCCCCTTTTTGTAACGACCACCCAAAATTTCACACACAAACAACACAGTGAAATACAGGATAACTTTTTTTTTTTTTTACTTGCTTGACACATAACACGACACAACATGTCATCACAAGGTTACAACCAACTCTGGGAACCACTTGTTACGAGGATGACCACAAGGTCAGCACGGAAACGTTCACACTCAAAAGGATAATACACTTCTCTTTTTGAGAACAACATAGAAGTCCAACCACATGGCACTCACACAGCTAGGGCAAGCCACAGTAAGAAATGATTGAAGGTTATTTATTTTGATAAAACACCCTTTAACTCGTGACTTATGTTTTCAGAGAGATTCAAGATATGATTCATACAAATTCATCTTACCAACTGAGTTATTTTCTTATACACTGTAGAGTAGTTCACTTAAAGTCTTCTCCTTTATGACAATTATTTGTTTTATATATTTATTTGATAAAGATGGTAATTTAATTCCACAAGGCCATCTATTCACACTTACGTTACTAGAACTCGTTCATGCCCTTATGACAACATCGGTTCACGTTCAACAAACTTAAGAGAAAATTACAAGGCACCTTGGATAAAGTTAAAGGAAGAAGGTCAAATGAATTCACCCTTAAGATGTCATTAGTTTTTACTGAGGTTTAATTGGAGCTTGAGGTTTTATACGTAATTATTAACGCTTTTACTTAGGCTTCACCGAAAGAGCTTATCAAAAGGAAACTACTTACTTTTAAATAGGCTGAGAGATAAATTGGGTGGTTTCTAAATTTTCTTCTCTTACTTGTTAAATCTTATTAGAAACTAACCATTGTTTTCCCTTAAGCTTGTTTAAGAGTTCACCCAAAAGGGGTAGTGTTCACTAGTTAGCTAGGGATATCAATTTATAAAATTTTACTTTACAAGGATAGTTTCACCTTTGAGTACTTCAGGAATCTCTTGTTCTCAAGTAAGTCATCTCTACATTAATTTATCTGAATATATATATATATATATTTAGTTAACTTCTATAAGGGTTAACCACTCCATTTAATTTTACTTATATCACATCATTACAAGGTGTCAGAGAGTTTTGACTTAACACTTTATTCTCAAAACAAGGTTTTACAATACTTATGCCAATGTAATGATTGAATATCATTTCTCACCAAGGTAAGTTACTAGTCTAACAACAAAAGGGAAAGAACACTTCACCACATAGTTTTCCGAACATACCAAGACAAGAGATCATCTAAGCTCCTTGCAAGCAAAGTTACAAAATTTACAACGCATTGAACTTTCTACAAAGAACTTCATAATTTGAACTGATGAAAATTTTACACTCTTTTCCTTTAATCTACTCGCATAATCCATCTGCACAAATATTTACTAGAGTCAGTTCGCTAGAACTAAGCATGATAAGATATAAACCTCACCTAATAATTTATGCCATCTAGCATTTAAATAAATGAAAGTTTGCAATACTCCTTATCAAATAAATTTCTAACATACATTTAAAAACTTAACTGCACATCTCATGATAATACATTTCATACTCATTAATGTTCACTTCCTTAAGATCTGCTTACATAAGAACACAATTCCAAGTGACTAGATATACAACCTTAACCATGCAATCAATCATACTTAAATTACAGTAATAATAATAACGCTCACCTAATACCCTCGACCTACTTCACATATATAAGTATCCAACAATATTATCTTTCAATTAAATAAAAGCACCAACGACATTAAGTTTATATAATAAATACAAGTATCAATCTTATATTATTCATCGATATTACCCAAGTATCAAACCTTCATAGATAATCAATGATATGTAAGTATAATTTGGATATTTATCTCACAATTTTAAGAATATACTTATGTTAACAAAGATTCCACCAATCCACAAGTTCATATATTATTAGGTATCCTTTTGGTTGCTTATTCCATGCCTTTATATATTTCTTCTAGTAAAAGAGTCCAACTCATAAGAATGAGTTATGATCGACAATACTGTCATCTGTTGGTAATATGCCAAAGATACATTTGACTAGCTAAGATATGTAAGCGCGGTCCAAGCCACTATAAATACAAGTATCAACATTATCTCAACTCCCAATTGAGATGCAAGTATCAATTTTTAGCTAACATAATAATCATCGTAAATGCCAGAAAATATTCCACTCATTAACCAAGTATTGAAATAACATATTTATCCTTACTGGTTACCTGATAACATAATATACCCTATTATATAATTCAACCTCCACTTGCATACCCCAATTTATGGGTATTAATTATTGTTCTATAAAATGAAGTTAAATAATTTCAGGTGGACTTATATCCTTACTGTCATACATGGTATGCACAGTCCCATTATGGTAGCTGTCACCTTTACTTAAGGCTATGCATGACTCCATTTTAGGGTAGTTATCTTAACTTCCCTATTCATTTGTTTTCCTACCAAAAAGTCCTTCGACAAGCTTCAAGGTCAAAGTATAAGATATATTTATAATTTCATATTTCAAGCATTGCCTGAATTCATATGCATGAGGACATCACATATCAATCAAACTTGAAGAATGTCGACATTCATGAGAGTTCGATGTATCCAATATTACTTTAACCGATTCAAAGATCCAAGTAGTGCCTCAAAATTAAGCCAAAGAATTATCCACATAGGATAATGACTTGCGTGCATAACATATTCGTAAAGGTCATAGAAAACCCATTAACGCATGCTTCAGGAGGGTTCCAATCTAATAATAAGCTCATAGTAATAATAATAGCAGAGGGCCTGGTGAGGGGTTTTCAATAATCCCCAAGGTAAATGATAATCGAATGACTCAGATGGAGCTATCTAGAAAGACCAATAAAACTAGTATGACTCTTCCCAAATAGAAGCCCCCAATCCTAATGGGAGTTTATATTATTATAAATCCATAGTAAAATCCAAATACAGTCATATCGGAAATTCCCTTTTTCAAGCCATGTTCTACATAATATAAACAATACAAGAAAAATTATAAACCTCATTCACGCTCCATAATATTTTCTACAGAAACCATCATTCAAAGGAATAATCAAGGCAAAAGATAAACCAACATTATAAGATCAGTAGGCAAGAATCGATGTAGAGATTTCTTCTACTCAAATAGTAAATAAGATAAACTGTAAAGGGGGGGAGAGATCAGTTCATGCAATTATGATTAAAAGTCATTTGAAACCCATCTCTTTCTGGGCATCTCTTTCAAGAAAGAGTCAATATATGTAAATGCATGTTATATAATATCCAGAGTCCAAACGCTATTTATTTAGTAAAACAAAAACACATCAACATTCCAAAAGAAACCCACATCTACAGCATTCAAACAAAATTGCAGATATTGATTTATCTAAATGCTAAAGGAAATAAATCATTAAGAGAGAGGGTTAGGGCTTATCATGCCTGTTTGGGGCTTCCTCAATGCAGCCACGTCGAACCAAGGCTCCAGCAGCTACAACACATTCCAAAAACATTCATTTTCCTCAGCACGTAGATCTCTCATGCAAGCTTCATGGCAGCGCCTGGTACAGTCAGGGAGAGGGCAGCCAGGGCAGGAGATCAAACCCACGAACAACAAAATCCAGGAGCACACCCAGACTCCACAATCTAGCCAACATCCTCCCAGCCCGTGTCCAAAGGGGCATTAGTGCAGAACATGAAAGCATACCAAAGCACAAAAAGGGGAAACTTGGATTCGCACCAGGTGTGGAGCCACCCGTGAGGCATGCAACTGTTTGCCAAAGGCCACAAAAAAGGATTTCCATGATTGCAGGGTACGCACAGGAAGGATCAGTAAAAAATAAAGTCTTTGTTTTCATTGTATGTAACTACTTGGTGTCTAACCTGCTCCCTTCACATAGCAATCATGCAGACAGCCAACACCCACGAATGGCTTGAGCAAGCAGCAAGGCAATTTGTGCTTCATGAATATTCTGATATGAAACAGATCCACCTCTATGAGATTCTCTTCCATGAGTTACATCGTAAAACAAGTAAGGTCTCAATAGAGAATCTTTGCAATAAACTTCATCAGGTCTCCTGGTAACACTCTCACTGTCACATAGTCGATTTTGATAAAAAAATATCTTGAAGGAGAATCCCGAATTTGAGGATGCATTCGACACTGGATAGGTAACAACATAGTTGGACAACCTACTTGTTGGAAGCACTCAAAAAGGCTTCTACTATACTGCAACATACCCCGCTGAACGGCTAATGGTACAGTTGGCATCGTTGTGTGGATTCCCGACTGAACACACCTCAAAGACTCCAATGAAAGTGGAGGTAACACGCCTGCTTCACTAGCTTGAAGCTTCATCTATAACCACCATATCAAATCCAGGGAAGAGGGGGAATAAAGTAAACCATGGAAAGAGCATAAGTGGAAACTGTAGAGCAACATCCACCATGTTGCGGCTAGCAAAAAGAAAACAGCAGCTCCTTTTCCCCCAAAACGCATCAGGAAACAACATAAAACCATGTCCCTATTGTGCTATCAGACCCTCATCTACGGGGCAGAGTAGAAGAAAAGGGCACGCGTGATAGGATTCCACGTTGACCCATCGCATCATCCAATGCCGGCCGTTTTTTTAAATACGGTGGACTGAAGTCACCCTCCTCCATGATTTTCAAACTTAACTCATAGTCGAAGCTCCGTTGAAAGTCGACTCCATGCTTCTTGCCAAGGTATCCAGGAGCTGGTGATCAATAAGATTTTTTTTTTCGCGAGCCACGACAGGAGCCATATTGCTGCAACTAATGAGCAAACCATCCAACTCAATCTTTGTCCACCACCAACCAGGGGAGAAAAGGCGCTTCAACCACTACCAATCAAGACCCCTACCAAAAGAATAAAATACAGTCTCCCACTGTCTCACGCCAAACATGAAATTAAAAGTTCATTAAAGAATTGACAAGCAATACCTCCCATCCGCCAACTAACCACATCACAAGGATAATACATTTCATTTTATTTTATTTTGGAGCCCACGCTTTGGGGGACAGCCGCTTGCCAGGAGAAACAAGGCTGGTATACAAAACATTAATTTTAGAAATTAACAAGGGTCCATCAACATTAAAAAAATAGTCCCCACCTTCAAAGGCACCACCACAATCATGCTCTTCCTCGTTTGCGCAACGAGGCTCGATCAGCGGGAGCGACAAACAAATTAAAAGGATAGTTTAAAGATATCAAAGGATGATGTCGATAACAATCGACATAAGGAAAATAATAACAAAATACAATCGTTGATCGATAATACAATCATAATGTCATTATTATTATTATCATTATTACTATTAACCATTATTACAGCTTAAACTCGAAAAGGCGAAACACTAACGTTTCAAAGGAAATGCAACAACGTTCAACTCTAAGAAGAACGGTCGTCAGAAAGCAAAGGAGCAACGATGAACAGGGCATTACACCTTTTGATTGTTGTGATATAATTACCTACAAAATCACACAATACCTCCTTTGGCCTCCGGCCACATTAAAACATCAAGGATAAAATATTCACACATAAATCAATACGCATTCGCATATAGCTAAATCATCATCTCTACTAAACAATGCTATCTTTTGTTTAAAATTCCAACAACATCCCAATTCTATATTTTTATCAATATCCACAAGATCACAAGATTAATTCAAATGCTAAATCCTATTTGAAAAGACGAGAATTACAAATGCTAGTAATATATATATGCTAACAATGCATCATCATCATAAATATAAAATGTCTCTCTATGCATCTACGAATCCACACAATCATACTATGAATCACAATCCATCAATAATCAGAATATATCTATCACCGAACATCATGCTAAAACAAAATGAGACAAAAACATCCATGTCTATACTCAACCGTACTCGAAATCATAATATAATAAGTGTCAAAGAGGAGAGGGCACTACATCCCCTCCCCTTAGACTCGACTTCTTCTTGGAATTCACCGAAATAGGTGTGGAAACCGAACTCGTAAAGCAACATAGCATCCTCCCATGTAGCAGCAGCAGTCTCATCATACCTATCCCACTGGACTCACATTTGATCAATCTCTTGGCCTCGAAGGCCCAGGGTAAGTACACTATTAAATATGTGTTGGTATCCAAATTGATTCTCCTTGGAAGCCGAGAAGCATCACAGATTTAACAAGATACTTAGAGACAGAAAAATCATGGTATAAGTCGTTTTGTAACCTGGGGAGGGGATTCAACTCTTTGTCACTCAGGCATTGGAGAAATGGATAGCACCTTCATTAAGGATTTGATCTGTCCTAAATACCTTAGGTCATTCATTTCAACTAGGGTGAGAGGACCTATTTCGTAACCTCTATTGACGAAGGACATGAAGAGATCCTTCTTTTCTCAATTTTCAAGGGAACCTTGAGAAAATATGATCAATACACCACAATTTAACTCTCACGAGTTGTCACTTCTAAAGAATGGAGATATTTTATGAACAAGGTTTAGGTTACTAAAGACATTTAAAACCTGGGCTTGCTTGTATATTTTGGTAGTAGAAATTGTTCATTTGTGGATACACACAACACAAACAGGGGTACTTCGTGTAGGATTCATGGTTATTTGAAATTTTTGGTGGGGAGTTAAGCAAGATGAAGTTGATTTCACAAGATATTTGAGAACCTTTACAACAATTGGAAAACTTAACACCGAAAGCTTGAATATCAAAAATATTCCTTCAACTAGAAGGTGTGCATCAATGGAGTCCCAAATCTTCAAGGTTTCACACACTCTTCAAAAATTCAACACGAAGGCTTGAGTTAAAGACTAAATTAAACATTAAATATCATTGGTTCATCTTCCCTAAGATACACTCATAGACTTACAAACAATCTTTATCAACAAAATGATAGTAAAAGTGATTTTAAATTGTTTATTCCATTACGGGATGAAGGCTCTTCTTATAAGGAAATTGAAAATGCCTCTATTCTATCACAGGGGACGAGATATTGTGTGATTAGGAGGTATTTTAACATAATATTTCAACAAGAACATCAAACCATTTGAATACATTTTGAAATAAAAGCAGACACAATTTTTCCCAAGATCAACATAGATTAATTCGAGATCTATTAGATTTATTAGCAAGGGAAAGTTTCTTGAACAATCTCTGAGCTTGTTGATGGTTGTACACTTGCAACCATCTTGACACGATAAAATCTAAAACACTAGAGATTAACAGGTTTCCCAAATGGTCTCTCAAGAAGATGGGCTTTCTCAATTTTCTTGTTAAAATTAACCCCAACCATCTCAATTTTTCTTGTTAAAATTAACCCCAACCATTTGTAAGAGTATTATCATTGCATTTATACATTTCACTTGCTCACTCATCCTAAATTTTCCCCTAAAAAGAAGAATATTCGAGGAATTCTTTTCTTGTTAAACGTTTGTCCAGAAATTGATGTTAAACAAATTTACACCCAAAATGCCAAGTGGACAAATCATGAACCGATCACATTTCTCAAACCCTCAACCATGACTGCAATGTCGTGCAATAAATTTTTATAGTCCTTATAATCATTCTTTTAGTCTATCATGCAATAAATCCCCTTTTTAATAATTTACAGTGGCACCATATGGATGGATCTAACAAGAAATCTTTTTCACCCGAGAATACACCTTGAGAAATGAGTGCCATTGCATGGATGCCTATATTCATGTGCTGCAAGTCCGAGACAGCCAAGTGCAAAGAGGAGTCAGCGAAAACCTCCATGTGTTTCCTTGGTGCAACTCTCCAAAGGTGAAGTCCATAGGCAGGTTCCCAAATGAGCGCCACCTTCCACGTGTTCAGGACCCTAGAGAATTGCATTGGTTGCTGAAAATTTAGAGTATGGGAAGGCCCAGTGGAAGCTTCCATGTGTTTGTTTGGTGCAACTTCAAAGATGAAGTCTAGAGGTGGGACCTCAAACAAGCGTAGGCTCTCCACATGCCCTAGGCCCAAGAAAGTTGCCTCGGCCATTGAAAAAGTCTCAGTATAAAAAGGATCCAGTGGAAGCCTCCACATGTCTCAGCCTGACAAAGTTGTTGAAAGAGTTTCAAGGACCAGCGCAGGTGCCACATGACTAGGGTCCAGAAAGCCTCCTTAGCCAATCAAAATTCTAATTATGGGGGGCCAGTGAATCTTCCACGTGCCTCATCGGTGCTTTTTTAGTATGAAGTTCAAAAGAAGGACTCACAAACAAGCGCGGGCCTTCCACGTGTCTAGGGTCGACAAAGTTCCACCAGACACTTGAAAAATTCTACTTATGGGAAGATCCAATGAAAACCTCCACATGTCCCTTCGGCGCTCTTTCAAAAGTGAGTTCGGCGTAGGTCCCAAATAGTGCAGCCCTCCATGTGTCCCCAGGGCCTTAGAAAGTTACTTGAGAAGTTTAAGTATAGAGAGGAGCCAGCGGAAGCCTCCACGTGTCTCCTTGGCGCAATTGCGAAGGTAGGACCCAAAGGTGGATCCTTAAATGAGCACAGGCCCTCCATGTGTCCATGGTATGAAAAATTTCCACCGGCAACTTCAAGAAAAGTATAAGTATGGGAAAGGTCGTGGAAACCTCCACGTGTCTCCTTGGCACAACTCCAAAGGTCAAACCGAGAGGCGAATCCTCAAATGAGTGTAGGCCCTCCACGTGGAAAATATTTGAGTTGAAACGGGCCAAAAACTTCAAAATAACTCGGTTACCCGCCTATTCGCTTCAAACTTTTCAAATGTTGACTCAAACATGTGACATCACTCTGTCCCCTGTGGGGTTGCGGATCAATTTATAACTTTTCTCCTTTTTCACAAAAAGGCAAAAATCTTCAAAATGTTCCGACGATCCGCCTCTCCACCTTTGTCTTGAAAAAACGGCCATGTGTCCATCTTCGGGGTCAAAGTAAGAATTTTTCCCTGCCGCTTCATGTTTGTTGAATAACCAATTAGATACTATCGGGGCTGCGGGGCCAATTTGGTATTTTTTACAAATGTGACAAAAGTGACAAGTTTCACCAAAAAGACCACTGGGCCGCATCCAATCAGAAAGGACCATATTTCCACGGATGTTGGGAAAAAAATTAGGGAAAACATGACTATGTATAAATAGAAGGAAGGGGAAAACCCTTCACACCAAATTACAAATTCTTTCTCATGGACAAAGAAACGGAAAACAATATTTGGACTCAATGTGATCCTTGACCAAAGGAAAGGACTGACCATGGCAACCAAATGAAGGAAAAATCTTTCACACATCCATACAGGGAGACATAAAATACTTCAAACCATGCGGACTGAGAAATTTTGAACAAAGCGATGCGAGATTAAATTAAACACCAATAATACATGCACGAGATCCACCATCATCTCGCCTCGCTCCTACACCTGCAATGCGGTCCAATCCAATATATGAGATGGATCACGGGATACATCTCCTAAGAATAGATATGTGAAATACATCATGCACACGAGACAAGTGGGTGGCAAGGCTAGATGATACACTAAGGGACCGATCCACTCTACGATCTCCAAAGGACCCACAAATCTAGGAGACAACTTAGAACCTTTTCCGTAATGAATAGGACTCTTATGAGCTCTTATACGAAGAAATACCTTCGTTCCCACCTCATAACTATCGTAATATAGTTAATTAACGATGATAGAAGAGAAAATGTGCTATATTGATGATATGTAATCAATTTGCAAGAAAGGGGATAATTAGGCCAATTTAAGTATTTAAATTGTTGGAGCTAAATTATAGGTGTCTACACTTTCTCCGAGTTCCCTTAGTTGCCAATCTACACATTTTCCTCCATTTTCATTTAAAAGGTACTAAAAATGCCGCACTTATCTCTCGATTAATTACCCTTCCTCTAACAATTTGAGGAGGCGGTGGAGAAAGAAGAAAGGAGGAGTCAAGACTACTATCACTTAACCAAAACAACCCACCATAAATACTACCCTCTATTTTGATAACACCTCCAATAGTACTTTACTCAACACTTCTTGTATCCAAAGTAGCGAGTGCCATTCAAGGGGTATCAAATGTATTCATGTTTAGTGCAAATAAAATTGGTCACAAAAGGCTACCACTCATGATATAAAATCTGCAAATGTACGGATGTCTTCATGTATTCATGTTTTGTTCACATAAAATAATATGCAACAGGCTACCACTCATGATATAAGATTTGCAAATGTATAAATATGAATTTGTAACAAATTTGAAATATAGAGATAGAACATTTAAATGTATTGTTTCATTTGTATTCCTACACTTACAAAATATATCACATCCCTTATCAACATCAACTACAAAAGTAATAACTATCTCTCTAAATCAACTACATATATCGTTCGACATTCACATTGCATTGTATACATGCGATTACTAGTTTTACAACTATTAAAAATATCTTAAATATGTTTATTAAAAAGATATAGATAGAAATCAATTTCAAGGCTCTTATCTTAGATTTTACTGATTAACAATTTAATTACATTTTCTTCATTTTTCAACAACACTCATAACACTATTTTTTGATTGACCTTTCAATGTTACAACGGATAACAGATATATGTTTGTATGCTAATATCATCACCATCTCCTTCCAGCATTTGAACCACCCTTATCATCGATGGTCGATGTGTGGAATCATATTGAATGCACCACAGTCCAACTTTTGTCATTTTTTTGCTGTCTCCTCGTCTGCTACTTGTAATTCCCTTCCATCTCTTTCTCTCAATCTCATCCTCAACTGCCCCTTCTCTATCAATTTAAATGCCCACTCTGGAAAATAGAATTGGCTGGAACGGCTTATTTGCACATCAATATTGTTCCTTCCTCCAACCATCTCCAATAACATCATTCCGAAACCGTAAACATCAGACTTGTCCGTTACGGGCCCCAAATTTCTAGACCACACCTCTGGCGCAATATATCCCGGCGTCCCTCTCGCCGCTGTCATTGACACGTGATCATCTCGCCTTCCACACAGTTTGGCCAGACCAAAATCGGCTACTTTGGCTGTAAACTCCTCGTCCAATAATATATTGTGCGGTTTGATGTCGAAGTGAATGATCCGGCTGTGACACTCATCGTGCAGATATGCAATTCCACGAGCCGCCCCCAAAGCAATTGAATACAATTGTTGCCAAGTTAGGGTGTTTTTTTCCTCTTTTCTTCTTGCAAGTATAAACTTGTCCAGAGATCCATTGGCCATGTACTCGTACACAAGTGCGCTTCTGAATCCTTCAAAACAATACCCTAACAAACGAACCAAATGCATGTGATGAATCCTTCCAATGGTTGCAACTTCGTTCATGAACTGAGCCTCGCTTTGCCTCGACTGATCAAGCATTTTAACGGCCACAAGAATACCGCTCAGAAGCTTTCCTTTATAAACCACACCAAAACCTCCTTCCCCCAGCTTATGCCGAAAGTTGTCGGTGATGTTCTTCAGCTGAGAGTATGAATATCTGGCTGGCATTTCGTGAACATAATTTTGTAGGAATATCTCTACCTTGGAAATTGACCGCGAATTGTCACGCTCTAACCGCAACATCCGCTCCTTGAAGAAATGCGACCTCCTTACGTAAGCAGCTACTGAAACTATCAACAATGCGCTGCCAACAGTGGATACACCTGATTTGAAGGTCGAACACGTTGTAGTTAACTGCAATAAATCATATTGAAACAAATGAAAATTTAAGCTGAAAGACGCTACGGGAGCGCAATACTTACATAGAGCAATAGCGGCCTTAGGCATACCTGCACGATACAATCATAAATATTCACAGGAATAGTTGCTACCAGCATGCTTATGATATAATCCACCATATCGCAACATAATATTTATTTCTATGTTAAATACGACAGGACGATGGTTTGGAAATTTCCAATCGTTTGGAGTCATTTGATTAGAAGAGAATTGGGTCGCTTACGAGATCTCCTGGATTGCAGCGAGACTCCGTCGGATTAGCATGGTCATAAATACATAACTTCGGTTTTGTAATTTTAAAAGATAGACAAATTCACATTTTAAGTGAGATCGTAGTACCAATAATCATTGACCTTGCATACTAATTTGAGCATATTTCTGCTCATGAAATCGCCGGTGTTCAGCACTGTCTCGAAAGAGTTATATTCTTGCAGCTACCATCATCAGACATATGAATGTGATTAGTAGACCATAGATTCTTATTAATTATTCGCATGTTATGGTTGGAAAACCCTTCCCAGTATAGTTTGGGTTCCAATATGTAGTATTGGTTACCACTGATATCGAGTATTGAAGCGCAGCGTCCCCGCAGCCGCATGACTTTGTGTCCGAAAGGATACGAGAGAGTAGATTCATTACCACAAAGTAAAATCTTGACATCCGTGGGAGAAACAGGAGAGTAAGCAGGATATTGAAATGCAGAGAATAAGGCAAAACGATATGCATAGACAACGCTTCCATTTAGGAAAAGCAAAAACTAGAAATGCTATAGAAAGATGCAGAGCATGATCCCAGCTTAAAAGCAGAGAGCAAGGCGAGACGGTAAACAGTAATGCGGAGTCAATACGCCAGATTGACTCGTATTCGTGTTCAGGTTCAACCCAGACTAAACGCGAACTTACCCATCCATTTCCATTTTGGTGGGGCTTTTGTTGTTTCTTGCCCAATCTCTTTCCACTACTTTTCCATCAATTTCAAATTCCACGCGCTTCCTTGACATTTCAAGGGTCCACATACGCGGAAAACGACTTTAACTTGTCACTTCTACGTCAACAAATTATTCCGGAAAACTCGAGCTTTTAAGATGAGCGTTGAAAAATGACAGGAAACTTACCGTGACCATGGACCATGGTGTTCAAGCTTTTAAGATGAGCTTTGAAAAATGACAGGAAATTTGTTGTTACGAAATTTCGTTGGAGTTTTGCCTTACAAATTTTATTTAGCGGAAACATCGGGGGCACGTGTCTTTAACAAAAATGATCAACGTTTATTATCACTTGTAATCAAACTCCACTTAATATTTCTTACTCGATGCATACTCATTTCGACAAATAAAGAGCTTAGTAGCATTTTGAATCCCTTGGGTTTGCGCGCATGCATTTGTAAGAAGGAAAAGTGAAAGCAACACATGCCCAAAATTTAATCACATAATAATGAGTTAACAAGCACTTCACAAGGGAAGTGGAGCTGCCGTAGTATTGGATGTGCTGAAGATAAGGATTGCCATTATTTTGCATGCACGCCGACTTGAGTCTACTAGTTAAGTTAATTGTTTGGAAACTAGTACTTAAAAGGCCAATATTACTACTAGCAATCGCATGTATATAATGCAATGTGAACGCCGAACAATATATGTTATTTGATTTAGAGGGATAGTTATTACTTTTGTAGTTGATGTTGATAAGGGGTGTGCACAATCAAGACGCATGTCTCAAACCGGGTTCTTTTTTGGAGGGTCTAGAGCCATACTTATAGCATACCCTCAGGCACATGATTTATTTTGCTCCCCACAAAGTGGTCTCTTTATTAAAATCATAGGGTGTTCCTTTTACAGGCACAATAACCCCTATTGGCATAAGATGTTGATCCATGTCCCTTTAAAGTCCCTTGTGGCCTTGTTTAATCCTTATGCGTTCCTCCAATGTTAAAACAAAGTTTAACCTAACATGAACACACCCACCACCTTTGAGGGTAAATAGTTCGTCCAAAGAACCCTTCTCAACTATAATTAGCATTCCAATCTCTGAGACGAGTTGATGTCTCCACGTGAGAGAAAACAAATATTTCAAACAAATTCTTGATACCTTACATCAATGTGGGTATCAAAAAAAAAATAAAATGATGAACATGTTTGAGAAATTACATTGCCCTTGTTATCGAGAAGTGCCATTATTAAATTGTCTCGAAGATTCGCACTAGGCTTCACCAGAATTAAGATGGTCATATACAAGAAAAAATGACACGATACAACTTTGAGCTAAGAATTTGCAGTAGTCACTCACAATGCAAAATTTGAATTCCATGCCGCTGTTTTGCCTCCATTTTCCTCGAAAGGCCTTGTTTGGAATTCCCTTTTCCCAATACCAACTAAACAAGGAAGTGGAGTTTAAACAAAATCATTAGTTTACCTTTATGATTTACCATAACAAATAAAAAGCAACACCATCGTACAAGTTACTCAAAAACTGGAGTGGCATGTTGGACTGTTACTAAAGATGTAACCTCAACAACAAAAATCAATAAAGCAATCTATAGAAAATGTAGAGCACCCTACCTTTAATTGAAACATATTTGCCTTCTATTCGATATGAGACAAGATGCAATTAGAGCCATAATAGATAATTTCGATCATTCATTCTTACACTATGTTTTTCCCAAAGTACAAACCAAAACCATCAACCCAATATTGAATAAAATATACAAAAAAATATTTTTTTCTATATATTATTTACTAGTCATTGGATTTGAAAAATGCAAGCTTGTCATCGAATGGAGAATCATTGAATATTCAAAAAGATAGAAAGCACTATGTGGTGTAGGTTAGGAACATTTATCTTTAAGACAAATTTGAATGGAAATATCGTTCAAATTTGGAAAAGCTGAAAACTATCCACAGACAAGGGTAGTGCTTTGAAAGCCACGCACAATCATTTCACAAACCATTGCCCGGGAGGGCAAGGCTAAAAATGAAAGCCATAACGAAAAGAATCAAATAACTATTATAGTGTTCCCTAAGCATCCTTACCAAACGAGATGCAAAAGAAAACAGAGTCTTGGAGGATTATCACTTGCTCCAATATCATCACCAATTCAACATGTCACCGACAATGACACTTTAAGTAATGGTTTAAAGGGAATTTATGATCATGTTTTGAAAGAATGTGGATGTTGGCATCTGCCTCAACCTGATCTCGAGGAAGCTATATTATCAAATGATATACTGAAAAGAAAATAGGAGTATCGAGAGGCATCACTTTCTCTAGCATCATTACCAACTCGAAAATTTCACTCACAAGGAGGTCTCATGTCATGATTTAAAGGATATATTCTGTACAAGATATTAAAGAAGCCGCTTTAAGCTGTTCCATCTAAAACTCACTTTACCTAAAGATTCATCCTTGCTTTGCCTTCCAATATATTATTTCCCAAAAATCCGGTTGAAAGAGCTCATGCAAGCAAATACCCTATTTGTAAATGAAGAAAGATTGCCTTTCGGTTGCACCATGTGAAAGACGACCTTGCGAGAATCGGAAAATTCATACACCCATACTTCCTAAGATAAGTTTTACATATTTGGACTTGAGCAGCCGGAATTTGTAAAGAATGATAAAACTTTGTTACTTGGACCTTTTCCGAGGTACCTTCTTCACCCAAACATTCATCTGTCCTTTCTTGAATATGTCACCTTCCAAGGTTCATGGTGAAGACACTGAGGCAAACAAATGTTCCATTTGCAAATGAAAATCTAATGCTTGCTTTGTTATACCACAGGAAAGAAAGCCTTGCAGAATGGGAAAATTCGGATGCCAATAATCCTACAAATAATTTTCTCTTGATTGGGCATGGAGGCGATCGAGTTTGAAAGGAAGGATATAACATCAATACTTGTAGACTATACGGTAGTTTCGAGATATCTTCTCATCAAGCTTTGGTACCAATTCATGAGACAGGGAAACTCATGCACTAGGGTCTTCGTTGCACCAAGAAAAGCAGAAATTTGTCAATAGCTTCACCAGTGCACATCCTATGCAGATTCTTCACATTTTGGAGTTCGCTAATTTAGATACTCAATTTGCTACATGTGGTGGAAGTTTGGCATCATCCTTCAACGAAGAATGCATTACTCAAAAACTCAAGTGGCATGTTGAACTTTTATCAATGATGTAACCTCAACAAAGAAATCAATAAAGCAATCTATAGAAAATTTAGAGCATCTTACCTTTAATTGACACATATTCACCTTACATCTCGATATGAGACAAGATGCAATTACAGCCATAATATATCATTCGATCATTCATTCTTACACTATGTTTTTCCCAAAGTACAAACGGAACCATCAACTCAAGGTTGAAGAAAAATTACAAAAAAATATATTTTTCTATATATTATTTATTCGTCATTGGATTTGACAAATTCAAGCTTGTTAATGGACGAGAATCATTGAATATTCAAAAAAGATAGGAAAGCACTATGTGGTGTAGGTTAGGAACATTTATCTTTAAGACAAATTTGAATGGAAATATCGTTCAAATTTGGAAAAGCGAAAACTATCCACTGACAAGGGTAGTGCTTTGGCTTCTGGCACAATCATTTCACAAACCATTGCCCGGGAGGGCAAGGCTAAAAAGCGAAAGCCATAAAGAAAAGAATCAAATAACTATTATAGTGTTCCCCTAAGCATCCTTACCAAACGAGATGCAAAAGAAAACAGAGAAATCTTGGAGGATTATCACTTGCTCCAATATCATCACAAATTCAACATGTCACCGACAATGACACTTTAAGTAATGGTTTAAAGGGAATTTATGATCATGTTTTGAAAGAATGTGGATGTTGGCATCCGCTCAACCTCGATCTTGAGGAAGCTATATTATCAAATGATATACAAAAGAAAATAGGGAGTATCGAGAGAGGCATCACTTTCTCTAGCATCATTACCAACTGAAAATTTCACTCACAAGGAGGTCTCATGTCATGATTTAAAGGATATATCCTGCATACAAGATATTAAAGAAGCCGCTTTAAGCTGTTCCATCTAAAAACTCACTTTACCTAAAGATTCATCCTTGCTGCCTTCCAATATATTATTTCCCAAAAATCCAGGTTGAAGAGCTCATGCAAGCAAATACCCTATTTGTAAATGAACAAAGATTGCTGCTTTCAGTTGCACCATGTGAAAGACGACCTTGCAGAATCGGAAAATTCATACACCCATACTTCCTAAGATAAGTTTTACATATTTGGACTTGAGCATGCCGGAATTTGTAAAGAATGATAAAACTTTGTTACTTGCAGGACCTTTTTCCGAGGTACCTTCTTCACCCAAACATTCATCTGTCCTTTCTTGAATATGTCACCTTCCAAGGTTCATGGTGAAGACACCGAGCAAACAAATGTTCCATTTGCAAATGAAAATCTAATGCTTTCTTTGTTATACCCCGGGAAATAAAGCCTTGCAGAATGGGAAAATTCAGGATGCCAATAATCCTACAAATGATTTTCTCTTGATTGGGCATGGGCGGTGAGTTTGAAAGGAAGGATATAACATCAATACTTGTAGACTATACGGTAGTTTCTGAGATATCTTCTCATCAAGCTTTGGTACCAATTCATGAGGCAGGGAAACTCATGCACTAGGGTCTTCGTTGCACCAAGAAAACAGAATTTTGTCAATAGCTTCACTGTGGTCTTGTCCTATGCAGATTCTTCACATTTTCGAGTTCGCTAATTTAGATACTCAATTTGCTACATGTGGTGGAAGTTAAGCATGCATCCTTCAACGAAGAATGCATTACTCAAAACTCAAGTGGCATGTTGAACTTTTATCAATGATGTAACCTCAACAACGAAATCAATAAAGCAATCTATAGAAAATTTAGAGCATCTTACCTTTAATTGACACATATTCACCTTCTATCGATGTGAGACAAGATGCAATTACAGCCATAATATATCATTCTGATCATTCATTCTTACACTATGTTTTTCCCAAAGTACAAACCAGAACCATCAACTCAAGGTTGAAGAAAAATTACAAAAAATATATTTTTCTATATATTATTTATTGGTCATTGGATTTGACAAATTCAAGCTTGTCGATGAATGGAATCTTTGAATATTCAAAAAGATAGGAAAGCACTATGTGGTGTAGGTTAGGAACATTTATCTTTAAGACAAATTTGAATGGAAATATCGTTCAAATTTGGAAAAACTGAAAACTATCCACAGACAAGGGTAGTGGCTTTGGCTTACGCACAATCATTTCACAAACCATTGCCGAAGAGGGCAAGGCTAAAAACGAAAGCCATAAAGAAAAGAATCAAATAACTATTATAGTGTTCCCCTAAGCATCCTTACCAAACGAGATGCAAAAGAAAATGAGAGTATCTTGGAGGATTATCACTTGCTCCAATATCATCACCAATTCAACATGTCACCGACAATGACACTTTAAGTAATGGTTTAAAGGGAATTTATGATCATGTTTTGAAAGAATGTGGATGTTGGCATCTGCCTCAACCTGATCTTGAGGAAGCTATATTATCAAATGATATACAAAAGAAAATAGGGAGTATCGAGAGGCATCACTTTCTCTAGCATCATTACCAACTGAAAATTTCACTCACAAGGAGGTCTCATGTCATGATTTAAAGGATATATCTATACAAGATATTAAAGAAGCCGCTAACCTGTTCCATCTAAAAAACTCACTTTACCTAAAGATTCATCCTTGCTGCCTTCCAATATATTATTTCCCAAAATCCAGGTTGAAGAGCTCACACAAGCAAATACCCTATTTGTAAATGAACAAATATTGCCTGCTCAGTTGCACCATGTGAAAGACGACCTTGCAGAATCGGAAAATTCATACACCCATACTTCCTAAGATAAGTTTTACATATTTGGACTTGAGCAACCAGAATTTGTAAAGAATGATACAACTTTGTTACTTGCAGACCTTTTTCTGAGGTACCTTCTTCACCCAAACATTCATCTGTCCTTTCTTGAATATGTCACCTTCCAAGGTTCAGGGTGAAGACACCAAGCAAACAAATGTTCCATTTGAAAATGAAAATCTAATGCCTCCTTTTTATACCCTGGGAAATAAAGCCTTGCAGAATGGGAAAATTCAGATGTCAATAATCCTACAAATAATTTTCTCTTGATTGGGCATGGGCAGACTGAGTTTGAAAGGAAGGATATAACATCAATACTTGCAGACTATACGGTAGTTTCTGAGATATCTTCTCATCAAGCTTTCGTACCAATTCATGAGACAGGGAAACTCATTCACTAGGGTCTTCGTTGCACCAAGAAAACAGAAATTTGTCAATAGCTTCACCAGGGTACTGTCCTATGCCAGATTCTCCACATTTTCAGGTTCTGCTAATTTAGATACTCAATTTGCTACATGTGGTGGAAGTTCTGGCATGCATCCTTCAACAGAAGAATGCATTACTCAAAAACTCAAGTGGCATGTTGAACTTTTATCAATGATGTAACCTCAACAACAGAAATCAATAAAGCAATCTATAGAAAATTTAGAGCATCTTACCTTTAATTGACACATATTCACCTTCTGTCTGATATGAGACAAGATGCAATTACAGCCATAATATATCATTCTGATCATTCATTCTTACACTATGTTTTTCCCAAAGTACAAACCAGAACCATCAACTCAAGGTTGAAGAAAAATTACAAAAAATATATTTTTCTATATATTATTTATTGGTCATTGGATTTGACAAATTCAAGCTTGTCAATGGACAGAATACTGAATATTCAAAAAAGATAGGAAAGCACTATGTGGTGTAGGTTAGGAACATTTATCTTTAAGACAAATTTGAATGGAAATATCGTTCAAATTTGGAAAAACTGAAAACTATCCACAGACAAGGGTAGTGCTTTGGCTTCTGGCACAATCATTTCACAAACCATTGCCGAGGAGGGCAAGGCTAAAAATGAAAGCCATAACGAAAAGAATCAAATAACTATTATAGTGTTCCCCTAAGCATCCTTACCAAACGAGATGCAAAAGAAAACAGAGAGTACTGGAGGATTATCACTTGCTCCAATATCATCACCAATTCAACATGTCACTGACAATGACACTTTAAGTAATGGTTTAAAGGGCATTTATGATCATGATTTGAAAGAATGTGGATGTTGGCATCTGCCTCAACCTGATCTCGAGGAAGCTATATTATCAAATGATATACAAAAGAAAATAGGGAGTATCAAAGAGGCATCACTTTCTCTAGCATCATTACCAATTGAAAATTTCACTCACAAGGAGGTCTCATGTCATGATTTAAAGGATATATCTGTACAAGATATTAAAGAAGCAGCTTCAACTGTTCCATCTAAAAAGCTCACTTTACCTAAAGATTCATCCTTGCTGCCTTCCAATATATTATTTCCCAAAAATCCAGGTTGAAGAGCTCATGCAAGCAAATACCCTATTTGTAAATGAACAAAGATTGCCTGCTCAGTTGCACCATGTGAAAGACGACCTTGCAGAATCGGAAAATTCATACACCCATACTTCCTTAGATAAGTTTTACATATTTGGACTTGAGCAGCCAGAATTTGTAAAGAATGATACAACTTTGTTACTTGCAGACCTTTTTCTGAGGTACCTTCTTCACCCAAACATTCATCTGTCCTTTCTTAGAATATGTCACCTTCCAAGGTTCAGGGTGAAGACACCAGGCAAACAAATGTTCCATTTGCAAATGAAAATCTAATGCCTGCTTTGTTACACCCTGGGCAAGAAAGCCTTGCAGAATGGGAAAATTCAGATGCCAATAATCCTACAAATAATTTTCTCTTGATTGGGCATGGGCAGACTGAGTTTGAAAGGAAGGATATAACATCAATACTTGCAGACTCTATGGTAGTTTCTGAGATACCTTCTCATCAAGCTTTGGTAACAATTCATGAGACAGGGGAAACTCATGCACTAGGGTCTTCGTTACACCAAGAAAACAGAAATTTGTCAATAGCTTCACCAGGGTACTGTCCTATGCCAGATTCTTCACATGGTCAGGTTCTGCTAATTTAGATACTCAATTTGCTACAGGTGGTGGAAGTTCTGGCATGCCTCCTTCAACAGAAGAAGGCATTACTACCTCAAGGTTATCTACTTATTTGAGTGAGCTACCATTACAGTATTCAAGGGATGGTTCGAATTCATTAACTCCTTTGGTAGATAGTCCAGGTGACACAACAGGTGAGGAAAATATTCCCTTTTCAAATCTTTTGACTAAGAGCTCTCAGAGTGACCAAACTTCTCAGTTTGTTCATTCTACTGAAATTCTGTCTGTTTTAACTGCATATGACATCACTATCACTGACAAAGACATCATTATGACAAGACATTCTGCTTCTGATTTTTGCACAAGTATGGATCGAACTTCATCCGGTTTGGTCAATGCTGAAAACACAGAAGTATTCACTCAATATATTTGTTTAGTACAAAGCAACACAATTAATTCTCCTAACACAGTCTTGCAATCAGAGACTGGAAATGGCTCCTTTTCTGGTAAAGAATCAGAGGGGGTTTGTCAAGCATCTTCATTGCAGACATTTCAACGTCAATCCTCATCAACAGCAAAATGCCTAACAACATCTGTTTTGTCCAATATCTAAGTTGATTGATAATCATGTTCACACTGTAGTGTCCACTTCTTTTCCTAATCCTCTAACATCACTGAGCTTATTCGGGATGCCCTTCTCACCCGGAATAAAGTTAATTCAAATGAATATTACTTGGCAACTGGGTGAGAAAAATATATAACAGCTCTATAATGCCCAAAAACAGGAAGTGCAGGGGTTAAAATAATCGTATCCTATAGCCGCTCAGAATCTAAAAATATCCCATATCTTCCCCAAAAATTATCCTCTATCATCTTTAACGCAAAGAATGGCTTACTTTGAATTTGAAGTGGAAAATATTTATCCCTTCCCGCAATGCGCCCATCAGATAATTGATAATGGAGTAGTCTACATTAGCAGAAACCCACATAAACCTGGGTTTGATAAAAAAAAATTAAAATGACCATGGGAAGTGAATGGTACACATCCTGACATCTGTATAATATGGTGTGTGTCCCTGTCCCACATACCAGGTATGCATGACATCATGAAAACTAAAAATATCTGCAGGTGTTTGAATATATGCAGTTTCTAGATGAGTCAATCAGGATTGTAGATTTAGCAGGTCAAGATCTTAATATTCCCTAAGAATAATCAATTTTTCTGTGGAATGTCAAAGCAAATGTACCCTAGCATATGAACGGAGCCAAGGCGTTGAACCCACAAATCCCCTCAGAGCTCACATTATTTGAACATTCTATGTTTTGTTGGGCAGCTACTATCCAAACGAACCAACTGACCCCTAGTAATAATTACAGGAGGTATTTGGATGAATATGCAGATGGTAAGCACAGAGATTTTACTCTAGTTAGAGCTTCAATCTTTACCCTTTTTGCAGCCTTTTTACTCTCTCTTTCTTGTGGGCTCGGGCTATTTTCTTCTGGGTTTTCCAAATTTCCTTTGCTCTTTTATTCTTCAGTTTTTCTGCAATCACAATCATTTGAAATTCAAATCATGGCAAAACTGAACACTGAAAAGAATACAATAAAGGTCGAGATGAAAATAAGAAGGCATGTATACCTCAAAAAAAATTAATGTGTTTATCTGCTTCATCTTTCTACTTCCTTTCCCATGCTATAATATCCTCTTCCTCTCTCTTAAACCTGCATCACAGACAATCAACTAATAATATTGGTCCTTACTAATGCATTTACTTACATGAATTCAAAAGAATAAAATGGAACTTGGAATCTATTCATGGATGTTATCACGCAGCACCCTCCTGTGCCTCTTCGCGCCTTCCTTCCTCAAACCCTTCCCACGACACGACATTTCTTCACCCTTCCAAAACCCTAAAAATTGAAGTTCTCGCAATACAATCCGACTTTTAGGGATTTTAAAAACAAAAAGCTAAAACGTGCCTGTCAAAACACCCGTCAAGTTTAACACAGTCTGAGAAACGTCCGCCGAGGCCTTTCCCATAGGGGGAACGCCTTCGGCGTAATTAGATAAGTTCGTGAAGAGAAATGCTCTTTCAGTAGAAATACACCTTCATATATTAATAATGTAGAGTGTTACTACATATTGATTTCTTTCCGTAGAAATAGACTTTCATACATTAATAGTGTAGAGTATTACTACATATTCATTTGTTATGTGTGGTAAGTAGTTACTGTTTTATAATCTTATATATTTATGTGTGTTTCCGATAAATGTGTTCTTAATGTTTGGATGAGGCACAAATTTTACCGATTAATCGTTATTAATTCATGAATAATTTAGTTTTTGAAATTTAGATTTTTTTGACTTTCACCTAACGTCTACAATAATAGCCAATTTTTTTCTACGTATAATCAAACTCCGCTTAATATTTCCTACTCAATGGGTAATCATGTAATAAATGAGAATCAAAAGAAATGTTGCTACCAGGCCCGCGCCTCCAACGGAGCAACCTGCAATATGATGCACAAACACATCTAATACAAATTCCCTATTTCACTTCGAAGTCTAAATGTATTTGGGGAGCCAAAATTATTTTTGAGAATAATAAAAATAGTGTGGAATTCAGGCAAAGGGATGCTCACCTAGAATAACAAGAGTCTTAAACTTGGAATTGTCTGCAAGTGCCGAATCAAAAATTTTGTGAGTAACAATTTATAATTGAATGCGTAGTTCTTATATCAATAAAAGTAACTCACGTAGCATAAGATTTGCATTTATCAATTTCGTTCACGTTAAAAACTCAAGTTCTAAATGATTTCCTGATTTAGCTTGAAAGAAAAGGAAATAAGACTCTTACGAGCGGGGCATTTCTTTGGATGCACGGTGCCGCTGCAATTGCAATAAAACTTCATAGAATCGTAATAACCGCATATCCCTTGACTTGACTCGCATTCCATGCAATCTGAGCTGACATTCCATCTTATTTTCAGCCCATCTTCAATTTGATCCACTTTTATTACTTATTGGTCTACGGGTAGCACTACTCGCGATTGACATCTTTTCAGCGGCCTCAAGTCTGTAGTCAAATTGTAGTGCCAGGTAGAGTTACATTGTAATGAAGCAGTTAGAGTCGGGTAGTCTCTGTACCCTGCATCGCACACTCCCCACAGAGTTACGTTCTTGTATCCATCTTCAATACGAAATTGAGGGTTAGACCAGGCCTGCGCTGTGTAGTTTCTCGACAATGGATTGCATCCATATCGGTTCAATAGATTCTTCTCAATTACTGTTATCCTCTTATCGATTATCTCTACCCAATACGGATAAAGTATGTAGTATTGGCGGCCACTGATATTAAGTAGAGGCTTTTGTTCTTCATAATCACAGTCGAGCTGAAGCGCAAGGTCGCCGCAGCCGCTCCCCTTCCGCCCAAAAGGATATCCGAAAACATACTCCCCACATTTCAGTTCTTCCTCACAAGCTCCACAGGATGAAATAAGCCACGATATTGATATTGCGAGGACGAGATACACAAAGCGCAGACAGAGCCCTTCCATTTCCAAAATATTACAAGTAGTAGACAAAACTAAAAATGAAGTAAACAGGGAGCATGATTCGTAGCTTAATAGCAGAGAAAGAAGCCGATGAAGAAATCCCGGCCTCGAGGAAAAGAATAGCAAAAATAACGGAGTCAATACGCCAATTTGACTTATCCTTTTCATTACCGCAACACAATTCAAAAACACAAACGTAACTGTTTTTACCATCGGCGATAGCGTCGTCGCTTCCATGAAATTGCACCCCGTTTCCATCGCAACAGTCATCACTCGTTACATTCCACGCGCTTTCTTGACATCTCAGTGCATGACAAAATTCGTGGAGGTCATCAAATGAACATTACCAACCGATACTTTAGAAGGGCATTCTATTTCAATCAAATACATTTCTTTCTAAGACTAATTAAAAATATAATATCTGGTGAAAAAAAAAAAAAAACCAACATTCTAATGGAGTAAAACTACATTATTACTTAGCAATCACATGCAGATAGTGCATTAATGTGACCGCCAGAAAGGGATTGCGCACAAGAATAAAGAGTGGAGGAGAGAAGGAAAGGAAGAAGAGGAGGCGAAGGAAGGTAAATTTGGGATGGAACATACCATAAAAATGTAATGGCTTTGATGCATATGCACGAAAAATTGGAGGAGATATTTGTGGAAAGTGTGGAGAATGAGGCCTGCATATTTTAAGCAACAAGGAGATCCATCCATCCGATTAGTCACATCTGACTTGATATAGACACAACCATGTCTATTGAGGCGAGAAACAAAAAATGACCAAGCATGCAAAGCATGGAAGGGCTCGACTTCAATTTTTTGTTTTATCAAAATCTCTCTTTATACTTGAGATGTGGATTTTACACGTTACAAGTGGATTTGATGATGATGCAAATGGTGAAGTGAAATTTCCGAATGTCGGTAATTTTTAACCATAGAGATGGTCATTGATGTAGACAATCTACACCATCGGTTTTTGTCATATGGGAGGGGATTTCCCTGTGAAAACACCTTTCGACGTAATTATTCTAGTTTAGATATTATGGGAGCCGGGTTGATTTTGTGTCGAGTTTTAAAACTAAAAGCAAGGCAAGCGTCAACGAATTGACTTAATTTCAGCATTTCCAATAAGCTCACATTATCTTGCTAAAAGAATATATCTTGATTTGTTAGGTATAATTACAATAAAACCAAACATATGTGCCATTATGGGCAGATTCCAGAAAGGATAGAAATATAGAAGAAAGTAAATCTATAAAAATGTAATTTTAAATCAAGTGTTAATCTTTTGTACATATGATACTGATGGTAGCTATCATAAGAATATCCTAATTCAACACAACCTAAGATTGCGGTTAGAATCAAAGTATGAAATTGTGAGACATCAAAAAGTATGGCAACGACACCTTTTCTCTACCTAAACCGTTGTTGTCCTCTCGAAACCAATCAAGTTCAAATGCCTTTATAAAATAAAGCCATAATATCCCGCCCGATGAAGAAGAGGCAGGATGACGATGAGCCACCTAGGCCTCACTAAATTTACACCCACTGCTTTTTTATCAACCTTTTGTTTATTTTATAAAAAAATGACACAAATGTTTCCTCAAACAGAAAATTGAGACGACCTTGATAATAAACACAAACAATTTATAAATATAATATAATAGAAGTCAAAGAGTAAAAAGCAATCGAGCATACACACAAACTACCCTCACACGTCATTCACAAACCATCGTATTGAAAATCAATAATATTTAATTTTGCTTCTTTCATATGGCCTGCATAACACACCAACTATTTCACATACCATTGCAAATATGATAGGATGTTCAAAGACATATGGATCTATGTCGTCCATCTTCTGCAATATGCCAAAGAATAGCCACCATTGTTAGCGATAAGGAAAGCATTTGATTAGGGTTTTAACAATCATCACTAGCTTTTGTGAGACACACCAATTCCACTATAAACAACAATATTTTCTTCTATACGCCTGTATTAAGATAAAAGAAATAACTCACATATAGTTTAGGGTTTTATTAAGCAATAATCTAGAGAAAAAAATGCCTCTTTAAAATTTTAATACAAACTATGCGATTGCTTTCCTTTCCCGTATGGCTCCACATACGTGCATGCGAACCATATCTCTTTCTTTCACCTCTAAGCATGTATAAAACACTAGCGGCAAGTAGTCACGTTGAGATACTATATGGAATATAAAAATTGAGTGTCGAGTCATAAAATGTATCACTAACCTTGTAAGAATAACTAAATATAGCTCATATTATAAAAATCAATATAATCATGAAAGATATTAAATCGATTTCTCGTTGGTAGGTAGCCCCAAAAATTTTAAGGGCGAAAGGCATGATAGTGTAGCACAATGTTCCGATGGTGTAGTAAATGAAGTTTTTGATCGGTGGATTGAGGTTGATTTGATTATAACTAGTAAATCCATCATGAAAGAAATGATATCGTATCTAGCGGTAGAATCAACGATGGCATCAATATGCAGAAATGGGAAAATATCCTTTAGATAGTCATTATTAAGATAACGAAAATCCATGCAACAACATACCCTACCATCCAAACTTCATAACGAGCACAATGTTAGACACTAGTAATGATAATACAATGCATGAATAAATCCAATGTCTAATAGTCGTATTTTTGAATGACTAATAGTGTGACCTTCAAATGCATTCAACAAGTTTTTGGTTGAAGATGTTTTCCACGAGTGGTTAAGGATGATGTAATGTCCCCTTTTCCAATGCCCAAGGCCTAAGGGCCAATTCATGTCCAAGCCGTGGTCATATCCTAGGGGTTGTGGATGTTGGGAGCTATTGGGAAGGGGCCACGTGGGTCTAATATTCCAGTTTTGCGTTTGGGGGTCACTTTTGGACCATGACGACTTAAAAAGTAAAAAAGTAACTTTAGTTACTTTTATTTTATTGGCCCCTCCATGGAATGAAATGCATCTAGGGTAATTGGGGCTCTTTTACCGTGGAGAAGTATATAAGGAGCTGGGAGAGTAAGGAAAGGACCTTTTGTCGCATACATTTTAGCCTCCTTCACGTGCTAATTTGCTCATGTTGCACATCTACGATTTGTGGAGTCAAATACCACAAGGACCCTAGCTTCGGTGGTGAGAGACCCATCCCTAGATAGCAGGGCATTTTCGGTAGATAGAGATCTACCTAGTCTCTCATTTTGGAGCCGCTTTGGTGTGCTACGAGATATTACCGAGAGGGTTTAGAGGAAGGGATTGAGGATTTTGGGGGTATTTGGGGAAGATAATCGGAGGGTTACATATCAGACTTACGGAAGCCATTTGGGCTGGGCGTAGCATCACTTTCAAGTGCCTCTATCATTTTATGACCCCTTTCAAGAGAGGTGACTTGCGGCCTTTATTTGGGGATTTTCAAAGTCGGTCATTTTCAGATCTAAAGGTGGAAATATTATTTTCTATATCTGTTAATGTTATTTCCAAAGAACCTTATTTTTTCTCTTGTACTTAGAGAGTTCTGACCCTACGAATTTTTCCAGCTATCTAGGCACACTTGTGCATTTTCGCAGCATTTTAATCTCTGTAAAATTCCAAAAACAATTTCCTTATGTCCTTTATAATAATATCAAGCTCTCTTTAAATTTTCAAGTAATTCGGGTGGACATTTTGGGAAATATTAAGTTTCTTTAGTTCGCTGCCCTAATTGTAAAAATTTGGTAAAATCAGTATTTTATGTGGCTGCAAATTTTCTATATTTTGTGCATTTTTAAGTGGTATCCCCGAGGGATATTTCAATGGTATCATAGCTTTTGTTCCTCCAACCTATGTGGGTTAAATATGGTAGCTTGGAAAGATCTAAATGTGGGTGTTATGAAGGAAATGTTCTGACCAACATGGTGAAACAACGAGAAGCCACTAACCTTTATTTGAGCAGATCACTTGAAATTTGAATCAAAGAAAATCTAGGGACAATAAGGAAAATGGTGAGAACATTGATAAAGGGCAGCCAATAGAGGTGATTGATGAGGATTATTGCTAGAGGAAATACCAATATTTGATTAAGGGTTTTAGAGATAATATGTCATTTCTAGATTATTGCATGATGAAGATTGGTAGCAAGCTCAAGTGAGATCATCATATGCCGGTACTGAAGTACAAAAGAACTCATTTGTAGAAGAAGGATTCTAGAGAAAAAGGTATGATTTCCATTGAGAAAAATAATTGCATTAGTGAAACTCTGCTTGTTAGAGAAATTATTCCTACTCGGGAGAAGAAATTTGCATATGCAAGGAAGGAGGAAGTAATGGAAACTCTAAAACATTGTGAGGAATGGAATAGCGAGAGCTAGAGCTACTATATTGATAGCCGCCAAGCAGGAAAACACCTACAAGAGTTCGAGGGAAAGATGCGGGCAAATGATGCAAGGCAGTCTACACCCACAATTTTTTTGTATAGAGCAACTTGCACATGAGGAGGAGCCTCACATGGACACTTGTGTGGAATTGTGCGTTGTTGCAATTTCCAAACTAACAACTCATGATAAGTTGATTTATGAAGAATTTCAGCCCATTGTAGACCAGAATGCTCAAGATTTATGGCAGAAAGGTCGAGTCATTTTGGAGACCAAGCTTGATGAGGATACTCCAAGGGATGGTGTTTTGGAGGTTTCTAAATCAGAAATAGAAGGTGAACCTTTTTATGATATTATTTATAAGGAAGTTAGTATTAGCCCAAATTTATTTCATCATCTTCATCCTATATCATTACAACAGTTTTATCATGATGGTATTCAGCCTATTGACGGTAAGAATGCTAAGCATTTGGTGCATCAAAGTCAAGTCATCATGAAGAAAAAGATTGATAATCTTCTTTATGAAGAGATACAAGAGAAGCAAATATGGCAGACCTTACATGATACAAGGGTTCATGGGCATTATACGGTATGAGATCCTGGTAATATGTTGCAATTGTCCAAAACTATCAATTCTGATTTTGAAAACTTGGTGACTGATTTCATAAGCAAAGGAAGGAATTCAAATGTGTCTTTTGGGATTACAAGTGTTGGCAAGCATGATTTCATCCTTGGAGACTCCGGTGGAAGAAGGGGGTTAACTCTCAAAGTACTAGCGTTGGTTTTTTTATTGCTCAAAAGGGTATGAGAATATTTTTTATCATCTTGACCTGCTTAGAATGTGTATAACAATAGTCATAAAGAGTGGAGAAAATAATTTATTAATAGAGCCCATGACTGATTTTTATACCAGCTACATGGTAAAACCCTTGGAAGGGTTAGTGGGGGCATTCGGTCCTCAAAGTACTCAAAGAATCAAGGTGCAATTATGTTAAAAAAAGAGTTGAATTCAAGGTGCATTCATGGCTTATGCATCCTAAGGTATGATAATGGTTACCATTTTCATAGTTTGTTGAGTTCTCCTATGTTGTTTCCATGTTTCTATCATTTGGGACAATATTTACATGCTTGGATGATTGAGGAAGACTATTTCATAATCAAGTCTCAAGGTACGCTAGATGGGATAAAGACATCCTCCATTCACATTTCTCTTGATTCAGCTAAGAAGCATATGTTAGAAAAGAAAAGAATACAGGAGCCCATGATATTGAAAGGATGTGAGGTATGTGGTATATTTATTATGGTTTAATTTGCTAGAGGTAAGACTATTTTTGGGATGCAATGGTTGCATGATGTTAAGGAAGACGATGATGCATGTGTTGAAAAACCAAAGGAGAATGAAGATGCTGATCCTATATCAGAAATTTTGAGTTGCAAAGGTGTGATGGGCAGCCCCAATTATGCTATTTTAGATGTGTTGTCTTCTCTCATGATGAGAATCAATGGGTACAACAAAAGGGATGAAGTTCCTTATGGTAAAGTTTATGGATGCATGAGTTCTAATGTTAATTTCCCTTCCTCTTGCATTTATGATGAAATGAAAATATGGGGAAAGAGAATAAAGTATGATGAGGGAGAAGAAATGTGTACTCCCAACATAGAAGGAATTTATGAGTTATGTCCATGGAAAGACTCGTCTTTGCACAAAGAAGGTAACTCATTTCTTTATTGTCATTAAGAGATGTGAGCGGTTTGAATGTGTTTGTACCTTTGGGTTATTTGAAGTTGGACTCATTCTTTGGAAATATTGGTTTCCATTTTTGGGAAATTTGCATTCATCCCTCATGTGGATAAACTGAAATTTTCAAGGAAAACAAAGAAATCAGATTTCGTGGTATCTGAGGCGAATGTAAAGATGTGATTGGTGAATAAAGAAGCATATTGTTGCATTGGTTGAATGGTGAAGGAACTTAGCATCTTATGGATCAAGGTGACATCATAAGGTATGAGACAAGTGGGATATTTGATGAATCCTATTCCCGACGGATTTGTTACGATCCACAGAGCACACCATGATGACTTATGTGGAGAGTAAGTCGGATGATGTTGAATTTGGTAGTGAGTTAGATATGATGGATACTTTGACTCTAGATGGGATGAGTCGAGTCATGGATGGGGGTGTAACCAATAGTGTTGCACATGAGACGATTCTGAGATATTGTGATAACATGTTCGGATCATCCAAGTTTATCATTATGTTGGTTATCTAAGGTTTCGGTATCTAGAGATCTCATTCGCTTGTTGAGTAATCAAAAACCGACACACTTATGAGATTACGGATGGTCACATACATGATGACAACTCTGATTAGAGGATGAGATGATCTTCTATCGGGGTAGATTGTACCTTATGTCGATTCATGGTTAAGGATGGAGATATTGTGACATGTGCATTGTTCTTCTGTGGTGGGCACTTGAGCTTTGATGAGACCTACTGAGTTCGAGTCAAAGATGTTCATATGACATAGGTTGAGTGAGGATATCCTCAACTTTATACAAACATGTACGGTTTGTCACTATGACAAGTCAGAGCTTACAGGTTCATCACTTTTTGAGTCGACATGGGACAACACTCCTATGTATTTTACTGCTTGTATGCTTGGTGAGCACTTCACTTACGTGCTGGTTAGTGGAGAGATGAATTTGACTTAGGGTTATTCAGTAGGGTCATGATCATTGCAAGAGGTGGACTATGTGGAGCTGATATGGCTAGTTTCCTATCTCTGGAGTCTTGGGACTTTCCCCCATGGGACACATTGAGATACATTATGAGGATCCTTGCTCTCGCACAAGTGCAGTCACGTGGGATAATCGGCACACTTTGTGCGTATATAGGTTATTTCACAAGTTGATCTAGGGAATTCTATAGGATTCAGAGTGGACTTTCCTACCCAGGAGTTGATTGAAGAGATAGTGACGAGTCCTAGGATGATGGCATCGAGTGGCAGGGATTGGGCAGATTGGCAATCCGGATGTGGGTACCAGTGGAGAGTCAATTTGGGTATCATTCTACTTCACGGACAACATTTCTCTCAATACAATATGGAGGTCATGATGACTACATGGGGTTTCTTGGTTACTTGATTACATCGATCCTTGATTGATGACAGGGTGAGATGGAGAAATTTACAGCGTGGTAATCAATTTTGAAGCATGAAAGGGTAATGCTTGGGGTCAAGCATTTCTCGAGAAGGGAGGATTGTAATGTCCCCTTTTTCTAATGCCCAAGTCCTAAGGGAAAATTAAAGTCCAATCCATGGTCATATCCTAGGGGTGTGGATGCTGGGAGTTATTGTGAAGGGGCCACGTGGGTCTAATATTTCAATTTTATGTTTTGGGGGTATCTTTTGGACCATGGTGATTTAAAAGGAAAAAAGTAACTTTAGTTAATTTTATTTTATCGGCCCCTCCATGGAATGAAATGCATCTAGCGTTATTAGGGATCTTTTTCCGTGGAGAAGTATATAAGGAGCTGGGAGAGAAAGGAAAGGACATTTTTCACATAGATTTTAGCCTCCTTCATGTGTAGTTGTTGTTGTTGCACATCTATAGCTTGTGGAGTCAAATCTCACAAGGACCCTAGCTTCGGTGGTGAGAGACTTGTCCCTAGCTAGCGGGAATTCTTTGGTAGTGAGAGATCTACCGTAATCATCTGTCATTTTGGAGCCGCTTTGGGGCTTTTCTATAGAGATATTACAGAGGGTTTAGAGGAAGGGTTTGAGGATTTTGGGGAATTTGGGGAAGATAATCGGAGGGTTCTGAGATCAGACTTACGGAATCCATTTGGGTGGGCTTAAGCATCACTTTGAAGGTGCCTCCATCATTATTTGACCCCTTTCAAGCGAGGTGAATTGGAGTATTTATTTAGGGGTTTTCCAGTTGGCCATTTTAGATATGAAGGTGGAAATATTACTTCTTATATCTGTTAATGTTATTTCCAAAGACCCTTATTTTTGCTCTTGTATTTAAAGAGTTATGACGCTCGAAGTTTTCCGACTATCTAGGACACTGTTGTGCTTTTACGGCAGCATTTTAATGTCGTAAAATTCCAAAAATAGTTTCCTTATGTCCTTTATAATAATATCTATCTCTCTTTAAATTTTCAAGTAATTCAGGTGGACATTTTGCTAAATATTAAGTTTCTTTAGCTTCTTTACCCTAAGCGTAAAAATCTCGTAAAATCGGTATTTTATGTGGCTGCAAATTTTATATATTTTGTGCATTTTTAAGTGGTATCCCACAAGGGATATTTCAGATGATGTTATGCATGGCTACATAAGGAATAATACTAGGCATATCACTATAGTCCCATGAAAATATATTTGAAAATTCATGAAGAATATGATTAATAGATTCACGTATTGCTAGTAGTGTCGAGGTTATATTGAATGGTATCTTCATTTAGAAGAGATGATGATTCCACTATATATGGCTCAAGTAGGAATGGTGTCGGGAGAATCAACACTTTTATTAGGTGCATCAGATTCTCCAAAGTAGGTGATAGCATTAAGAAATGATGGAATTTTTTTTTTATGATGGAAATATGGGAGTTGATCATAAACCTCCATGTATACTAAAAGAGAGTCATTAGTAGAAAAAGTGTCCAAATTAGGCCAAGTAGTAGAAGTAGAGTCACTAATGAGTTCCGGATATACGAGAGGAAGTGAAGAAGTATGTAAAATAGTATAATCCTCCGAAGAAGATGTATAAGGAAGATGATATCCCAAGCTAAGCTTATTAGATTGAGTGGGGAGAACCCATGGTTCTGTGACTCCTTGACCATGTGGGCCTAAACCATTACCAGAGAAACCATAATGAAGCAAATACTTATAGCCAAGACCATATTTGGAGAAATGTTGACTAGATGCAAAAGATCTAGGGGTGTCTATAGAGGTCTCGATAGAATTATAGTATGTGAAAGGTGATGGATCCATTGGAACATCATAGAAAACTCCTTGATAAAGGAATTCAAGCCATGTATGAAGAGTGGAAGGAACCACATGCATAACATGGATCCAAGGCCTCCCAAGAATAATGTTATAATTAATATTATAGGGCATCACATGGCATGGAGTAAGTAGTGTACATAACCCAACGATTATAAGGAGTAGGATAGTACTAGGACATGCTTGGGAATATTGTCAAATCCATGAATAGAAATAGATGAAGGAGCCAAAATTCCTAATAAAGGAAAAGTTGATGAAAAATGTGATATTACAAATGTTAATCCCCAATCCAATTTAAGCGTAGGCTGTTTAACCCCAATGTTATTGATGCAAACATGAATATAAAGGGAGATAATCTTCTAACATGGATTGAGAAGGAAAATCATCGATGTGAAAGGGGTGTTTTCTTCATTGAGAGATAGAGCTGAAGTAAACTTATGATACACATATTCGAGGTGAATTATGGGGAGGAATATAGGTACTAGCTAAATAATATCTGAGTCTATATACACAATTAAGATTATCATGCAAAAAGGAATGGATGGATACATCCATAGGGGAAGAAACTTATGATATTGAAGAAAGATCCAATGAGTTCTCAAAATTCAGATTCACCAAATGATTTAATAAAAAATGATTTATTATTAAACCCTTAGGATATTGCAGAGTCACATAAGATAAATAAACTCCTAAGCACAAGTATGATCCAAACAATAAGAAAATAGAAATAAAAACCCTAAGTGCAAGAGAGGGAATAAGAGACTTAGCTTATTTCTCTATTGATCCTGAAGTGTTATGGAATGGAAAATTGATGAAATAGGAGAGGCGAATTGTCTTTACTATACTCGAGAAATTCTTCAAGTACCGGAATAAGCTATACCAAGTCGCTAGAAAGGAGATAGTGAACCTAGGCATCCAAGACCTCGGGTACATGCCTGTGACTATTAAGATGCTCAAGATATGGTTTTCTTGTGTCCCAAGTTGGTTTCTAACCTTTGTTGTTGATTTCTGTATGTCCTCATAATTTACCGTAACATGTAAAACAAATGATCTCATACAAAACCATAAAACACATCAAATTTTAAAAATAAAAATATCACAGTGGGCGTCGGAATGACCTTTGTAGTCACCCAAAAAAGTGAACTTACGATCGAGCATTGCACTACATGTTAGAATCCATGTATTTACGTGTGCGTGTGCGTAGCATTGTGTCTTTAGGAATCTCTTGTGTAAGATGCACTTGATATTGAGTAATAGGTAGATGTAGCAATGTAGATAGATTTGTGTATGGAAAAATGAACTTCCCCTCCTATGCGTGTATGTTAAAATGCAGTCCCTTGTCCCATGATTAAAGTTATATGAATGCCTTGATTCTCTTAGAATGGCTTTGGATGCAACCTTAGGTGATGATAATAGATTCTTAGAGCTTGGTCCCTTATTATGGTCACATAGCTTTGTATTTATATGATTCCCTTGTTTGAATTTCGTAATTGAAAACTAAAAAGATGACCCATAAGAAAACAAGATTCCCAAAAGATAAAAGAGGCCCAAAAGAGGCAATTAAGATACAAAGAGGTCGGGGGCACCCAAAGGGGATGAGGGCACTTGGGCGTTGGCATCCTGGCTAGGCTGGTTTTTAGAGACAAGAATGATAAACAGGTGAAGGTCATACTAGGTCGTGGGGTGTACGAGAACCATATAAAAATCAAAGAGACCAATTATATATGTCAACTACTATCTTTCTCACTTAGGAATCATATGAATATTAATATGTGATTAGGACCTATAAATGTATGCAAGTGCATGATTTAGTGTCTACATTGGAGGCTATGGGAGAGAAAGTTGAAGAGAAATCGTTAGTTGAGATAACTCTTAATATTTTTCCCACAATGTATGAATATATAATCACATCCTTACAAGTTGTTGGTAAGAACGATACTCTAACATTTTAAAAATTAAGTGTTTACTTGCTATAGACGAGAATAGAGAGTTAGAAGGAAGTTTGATGAAACTAAATCTACTGAGAAAACATACATTTCAAGAAGAAGATTGAAAGGGAATAAGATGTAAAGTTGACAAAAAATGGGTATAGAATCCAAGTAAATGATGAACCAAGGAGAAGATAAAAAAATACAACAATGACATAAGGCGAAGTGCTTCAATTGTAGTATATTGGACCATTTTCAATGCGAGTGTACAAAAAGGAATCCAAATATCCACAATTGGTCTAGAAATAAAACAAACAACATGACAAATAAAGTAGAAAGGGAATGTAATCTTTTCATTGAATCCTTATCTTCTCAAGATACTTCAAATGATGTTTGGTATATAGATTCGGGAGCAAGTAAACATATGGCTTTTAAGAAAGAAAGTTTCAAATCTAATGTAAAATATGAAGAATGTGAAAGTGAAAATATATTGCTTGGTAATGGTAGTGCTTATAGTATACAAGGCCATGGTGATGTTCCTATTTAAATGAATATTGTTAAAGTAAAATCTATTATTAATGTGGTGTATGTACCTAGTTTAAAGAAGAATATTGTTAAAATTGGTCAAATCACAAAGAAAGGTTTCAAAGTCGAATTTTGTAACGATAATTTTTGATTAAGGATATATATCAAACATAGTTATAAAGTTATTTCATCAAGTAATTTATATGGGGAAATATATAAATTCGATGCAAGAAGTACATGTATTCATCTCTTGTTGCATCACATGATAGTATTAGTGTGTTATGGATTATAATATTTGGGCACCTTAATTATCAAAATTTGGGTTTGATGAAGAAATTGGACATAGTGTATGGTCATCCAAAAATTCATTCAGATTAAAATATGTGTAAAGGATTTTTGTATGAGAAACAATATAGAAATAACTTTGAGAATAATGGGTCATATAGAGAAAGAGAAAAAGCTGAAGATTGTGCATAGTGATGTTATTGGTCCATTTCCTTCTCCTTCCTTTATAAGATCAAAATATGTGTTGAATTTTATTGATGTTTTCTAAAAAATTTGGATTTATTGTCTCAAGAACAAAAGTTAGGTGTTTGAAAAGTTTAAGACATTTAAATCTCTATTGGAAAATGAGACTTGGAGAAAAAATTAAAGTTATTCAAACAGATAATGAAAGAGATTATATCACAAAGAGTTTCCAAATATATGTGATAAATTAGGTATTAAAAGGTAGTTAATAATTATATAAAAAGCTTTAAAAATGGGGTTACGAAAGGAAAAATAGAACTTTAGAAGAAATGGCTAGGTGGATGCTCAAGACTAAGTATTTTCCTAATATCTTTTTAGCTAAATTAATAGTTACTACTACATAGATATTGATTATATCTCCCACAAAATCTATAAGAAATATGAAACCTCATGAGGTAGTGTATGGTAGTAAGCCATCATTCAAGTATTTTAGAGTGTTTAGATGTAATGCATATGATCATATTCTTGATGAATCAAGGAAGAAACTTGATAAGAAAGGCATGAAATACATCTTCATTGGTTATAGTGAACTGTTTAAAGGCTATAGGTTATATGCTCATCAAAATAAAAAATTAATTGTAGTGCACTCCTCTTTGACATTGATATTACTATGATTTTTATCACTTTTGATTGGAGCCATAGATTGTTATCATATTTGATCTTTAGGCATTGATATATGGACATTCCTATATTAGCTTATTTTATAGACATTATGGGTGTGTTAGAATTTTGACATGATGTGACTTATATGATGGATTATATGCATGGATTGACATATCAGTATTTGATGATCTAGAGCTACTATTGTACTAACACATTGCATTTTATATATAGATTTTTCTTATTGATGAATTGATAGAATCAAAATATTTGGAATTGTGAACAATTGATGAATTATTTGATTTTAGTGATGGTTTAGTTATGATATTTGATGATGTGAATTGATGTATATATGTGTGTTTTATTATCTCGATGTTGTTAATATGGCCATGAGGCCAGAAAGGTATTGTTTTGATTTTTGTAGGAAATTGTAACACAACAAACAAAAGGGGATAGGAGACCAACAATGAAGGAATTTGGGGTATTGGCAACATGTCACCTTGGAAACTTATGTAATTGTATGTTGTTTGTTGTTTTTAGATGGTTAGGAGGTCCCCATTGGGGGGTGGCCTCAAATGTGACATTGGGTAAATATGTTGTTTTCCTTTTTGTTTTTTTATTTGTGAGTATTTGATATTTCAAGTATCTACATTTAAGTTGATTAAACTTTATTAATTAGTGTAATTTAGGATGTGACCAAAGGGGGTAATTAATGTGAGTAGGTGGTTCTTGGTTTGTGTTGGATTTGAAAGGATTTTATTACTTTTGTTGTGTGTACTCAACCTTGCATGTCAAATTCGGATTTGGGCTTAATGGCCATTTTTGGAGGCTTATGGGACAAGTTAAGCTTGCCCCACACCTCTTAATTTCACCTTCCAAATTTACCTACGTATTAAGGGGTAAAAATAGAACCCATTATGTGATTGTAAGAAAAAAAAAGTGTTATTTTTTGCACTTTCTTACATATGTTTTTAATTTTGTCCTTTAGAGCCATGGGTTTGAGTTTGAGTGTGTAAGAGGGTTGTCATTACCTCAACCACCAATTTATTGTGCTTTGGGGATTGAGTTTTTTCTTGTGATGTGGATTGGAGAAGAAATGATGTGGCATCCTACATGGAGCCACATCACCTCTCCCTTCTTTCTTTTCTATTTATTCAAGTTTGTTTGATGATTTGGGGGTTACTTGTTTATTTGGACTCTTGCATTTTGGGAGAAACTTTCTTCTAGAGTTATTTTTGAAGATTTGGAGTTGGATTGTGTGTACTTGGGACTTGGAAAAAGCTGAGAGTTGTACTTGTGGATTTGAACTCTTGTGATGGAAAGGTAGGGACTTCACCCATATATTTCTTAATGTTATTTTGTTGTGAAAATGTTGTGAATGGATGATTGTTGTATGTTTATGAGTTTGGAAAATAGTATGGCCTTTAGGTTGTGTACGAGAAAATGGAAATTGGGATATTTTTGAGGGAGGCATAAGAGTATTATTGGGTATTTTGGGAAGTGTTGGGTTGGGGTGTCTCACCTTGTATATAAGTGAAATTTTTTCTTATCTTATATGTTTTATTGAGGGATCCATAAGAGTTGAGGGAGGCATAAGAGCTGGTTTTTAGGGAGGAATAAGAGTCTTGTGGGTATGTGATTGAGTTTCTTGGAGGCTTTAAGGTGGGCACCCAAACCCTTGGGAGGCATAAGTAGATCCCCATGTTTCCTTTCTCTTTCTTGGCTTTAGTATTGAGCCTTTGTGCTTGGGAACTTGCATGTTTGTTGTGATTTTGGTATTGTGTTTATTGTGTTGAATGTCTTGTTTGAATATTGTTGTGGAAGCCATGTAAAGTTTCCAATTTTTTTCATATACCCTGTTAGTGGAAAATCAAGCACCCCGAATGTTTGCAACCAGATGGGTTAAGACTCTAAGTGTGATTACACAACATGGAGCATCTCTCAAAGTGTGGGATATTGCGAGTTGAGAGAGCTCTTCGGATTAAGGCCGGTTCCTATTCCTTTGTTTAGGTGCACACAAATAAATTGCAGAAGGTCTATTCTAAATATACTCTATCTTACCAAGGAGACGGGGTTAAGAAGATGTGAGAAAATAAACCTAAGATAATGAGGTAATGAACAAAGGAATGTTAAACACTCATTTTGTAAGCTAACACGAGACCATAAAAATGCTATGCAAATACCATACATAGATAACCAGACTGCAATGAAAGATCAGAAGGCAACAATGAACACATGAGAGGGTCGAGGATTATCAATGGACATATATTATTGCTCCAAAAGTTGATACGAGTGCATTACGGTGGCAAGAGGCAATAAAATTTACATTACTGACTCGAATGGGAGGTTTGGAAACTCCACAAATTCACTTGAAAAAAATGAAGAAGGAGGGCGTAAAATAGAAATTTCCAACCATTTCAATGAGCCCCACCCCTTCTTTTATAGATTCAAACACAAAGAGAAGAAGGAGAGAGATACGGGAAAACTAATTTGAAGCTTAGCTACAATGACCATCAATGCCTCCTGCAAATCGCCACAATTTGTCAAATCTACATGAGTTACTTATTCACCACATTAAAGGAGGAAGAACAACAGAGTTAGATCAAACCTGATATGGTTGTTGGAGAAAATATATTTTATATTAATTGCATGAATACGTTTTCCATTTTTTCCACCTAACTTCTTCAAACTTAAAGTTTCATATTTCCGTGGTGTAGAGGCGGTCGAGATCTCTTTAATGGTGCCAAATTTGTGATTTCAAGCCTTTGGATAAGAAGATATTCTCATTCGAATATTTGAATCGGGCACTGTACAAAAATGGTAGAAAATTCACTTTGTTCCCTTTTGCTCAAAAATATAAAAATGCAAAATTTGCTCCGCATGACAATGATACCTTTTTCTCAAAAAATCATTCTCGGGCCCGTAGGTCCACATTTTCCATTTGGTTAAAAACTCACTCCAAGGCCCGTCGGCCCACATGTAATTGAGGCTTGACACGTGGCTCCTTGGGCATCAATGGGGTTACGGATCATTTTTTCACTTTACGCCTTCTCGGGAAAAAAGTTCAAACTGCCTTTGATGACCCGCCTTCCCACTTTGAATTTTCAACATGGCCACATGTCGAGCTGGTGCTAGTTTGGGGACCACTTTTGGATTCAATCTTTGGAGGTATGCTTAGAAGAGACATGTGGCACCTTCCACATGACTTGCTCGAGATTCCTTGTGTTTTTCACTAATTCCTTTTTCTTAGCGGGGCCATAAGTCTGACCCTGGACATGTGGAGGCTTCACGCTTGTTTGGAATCCCGCTCCAAATTTTACTTTTGAAGTAGCACCATGTTGACACTTGGATCCTTTGCCTGCCTCCTCTTTGACTATTCAACACCCGAATCTGTCCCCTTTTTGGACTGGGACACATGGAGGGCCCGCTCTCATTTGAAAACCCACTTAGGATTTTACCTTAGAAGGAGCGCCATGTGGACACATGGCTTCTTCCACCGGCCCTTAGATTTTCAATGGCGGTTTAACTTTTGGGACTCTGACACGTGGAGGCTTGGCGCTTGTTTGAAAACCCACTCAGGATTTTACTTTTGAAGAAGCATCGTTGAGACACTTGGCAGCTTCCACTGATTCTTCCATACTTAGTCAATTTTGGGCTCGTTCTGAATCATTTGTAAAACCTGTAGACTTTGAACCTTTCTCTATTTCTCTCCTTTGAGCCTTTGGTTTTCTTTGACACTATTTTCCTCCTTCCTCGACCTCGCTACTCCATTTTTAGAGCTAGCCTGCAACTGTTTGTTGGATTTGAAGCGTGGGTTCATTCGACGGAACCGTTTCTTGAATTTCTTCCTGCACAGGGTCGTGTTTGATCAATTTTGTCGAGGGAAAAATAGAGATAACAATTTGGTGACTCACAAGGGCATCTTCTTGCTAGATGAAGAGATCAATTACCTTGTTATATCCATTAGGCACGAAGTTTTGATTGGTGTCCCGAAGTTGATCTGTTCTTCAAAAAATGGACCTTTTGAAGCTTTGATTTTAGTTGCTTTGTATTTGTTCTATTATAAAATGAGAAACTATCATGGCAACTATGGGTTTCCATGTTCAAAATGCTTGTGAAATTTGTATTCTAGGGAAGCAACACAGGGAAAAATTTCTGTTGGAAAGTCATATAGAGCTAGATCTCTTCTTGAGATTGTCCATTCAGATCTATGTGGACCTATGCAAACACCATCAATTGGAGGGAGCATGTATTTTATGAATTTTATAGATGATTTGAGTAGAAAAACTTGGGTTTATTTCTTGAAACATAAGTCAGAAGCTTTTAGTGTATTCAAAGAGTTTAAGGCCATGGTTGAAAAGCAAAGTGGTTACTCTATAAAGGTGTTAAGATCAGATAGAGGAGGAGAGTATGTTTCAAATGAGTTTTTAATTTTTGTAAATTTCATGGGATTAAGAAACAATTTACAACAAGGTACACACCTCAGAATGGTATAGTAGAAAAAAATAATAGAACAATTATGGAAATGGCAAGAAGTATGTTGAAAGCCAAAAATTTACCAAGTGAGTATTGGCACAAAAGCGATAGCTTGTGCGGTTTACATCTTGAACCGATGTCCAACAAAAATTGTGAAGGATAAAGTTCCTCAAGAAGCATGGAGTGGAAAGAAACACAGTGTATCACATTTAAGAGTTTTTGGATGTGTAGCTTATGCACATATTCCAAATGAGAGGAGAAAGAAATTGGATGATAAAGGAGAGATGTATTTTTGTAGGTTACAGTGAGCAATCAAAAGCCTATAAATTGTATAACCCCATCACAAAGAATTCTATTATTAGTAGAGATGTTCAGTTCATTGAAGAACAAGCATGGGATGGAAGTGTTGATAAGCTAACAAATATCACTGCAGGAATACCTCATCATCAGAATGAGTTTGATGAAAAGATCACACAAAATGTTCATCTAGCACCTCAAGGGATCAGTGCAGTGATGTCTTCTTCAAATAGCACTCCAGTTTCAAGAAGCATCACAAGAGGTATCTCAAGTGGATCGTCATCCCCTCCAGCAAATTTACATCCACATGAAGCATCAGGGAATGAAGGTAATTCTTCAAATTCAAAGTCTCATAGCAGTGACATATCAGATCCAGCGTTGGCAACACAAAGGTCTCACTTCAGGGACACCCCAGGAAAGACAAGAAGCTTAAGGGAGATTTATGAACAAACTCAAGGTGATGAGAATGTTGATTTATATTCTGATTTTGCATTATTTTCTCATGATGATCCTATATATTTTGAAGATGCATTTGAAAATGAAAAATGGGTAAAATCTATGGATGAAGAAATTGATTATATTGAAAATAATCGTACATGGGATCTTGTGAACCTTCCAGAAGGAAATAGTGTAATTGGCATGAAATGGGTCTACAAGACAAAATTAAATGCAGATGGAAATGTTGAAAAATATAAAGCCAGGTTAGTTGCAAAGGGTTTCTCACAACAACCCGGAATTGATTATAATGAGACTTTTGCTCCAGTAGCTCGACTAGACACTGTTAGAATTGTTTTAGCATTAGCAACTCAAAATAATTGGAAAGTCTATCAAATGGATGTCAAGTCTACATTTTTGAATGGCATACTAGAAGAAGAAGTTTATGTTTTACAACCTCCTAGATATGAAATTGTAGGTCAAGAACACAAGGTCTGTAGATTGAAAAAATCCTTGTATGGTCTGAAACAAGCTCCAAGAGCATGGTATAGCAGGATTGATTCATATTTTTTGAAAAATAGATTTAGAAAAAGTGATAGTGAACCAACACTATACATCAAAATGAATGATCAAGAACAAATTCTAATTGTATGCCTATATGTTGATGATCTAATATTCACAGGAGATTTTTCAATTGACTTGTTTAAGACAACAATGAAGAAAGAATTTGAAATGACAGATTTGGGTCTAATGAAGTTTTTCTTGGCATAGAAGTCAGTCAATCAGAAAATGGAATTTTTATATGTCAATCAAAATATTCCAATGATATTTTGAAAAGGTTCCGGATGATGAATTACAATCCAGTATCAACACCAGTTTCCATAGGATTGAAGGTAAGAAAAGATGACAAAGGTTGTGATATTGATCCAACTATATACAAAAGACTTGTTGGTAGTCTGATGTACTTGACTGCTACAAGGTCTGATATCATGTATGGTGTAAGTCTTATTTCAAGGTTTATGGAATCCCCAAAGGATTCTCATTGGCAAGCTAGAAAAAGAATTTTAAGATATGTTAGTGGAACAAAAGCTTTTGGTATTTTATATACAGCTTCTAATATTTTCAAGTTAGTTGGTTACACAGACATGATGGTATGATGCAAGGGAAGCATATATGACAGAAAGGGCACATCCGGCTATGTTTTCCATTTTGGTTCAGGAGCGATTTTGTGGGCTTCTAAGAAACAACCTATTGTCACTCTCTCTTGTGGCGAGGAATATGTGGCGGCCACAGCAGCAGATGTCAAGCAATATGGATGAGAAGAGTATTATCAGATCTAAAGAAAGAACAAGAAGGATCAACAAAGATATTTTGTGATAACAATTCAGCTATTGCGTTATCAAAGAATCATGTTTTTCACAAAAGGAGCAAGCATATTGATACAAGGTATCATTTTATCGAAGAGCTATTTAACAATGGATAAATATTTGTAGAGTTTTGCAGGTCTGAGAACAATATGCTGATATCTTCACCAAGCCATTACCAAAGGACACATTTGAGCATATGAGAGATTGCTTAGGCATCATAGGTCCGTATTTCTCCAACAATACATGAAGAATCAAGATTAGGAGGGAGTGTTGGAAATATCTAATCTTGTTCTAGATAAATTCCAACTTTATGGAATTCAACTTTATGTAAAAGATATTGACATTTATTGGGAATATTAACTCCTCCAAAATATCAAAAGATATTGTATATAATATCTAGAAAATATCAAGAGATATTATATATATCTTGAAATATCTGGGAATATCTATAAAATATCCAAAAGATCAATAATATCTAATATAAGATATTATGAGATATTTTCTAAGGTAGAAGGTTGGAAAACTTCTATAAATAATAGGTTTCATTTTTAATTCAAAAAAGCAAGAAAAGCAAGAGAAGCACCAAAGTGCTCTGAGTATTTTAATACAAAGCCTTGTTTTTATATTTCTCTTGTGATTTTGTGTGTGTTCATAATATTGTTTCTATTTACAGCACACACCCTCTAGGTTAGAGTTAAATATAATTCCTTCATGCTTTGCAATTGCAATAAAACTTCATCGAATCATAATAACCACATATCCCCTGACTTGACTCGCATTCCATGCAATCGAGCTAACATTCCATCTTATTTTCAGTCCATCTTCAATTTGATCTACTTTTATTACTTATTGGTCTACATGTAGCACTACTTGCAATCGACATCTTTTCAGCGGCTTCAAGTTTGTAGTCAAATTGTAGTGCCAGTGTAGAGTTACATTGTAATGAAGCGATTAGAGTCGTAGTCTCTGCCTGCATCGCACACTCTCCACAGAGTTACGTTCTTTTATCCATCTTCAATACAAAATTGAGGGTTAGACCAGGCCTGCACTATGTAGTTTCTCGACAATGGATTGCATCCATATTGGTTCAATAGATTCTTCTCACCATCTTTTGTTATCCTCTTATCGATTATCTCTACCCAATACGGATAAAGTATGTAGTATTGGTGGCCACCGATATTAATTAGAGGCTTTTGTTCTTCATAATCATAATCGAGCTGAAAGCGCTTGAGGCCGCCTGCAGACCACTCCCCTTCCGCCCAAAAGGATATCCGATAACATACCATCGAAAGGGATTGCGCACAAGAAGAAAGAGTGGAGGAGAGAAGGAAAGGAAGAAGAGGAGGGTGAAGTGGAAGGTAAATTTTGGGATGGAACATACCATAAAAATGTAATGCCTTTGATGCGTAGGGCACGAAAATTGGAGGAGATATTTGTGGAAAGTGTGGAGAATGAGGGTGCATATTTTAAGCAACAAGGAGATCCATCCATACTGATTAGCTCAGTGACCGACTTGATATAGACGCAACCATGTCTATTGAGGGTAGAAACAAAAAATGACCAAGCATGCAAAGCACGGAAGGGCTCGACTTCAAATTTTTTTTTCAAAATTCGCTTTATACTTGAGATGTGAATTTTACACTTTACAAGTGGATTTGATGATGATGCAAATGGTGAAGTGAAACTTTCGAATGTCGGTAATTTTTAACCCTCGAGATGGTCATTGATGTAGACAATATACGTCGCCGTTTATGTCATATGGGAGGGGATTTCCACATGTGAAAATGCCTTTCTACGTAATTATTCTAGTTTAGATATTCGGGAGCCGGGTTGATTTTATGTCAGTTTGAAACTAAAAGCAAGGCAAACGTCAATGAATTGACTTAATTTCAGCATTTCCTTAATAAGCTCATATTATCTTGCTAAAAGAATATATCTTCAGTTGCTTAGGTATAATTACAATAAAAAAACCAAACATATGTGCCATTATAGGCACATTCCTAGAAACGATATAAATATAAAATAAAGTAAATATATAAAAATGTAATTTTTAAATCAAGTGCTAATCTTTGTACATATGATACAATGTTAGCTATCATAAGAATATCCTAATTCAACACAACCTATAAGATTGCAAGTTAGAATCCAAAGTATGAAATTGTGAGACATAAAAACTATGGCAATGACAACTTTTCGCCACCTAAACCACCATTGCCCTCTAAAACCAATCAAGTTCAAATGTCTTTATAAAATAAAGCCATAATATCCCATTGATGATGAAGAGGCAGAGGAAGACAACAGGCCACCTAGGCCTCCACTAAATTTACACCCACAAGTTTTTGTGATCAAACGTTTGTTTATTTTATAAAAAGAACGATGCAAATGTTTCCCTTGAAACAATAAAATGGAGTTGACATTAATGATAAACACAAACAATTTATAAATATAATACGATAGAAGTCAAAGAGTTAAAATCAATTGGAGCATACACATAAACTACCCTCACACGCTATTCACAAACCATCTGTATTGAAAATCAATAATATTTAGTTTTTCTTCTTTCATAACAAGCATAACCCACCAACTATTTCATATACCATTGCAAAGATGATCGATGTTCAAAGACATATGGATCTATGTTGCCCATCTTTTGTAATATGTCACCAATAGCCACCATTGTTAGCGATAAGGAAAGCTTTTAATTAGGGTTTTGAGTCATCGCTAAGCTTTTGTGAGACATGCCAATGCCACTATAAAAAAACAACATTTTCTTCTCTACGCCCTATAACAAGAGAAAAAGACATAACTCACATACAATTTAGGGTTTTATTAGCAATAATCTAGGAAAAAAACCCTCTTTAAATTTTTTTATACAAACTACGCAGTTTCTTGCCTTTTCCGCATGGCTCCACATATGTGAACACGACCCATATCTCTTTTTTTCACCCTCCAAGCATGTATAAAACACCGGCAAGTAGTCACATTGAGATACTATATGGAATATAAAAATTGAGTATTAGAGTCATAAAATGTATCACTAACCTTATAAGAATAAATAAATATAGCTCATATTAGATAAATCAATATAATCATGAATTATATGCATCATTTCACATTGGTAGGTGGCCCCAAAACTTTTAAGGAGGGAGGGCATGATATTGTAACACAATGTTCCGATGGTGTAGTAAATGAAGTTTTTCTTAATATGTTGGATTGAGTTTGATTTGATTATAACCAGAAAATCCATCCATGAAAGAAATGATATCGTATCTAGCGGTAGAATCAACAATGGCGTCAATGTACGGAAATGGGAAACTATCCTTTAGATAGCCATTATAAAGATAATAAAAATCAGTGCAACAACATACCCTACCATTCAGCTTCATAATGAGCACAATGTTAGACACCTATTAAGGATAATACAAAGAATGAATAAATCCAATGTCTAATAGTCATTGTATTTTTTGTTTAACTAATAGTGTGACCTTCTGATGCATTTGCTGGCAAGCTTTTGGTTCAATGAGTTTTCCACCGGGGTTAAGGATGATGTTATGCATGGCTACTGAAGGAATAATACTAGGCATATCACTATAGTCCCATGAAAATATATTTAAAATTTCATGAATAACATGTTTAATATCATCACATATTGTTAGTAGTGTCAAGGTTATATTGATCTGGTATCTTCATTTAGAAGAGTTGTGAGTCCAATATATATGGGTCAAGTAGGAATGGAGTCGGGAGCATCAACACTTTCTGGTGGCAGGTGCATCAGATTATCCTAAGTAGGTGATAACATTAAGAAATGATGAAAACAATTTATTATGATGGAAATATGGGAGGTGATCATAAACCCCCATGTATTCTAGAAGAGAATCATCAGTAGAAAAAGTGTCCAAATTAGGCCAAGTAGTAGAAGTAAAGTCACTAATGATTTCCAAATATACGAGAGAGGAAGTGAAGAATTTTGTAAAATAGTATAATCGTGCACGAAGAAGATGTATAAGGAAGATGATATCCCAGTGAGCTTGTGAGATGAGTGTGGAGAACCCATGGTTCTGCGCGACCCCTTGAGTATGTGGGCCTAAACCATTACCAAACCAAAATGAAGCAAATACTTATAGCCAAGACTATATTTGGAGAAATGTTGACTAGATGAAAAATATCTAGGGTTGTCTATAGAGGGCTCTGAGAGAGTTATAGTATGCGAAAGGAGATGGATTTGTTGGAACGTCATAGAAAATCCTTGATAAAGGAATTTAAGCCATGTATGAAGAGTGGAAGAAACCGCATGCATAACATGGATATAAGGGCACCCAAGAATAATGTTATAATTAATATTATTGGGCATCACATGGCATGGTGTAGGAAGTGTACATAGCCCAATAGTTATGAGGAGTAGGATAGTACCTAGGACATGCTTGGGAATATTGTCAAATCCATGAATAGAAATAGATGAAGGAGCAAAAAAATTCCTAATAAAGGAAAATTTGATGAAAAAATGTGATATTACAAATGTCAATCCCCGATCCAATTTAAGATAAGGCACGTTTAACCCCAATGTTATTGATGCAAACATGAATATAAAGGGAGATCATGTTCTAACATGGATTGAGAAGGAAACTCATTTGATGTGAAAGGAGTGTTGTCTTTATCGAGAGATAGAGCTGAAGTAAACTTACGATACACATATTCGGGTGAATTATGGGGAGGAACATAGGTCCTAGCTAAATAAGATCCAAGTCTATATACACAATTAGGATTATCTGCACAAAGGCATGGATGGAGACATCCATGGGGGAGGAAACTTATGATATTGAAGAAACATCCAAGAGTTCTCAAAAGTCGGGTTCACCAAATGATTTAATAAAAATTGATTTATTATTAAATCCTTAGGATATCTTGCAGAAGTCGCATAAGATAAATAAATGCCTAAGCAAAAGTATGATCCAAACAATAAGAAAATATAAATGAAAACCCTAAGTGCAAGAGAGGGAACAATGTGAGACTTAGCTGATTTTTTTGTTGATCCCGAAGTGTTATGCAAAGTTGGAAAATTGATGAAATAGGAGGGTGAATTTTTGTTACTCTACTCAATAAATTCTTTAAGTGACGGAATAAGCTATACGAGGGCTCCCAGAAATGGGATAGTGAACCTAGGCATCGAGACCTTTGACGTGCCTATGACTATGAAGATGCTCAAGATCTGGTTTTTCTTGTGTCGCGAGGTGGTTTCTAACCTTTGGTTTTGATTACATGTATGTCCTCATAATTTACCCGTAACATGTAAAACAAATGATATCATACAAAACCACAAAACACATAAAATTTTAAAAAGAAAAATATGCAATGGGGCATCGAATGACCTTCTCGGTCACCTAGAAAAGTGAACTTAGGGTTAAGCGCTGCACTACATCTCGTAATCCATGTACTTCTAAATGTGCTGTGTGCGTAGAATTGTGCCCCTGGGAATCTCTTGTGCAATATGCACTTGATATTGAGTAATAGCTAGATGTAGAAATGTAAATAGACTTGTGTATGGAAAAATGAACTTCCCCTCAATGCGTGGATGTTAAAATGTATTCCCTTGTCCCTTGAATTAAACTAGATGAATGTATTGATGCTCTTAGAATGCCTTTGGATTCAACCTTAGAAGATGATAATAGATTCTTAGAGATTGGTCCCTTATTATGGTCACATAGTTTTCTATTTATATGATTCCCTTATTTGAATTTTGTAAATGAAAACTAAAAAGATGACCCAAAAGAAAACAATATTCCAAAAGATAAAAGATGCCAAAATGAGGCAAGTAAGATACAAAGAGGTCGGGGTCACCCAAAGGGGATGAGGGCACTGGGCACCGGTGTCTTGGCTAGGCGTTGGTTTTAGAGCCGGGAATGATAAAGTAGTGAAGGTCATACTAGGTCATGGGGTGTATGAGAACCATATAGAAATCAAGGAGGAGAATGATATATGTCAACTACTAGTTTTCTCGCTTATGAATCATATGAATAGTAGTATATGATTAGGACCTAGAAACGTATGAAAATGCGGGATTTAGTGTCTACGATTGGAGGCTATGGGAGATAAATTTGAAGAGAAATCGTTAGTTGAGATAACTCTTAATATTTTCCCACAATGTATGAATATCTAATCACATCCTTACAAGTTGTTGGTAAGAACGATACTCTAACATTTTAAAAATTAAGTGTTTACTTCATATATGGCAGAATAGAGAGTTAGAAGGAAGTTTGATGAAACTAAATCTATCGAGAAAACATACATTTCAAGAAGAAGATTGAAAGGGAATAAGATGTAAAGTTGAGAAAAAATGGGTATAGAATCCAAGTAAATGATGAACCAAGGAGAAGATAAAAATACAATGATGACATAAGGCAAAGTGCTTCAATTGTAGTATATTGGACCATTTTCAATGGGAATGTACAAAAAGGAATCCAAAGATCCACAATTGGTCTAGAAAGAAAATGAAAAACATGAAAATCAAGTAGAAAGGGGAATGCATTCTTTTCATTGCATCCTTATCCCTTTCAAGATACTTCAAATGATCGTTTGGTAGATAGATTGAGGAGCAAGTAAACATATGGATTTTATCAAAGAAAGTTTCAAATCTAATGAAAAAGATGAAGAATGTGAAAGTGAAAATATATTTCTTGGTAATGGTAGTCCTTATAGTATACATGGCCATGGTGATGTTCCTCTTTAAATGAATATTGGTAAAGTAAAATTTATTATTAATGTGATGTATGTTCTGGTTTATAGAAGAATATTATTTCAATTGGTCAAATCACAAAGCCAGTTTCAAAGTTGAATTTTATAACGATAATTTTTTGATTAAGGATATATATCAAACATGGTTATAAAGTGATTTCATCAAGTACTTCAGATGGGGGAATATATAAATTTGATGCAAGAAATACATGTATTCATGCTCTTGTTGCATCACATGATAATATTAGTGTGTTATGGATTATAAGATTAGGGCACCTTAATTATCAAAATTTAGGTTTGATGAAAAAATTGGACATGGTGTATGGTCATCCAAAAATTCATTCGATTCAAATGCAGGTAAAGGATATTGTTATGGGAAACAATATAGAAATAACTTTGAGAATAACGGGTCATAAAGAGAAGAGAAAAACTTGAGATTTTGTATAGTGATGTTATTGGTCCATTTCCTTCTCCTTCCTTTATAGGATCAACATATGTGTTGACTTTTTATTCATTTTTTCTATAAAAAAAAGATGGATTTATTGTCTCAAGAACAAAAGTGAGTCTGTTTGAAAAGTTTAAGACATTTAAATCTCTATTGTAGAAATGAGAGTTGGAGAAAAATTAAAGTTATTGAAATAGATAATGAAAGAGAGTATATCACAAAAGAGTTTGAAATTTCTATGATAAATTAGGTATTAAAAGGTAGTTAACAATTAGATAAAAAGATCAACTAAATGGGGTCATAGAAAGCAAAAATAAAAATTTAGAATAAATGGCTAGGTGGATTCTCAAGACTAAGTATTTTCCTAATACCTTTTTAGCTGAAGTAATAGTTAATGTCAAGTACATATTAATTAGATCTCCCATAAAATCTATAAGAAATATGAAACGTCATGAGGCAAGGTATGGTAGTAATCCATGAGTCAAATTTTAGAGTGTTTGGATGTAATGCATATGATCATATTCTTGATGAATCAAGGAAGAAACTTGATAAGAAAGGCATGAAATATATCTTCATTGGTTATAGTGAATCTTTGTTTAAAGGCTATAGGTTTAATGATCATCAAACTCAAAAATTAATTATAGTGCCCACTCCTCTTCAACATTTATATTACTATAATTTTTCTCACTTTTGATCTGAGCCATAGACATTGTTATTATATTTGGTCTTTAGACATTGATAGATGGACATTACTATATTTGATTAGCTTATTTTATAGACATTATGGGTGTGTTAGAATTTTGACATGTTTTGCTTATATGATGGATTATATGTGTGGATTGACATATCGGTATTTGATGATCTATAGCTACTTTCTTGTCATCGACACATTGTATTATATATATAGATTTTTCTAGATGATTTAGTTGTTTTTTTTATCTTATTGCTTATTGATGAATTGATAGAATCAAAATAATTGGAATTGTAAACAATTGATGAATTATTTGATTTTAGTGACGGTTTGGTTATGATATTTGATGACACGAATTGATATGTATATTTGTGTGTTTTATTATGTCGATGTCGTTAATATGTCCATGAGGCCAAAAAGGTTTTATTTTTATTTTGGTAGGAAATTGTAACACAACAAAAAAAAGAGGATAGGAGACCAACAATGAAGGAATTTGAGGTATTAGCAGAACATGACACCTTTAAAATTTATGTAATTGTATGTTGTTTGTTGTTGTTAGATGGTTAGGAGGTCCCCATTGGGGGGTGGCCTCAAATGTGACCTTGGGTAAATATGTTGTTTTCCCTTTTTGTTTTATTTATTTGTGAGTATTTGAATTATTTTAGTATTGTGAGTCACCTTTATTAGTGTTAGTTAAAATGCTCCATTTAAGTTGATTAAACTTGATTAATTAGTGTAATTTAGGATGTGACCAAATGGGGTAATTAATGTGAGTAGGTGGTTCTTGGTTTGTGTTGGATTTGAAATGATTTTATTGCTTTTGAGTGTACTCAACCTTGTATGTCAAATTCGAATTCATGCTTTGAAGGGCCATTTTTGAGGCTTGTGGGACAAGTTAAGCTTGCCCCACACCTCTTAATTTCACCTTCCATCTATCCTACGTGTTAAGGGGTAAAAAATAGACCCCATTATGTGATTGTAAGACGAAAAACGTTATTTGTTGCACTTTCTTACATATGTTTTTAATTTTTTCCTTTAGAGGTGTGGGTTTGAGTTTGATTGTGTAAGAGGGTTGTCATTCCCTCAACCACCAATTTATTTTTCTTCAGAATTGGGTTTTTCATTTGATGTGGAGTGGAGAATAAATGATGTGGCATCCTACATGGAGCCACATCACGTCTCCCTCATCTCTTTTCTATTTATTCATGTTTTTCCGATCATTCGGGGGTTACTTGTTTTATTTGAAATCTTGCATTTTGGGAGAAAGTTTCTTTTGGAGTTCTTGTTGAAGCTTTGGATTTGGCTTGTTCGTGATTGAGACTTGGAAAAAACTTGGAGTTTTACTTGTGGATTTGATACTCTTGCAATGGAAAGGTAGGGACTTCACCCATATATTTATTTATGTTATTTTGTTGTGTAAATGTTGTTAATAGATGTTTTTGTATGTTTGTGAGTTTGGGAAATATAATGGACTTTAGGTTGTGTACGATAAAATGGAAATTGAGATATTTTTTGAGGTAGGCATAAGAGTATTATTGGGTATTTTGGGAGGGAGTTTGGTTCATTGTCTCACCTTTAATATAAGTGAAATTTGTGCTTATCTTTTATGTTTTATTGAGGGAGGCATAAGAGTCTTGTGGGTATGTGATTGAGCATCTTGGAGGCTTTAAGGTGGGCACCAAAACCTGGGAGGCATATGTGTGTGTGTGTGTGTGTGTGTCAATGTTAGAAATGCAATAATATCTATTTAACTTTATATATATATATATATATATATATATATATATATATTTATACATACATACATACATACATATATATATATATACATACATATATATATATATATATATATATATATATATATATATATCTATATATATATATATATACATATATACACATATATACATACATATATATATATATATATATATATATATACACACACACACACACACACACACACACACACACACACATATATATATAGTAATAATAATAAACACAAAACTTATTAAAAAAATAACATTGTGAATGAATTGGGATAAGCCATCATGTGGCTGTTTGGGGTTATGTTGTATATAGTTGGGGGAGTGGGAGGGGAGGAGGTCACATATCCCACCCTTAATATGAGATGGGGGTGGGGTCGGCGAACTCCTCCCCAATAAAACATAAACCTTACCACTATTTATGTTGTGCCCACTTCCGTTTGACACCTTCCCGATATTGATCATGGCAAATCGTTGAATATATCATGGACATTATTATAGTTTTGATTTAGTGTGATGTTATATGTTAGATCATGGATTATTGTTGACTTTGATTCTTATATGATGTGTGATGATTATTAGAGACATTTTAGATATTGATGTTGATATATTGTTTGACATGGTTATGTTATAGATGTTGTTCGAACTTGTGATATTTGGATATTTTGAGTAGACCTAGAAAATGAGAATTGAATTAAAATTGATGATGATATAGTTGTTGATGAAATTGTAAGTGATATTACACGATTATCGTGATGTTTGTTTTGATTCACATATATATTGATGATCTTCAAATTATATTTATATTCATTTGAATGTTCTGATATGGCCACAAGGTCGAAGGAGGTATTTTTATTTTGAAGGTTTAAAATATCACAACAAACATCAGGGATCGAGACCAACCACATTAGAATTCTAGATGAATTCAACAAGGTCACCATGGCAATCGTATTTGTTTGTGTTAGGGATTCCCATATGGGGGAATTAATTTTAAATGTGACCAAGGGATTTTATGTATTTTTTCTTTTATTTGGTTCCTTTGTTAATGTTTGCATGTGTTTCTTTTATGGTGCATGACCCTTTCATTATTTATTAATTGGCATGTTAATATTATGGGTAATAATGTTGTTAAGTTAATTAATTAAAATATGTCATAAGAAAGTAATTAATAGATTTATTGGCCTTGAATTAAAATGTTGTAAGAAATGTGTAAGAGATATGTAAGTTGATTTTAGAGTAAGAAACACTTAATCTTCTTTGAAATTCAAATTTGTCCTTGGAGGCTTATTTTGAGACTTTTTGGACAAGTTAAACTTGTCTCATGCCTCTTAAATTTTTATAACAACCTTACCTATGGTTAAAGAGTTAAATTTATACTTTCTTTATGCATTTTTGTAAGTCATGTTGAATGTTGTAATTGCACTTTTCTTACATGTTTAAATTTCAGTCGTTATACGGTGTGGGCTTGTTTGAGTGTTTAAGTAAAACTGTCATATAAGCCACCCACCTATCGATTATGCATTGGATAATGAATTTGACTTTGGTGTTAGGGTTGAGGATGTGTGAAGTGACATCCTACATGGATCCACCTCATCCTCTTCTCTTTCCTCTTATATTTATTGAAATTCATTAGCTTGTTTTTCGGTTGCTTCAATTTTATCTCTTCATTTTGGGAGACTTCTTTTTGGTTTTGAGTGCTCTTGATTTTGGAGAAAATTGGAGATTGTTGCATGCTTGTGGATTGTTGATCTTGGAATTTTTTTTTGCATTATAAAGCTTGTTATTTTGGAACCTTAGAACAAACTCCATCATGGAGAGGTAGGAGCTTGGTTGTTGAAATGCTCTTCTTTTATTTTATGCATATATGTAAATGGTTGAATGTTTGCATGTGCTATTTTATTTGTTGGCTAGTTGGGTAGATGGCTTAGGGATGATGTAGGAGAAGACTATGGGGTACTCTTGAGGGAGGAATAAGTGTTTTGGGAGGTATAAGTTTGGAGGATTTGGGATTTGGGTTCCCCCTTGTAAAAAGAAATAGCTTACATTTCTTTACTTGTTATGGGGTGCCATAAGAGGTTGGGGAGGCATAAGGAATTGTGAGGAATAAGAGGTAATTCGGGAGGCATAAGGGCATGTCATGGATTTGAAATGATATGTATTTTAGTGGTTTGTTTTCAGGTGGTGATACCCATTTCCCTTTGGGAGGCACAAATATCATCCCCCATAGTTTCTTGCTCCTTTATCTTGCATGAAGAAGCTTGAATTTTATTTGTTGTCTTTCATATCGTTGTAAAACTATTGTTCTGTTTTGGACTATGTTTTTAATTGTGAATTTGCATGTGTGTGTTTGGAAGCTTGTTGTTTCCATGAGTTGAAACACATATTCTATTGCATTGTCATTGGGACTCAAGGGCCAATAAAGAAGGATATCTTCTCCTTTCATTGGATGTCTTGGTTGGGTGGAGAGCGTTTTCTTTCCCCCGCCTTTGTTGTGATCAAAATTGGAGAATGATGGAGTTGTATGTCGTTGCTCATTACGGAGCAAAGGAAAAGATAATTTGTGACAAATCCTTTGAGACTTCTTTTTTTTTGAACCATTTCCCACTTCAAGAGGATGACAATGCAATATATTTCGTGTTGAAAAGTTATTATGTTTGGAAATGAAATTCCCTTTTGAATGTGAAAGAGATGTACTTTGTGTTCATTTTTTGAATGTATGAGAAGGAAATTGTATTTCAGTGATATTGAACTTGAGGAATGAAAGAAGAAATATGCAAAGAAATCATTTTTGAATCAATGGAAGTTGTTACCTTATTCAAATAATTTTATTTTCTTTGGAAGTCGTGTTTGAAATGTATTTTGAAATCTCTGTTGGAAAGATGAAAAAGTGAATATTTATGAAGAAAATACATTACTTTGTTTTTGAAGAAATGTATGATTTGAAAAAAAGATAGAAGTTGCATTCTTGTTTCTACCTTTGATTGAAGTAAAAATAAATATTTAAAACTAGCATGGAATGAATTCAATGTTTTTATAGTGTGGAAAAAGAAATAGATTAATCTCTATTTTGAAATGTATAAACTTCATTTTTATGTCACTTTGTAAAACTCGCAAATTTTTATCAAAAATGTAAGAATGACCCCGATAAAATGAACAATAAAATGAAACATTGAATTAAACTTAATATGTTTAAGGCACCCCCAAACAAACTAAACTACTTAAGAAATGGTTAAGATCCTTTCAAATCGAACAAAGGAAAAATTGTAGTCGATTCTGTTATCAAAATTGAGAAATTTTGAATTAACCTTCGATCTAACAATTTACCCTTACAATGTATCCTAAATTCCTCTAAGAATAACCCTCCATGTCTATTTGGAATGTTTAGAAAGGAAGGAGGTAAAATTGAACAAAATTTTATAAGTCTAACGTTACGTTTTCATTTTATAATCTCAAGAGCATTTTCTCAAAATTGACCCTTAAAAATTTATCCAAATTAAATTATTAATGTTTTTGTGCAAAGATAACATCGAGAGATTTCTGAAAAGTCCTCATTTTCCAGAAACATAGTTCCATATAAAAATTTATGGCCTTCTAAAGTTCATAGAAGATGAAAAGTCTTTTTTCGCCCATCTTCTACGTGCCCATGAGAAAATGAGCCTCTTGCACGCTTTGGGATAAAAAGGAGTCTCTTCTATACTTGTCTTGCATGAACGGGAGAAAAATAGTTTCTCCCACGCCTCTCTTCCTTGGCCGAAGAAAAATATCTTTCCGCGCCTGGGAAATTTCTTCCACGCGCCCGCAAGAAGATAATCTATCTACGCTAGGGATGAATTTCTCTCTCTTAGTGTTGTGTAGGATGTTTTGATAATTGTTGTTATGGACTCTGGAATTTTTTTGGGAACACTTTAAAAAAATTATTCCTTAACTTTTCCTAACTAAACCTAGGTTGTTCTTGGTCTCGAGTGGGGAGAATTTAGGTGGCATCAAACTTGGTATCGAGCCGTGGGTTCAAAGCTTGGACCCTTGGGAACACTATGAGACTTGAGACACGAACTTTAAACCTAGTAAAATAGTAAACCCGACACACTTTTAAATCTAGAAAACAACATTTTTTGGAAATTACATATCTTAGTAAACATGGAAAACTGAGTAAAATCTAGAATGTAGAACTAACTCATTCCTTGGTTTGTGCAAGAGGCATGGACAAGATGAGGGGTCATTTCACATAGACCTAGACTTACCATCACCTTATCATGTCTTAGTAGCTATCCTACCACATATTCTACAGACACTTGAGGATATTAGTGGGAATATGATTTTAAATAAAAGTTAGGTGTGGATATTAGTGGGAATATGATTTTAAATAAAAGTTAGGTGTGGATATTAGTGGGAATATGATTTTAAATAAAATGTATGTGTAACTTATGAATGGGGCCACTAAAGGGGTGTTAGGAGGTAAGTTTAAAATGTGACCTTATTGTTTTTGTTTAGTGACTTTTTTCAAAGGCCTTGACTTTAGGAGTTAATTAAATTAAATTTACACAATGATAACTAGACAATGTTTATAATAGGGATTAGAATATATTCGAATTAAATCATAAGGTTCGGGTAATTTTACCTTAGCCATAGAATATTAAGCCAATAAATGAATTTGGAAATATAATCCAAAGTTAAATAAATATTGTAATAAGGGTATTCTAGCTAATGGCTTGTAAGGGTTAATTAAAAAAAAATTAATGGAAACTCGGAAGGGGATCAAATCTTGAAATGTTGAAATAAAATAATAATAAGAAATTTTTAATTAAAACCTAGGATTTATTAACCAAGAAATAAATAAATATAGTTAAAGGCCATCCCGTCGCAACCCATTCAAACCAAAAATAAAATTATTCCATAAATTTTCCTAACTAATCGTTGGGTTTTGTCTTAGGTATCGTGGTGGGAAATTTTTGGGCATTACATTAATTATCATTAGGTATTTTCTGTTAGATAAAGGTCTTCATAAGCAATATACATCTAGTTTTGAGATAGTTTCTGAAGTTCAAGGTGTATAAAATGAAGAAAATAGTGATAATGAGAAAAAACCTCCATTGAAAATAAAGTCTTTAAGAAATTTATCAAAAGAGTAAGAAAATTTAAGAAAAAGGATCATCATGTTAACTATTCCTTAATGAATAGAATAGATAAATTCAACAATCCCCAATCTTATAAATAAGTAAAAGGAAATAATGGGTGGGAACATGTAATGCAAGAATATTATGAACCATTATTAAAAATTCATTTATGGCAATTGACAAAACATTCGAAGGTAAATTTCTCAGAGGCACTAATTGGGTCTATAATACCAAGTTTAGATATAATGGATGATTTGAAAAATTAAAAGCATGTTGTGTTGCAAAAAGGATTTTCACAAAAGAAGGGGTTGATTTTAGTGAGACATTTTATCCGGTTGGAAAAAATGAATACAATAAGGCCTATTCTTGTTTTGGTGCTAACTTTAAATGTCAGTTCATCAAATGAACGGAAATAATACATTCTTTATTGGTGAGCTAAAAGAGGATATCTACATGGAATAACAAAAGGGTTTTAAAAGAAGAGGACAAGAGAATAATTTTTTTAAGTTGAAGACATCTTTATATGGCTTAAAGAAGGCACTAAGTGTATCATATGAAAAATTGATGAGTACTTCAAACATGAAGGTTTTGTAAATATTCCCTATGACCCTAATCTTTATGTGAAAAAAGAGTGATGTTGGATAAGTTATTTAGTTATTTATATGAATGACATAATAATTACAAGTAATCATGACATGTTAATTGATGGTACAAAGAAAAGATTAAGGGAAAATTTTAAGATGAATGATTTAGGATTGTTTCTTTATTGTCTTGGAATATAATTATGGGAAAATGATGATAGGATACTACTCTCTCAATCCAAATATGCACATGATTTGTTGGTAAAATTTAAAATGGATAATTGTAAAGCTATTACTACTCCAGGTTGAAGGGGGATGAAATTATCAACAAGTGATGACTCAAGATGTAAATGGCACAATATATAAACAATTAGTGGGAAGTATTAGTTATTTAACAATCACGAGGCCTAACATTGGTTAGGAAGTTATCCTAGTTTGAAGGTTTATGTTGTCTCCAAAAATTTCTCATTGGAAAGCAGATGAAAGAATTTTGAGATGTATCAAAGGAACTCAAAATTTTGGAATTGAGTATTTTTTGAGTGGTTATATATCTTTGATAGCTTTTACAAATTTTGATTGGGATGGATGTGTAGATGATCAAAAATCTAGTACATATTTTTATTCAACATTAGATCTCATACTATCTCATGGTATAAAAATTGCATTATCATTAATACAGGGAGAAACATGCTTCAACATGTGCAACTACTCATGAAGAATTATGGTTGAGGAGAATACTTAGTGCTTTATATTTTCATAAAAATCACCCTTCAATATTAAATTGAGACAACAAAATAACAATTTAATTGAAAAATATGTCTATCTTGCAGGAACTAAACATGTGGAGATTCACAATCACTACATCACAGAATTAATTCAAAATGATATGATTTAACTTGTTTACCGCAAAATTGAAGATCAAACTGCCGATAGTTTCACCAAATCATTAAATGAAAGAAAGTTTGTAAAATTTAGAGATAAATTAGGGGTTAAGGAAATTATGTAAATGGGTACCTCATCATCCATAAGACCCATAGAGGTAGGTGAGACCCATAAAGTGTGGGGGATTTTTTAAATTTGTGTGAACATAGAAGAATAAATTTATGGGGGATTTTTAGAATAAATTTATTTAAAAGAGGATGTGGACAACTGAATAGTCATGTTCTATAAAAGATAAAGACTAGATATACAACAAATATTATTATATTACATAGACCATCTAGATGCACATACCATCTAGAACTATCCTTTTGTATTTTACTCCTCCATTGTAATCTATAAATACCAGTTGAATGAAATCCTTAGGAAATAGATTAAAAAAAAAAATTGTTTTTGTGTTTGTAAGTCTAATATATCAGCAATTTGTGTATGTATGATATAGTGCAAAATTTTATGCAAATCTAGGTCTTCCATCACCATTTTGTTTAACTTCTTTAATAAAACTATTCAGCTTTATAACACACATTTCCAAACATCCTATTTTTTAAACTTACTAAAAGTTTCTTAAAGATATTTTTATTTCGGAATCTTCTTTATATATTCTAGGTGAGACACTACTTCCTTCTTTCATGGCCTCAAATCCTTGTCTCTTCCAATGAATTCAAACGAAAATTCCTCAACTACAACAACCATGACCTTTACTTCATGGTCTGCATTTCAATATTTAGATTGGGATATGTTGGTGATCAAATTAGTCTCGCCCTGTTTAATAGTGAAATTCCTCACGGTTATGCGGTCATTTGTCATGTTTTCTATCTCCCCGTAATGACGCTTGAAGAATTTTTCCTCCATTTGGTTGCCATGATCAGTCCCTTGGTCAAGGATCACTTAAAAGTCCAGAATTTGTTTTTCGTTCCTCTGTCCATATGAAAGAGTCTGTAAGTTGGGCGTAAACCTCAGGTTTTTCCTTTCCTTCCATTTTCCATAGCCACATTTTTTTGTCCCTATAATTTGTGTTCCAAATATCTATGGAAACGTGATTGGATGTGGCTTGGAGGATAAAATTTTGGCCTTATATCATTTCCAAACTCTCTATCCATGAAGAAAGATTCATTTTCGGGATCAAATAGTGTTTTTCTTACATTTTACTGAGTTTGAAGGGTGTGGTTTTCCTATCAAATTTACATCTCACCATCAAGTGGAAACGAGGCCCATTTTGGTTGGATGTGGATCGGTGGGGAAATTTTAAAATTCTAAGGCTTGCTTGATGAAAGATCATCCACGTGGAGGTTCGGCACTCATTTGAAAATTATCCTTTTAGTTTAGCCTTCGAGTTACGTCGGGAGAAATGTGGAGATTTCCACCGCCATGCTTAGACTTAGACAAATTTTTCATGCATCCGGTATAATTTTGGTGAACCATGGACACGTGGATGGGTGGCACTCATTTGAGGATCTGCCTCGCAGTATCACCGTAACAATTTTGACAGGAGACATGTGGAGGCCTCCGCTGCTCCACTTTGTACTTAAAATTTTCAAAGAAATTTTGAAAGGCCTGGGACACATGGAGGGACCGTGCCTATTTAGGGACCGACCCCTAAGTTTTATTTTGAAGAAGTACCAACAGTAACACTTGGAGGATTTCTCTCACTCGCCCTTTGCTTGGAATTTTCAATGGCCAAAGAAAAATGTCTCAGACCCTAGACACATGGCACCTTCCGCTGAACCTTCAAATTTTTTAACAAACTCTACCGAACTGAGCCACTTGTTGAGCCCCTGCTTGTTTGGGGTCTCCACTTTTGGTGAGCATCTCAAAATGCACCATTAAGACACATGGAGGCTTCCACTGGATCCTTTTACACCGAGACTTTTCAAAGGCCAAAAGACATTTTTCTTGGGCCTAAGGCATGTGGAAGGCCCGTGCTTGTTTGATACTTGCCTCTATGCTTCTCCTTTGCAGTTGCACCAAGGAAACACATAGACAACTATGATATAAAGTGGAAAAGAGGCAGAATCCATGGTTGCTTTGATCGCACTGCTTTTTCTCGCCATTTTTTCTCCAAGACTCTTGGAGATGCAAATATGCACTATTTTTCATCGTTCTTTGATAAAATTCCTTGTCATATATATGTAAAGTGCTATTTTATGGATTCGAGTAACTTAATTTGTGAGTTCAAGGATTTTTAAGGTCGATATTTTAAAGTTGGAATTGCTCAGTGCACTTGCAAAAATGGGAATTACCAAAGGAGATGGATGCGGGGTAGAATTGCAGAGGAAAGAGAGGGAAAAAGGATGAAATGATGAAAGTGTAGGCACAAAAGATGAAAAAGGTGTTGCCTCGAGAGCAAAAAATATTACCTGTCATATCCAACTATGTAGAGTCTCTAAAATGATTAAAAAGGGGATTTCTCGCATGATAGAATCAAAATGATTAGAAGGATTGCCAAAAAGTTGTGGCATGACATCCTAGTCATTAGTCGAGGGCCCAAGAAACGTGATCAGTTCACAATTGGTCCACCTGATAGCTTTTGGATCTGAATTTTTTAAACGTCACTATGCCTCGAGACAAATTAGTAAAATAAAAGGTCCCTTGAATATTATTCTCTTTATAATATTCAACAACATTGAAATCAAAGGTCATCTCCCACCAAAATCATTCAAAAACATTGAATCCATCTGAACCATAGTTTTTTTCCCCGTATATAAACAAAGGAAAAAAATATACTAACTAAAATATGCATAACAATCAGGATTTCTTAATATCTTTAGTAACCTTAGCCTTGTGTTGAAAGTATCTCCATCATTTAGAAGTGACAACTCTTAAGAGTTAAATTACGGAGTATTTAATGTATTTTTCCAAGGCTTTCTTCATAAAATTTGTGCAAAAGAAGGATATCTCCATATCCTTCATCAAAAAAAGGTTACACTAAGGATCCTCTCACCTTGGTTAAAGAGGCACAACCTAAAGTAGTGAGGACAGGTCAAATCCTCTTAAAGGTGCTATCCATCTCTCCACAAATTTGAGTAACAAAGGGCCAGTTAGATCTCATCCCTGGCTACAAAATGACACACACTATGATCTATTTGTCTCTAAGATCCATGTCCAATTTGTGTTGTTGCTCGGCTTGAAAAGGAGAACAAATTTGGATACTAATAGGATCAATTTGTTTATTTAAAATACCTCTTTATATCTTTTCTATTTCCATATTATCAAGGATGATTTCACTTCTATTTTGGGTTATATCCACTCCCACTCTAGAAGAGATTAGATCCACCAAAACAACACTAAAACCGTAAACATAATATTTTTTGGTGATATGGAACCATTGATGGTATGTGGGATTAATATACCTAAGCTTGCCTTCGGCTGGGCTCGGTTGTGACGTGGGAGACATTTATAAGAATCAATCGAAAAAGCGTAGAATATCTAAATGTTTCTCCAAAATGTTGATCTAATAGAATGTTATTGATATCAAATCTCTGTGAAATATAGGTGTATCGATGTTGTGGAGATACGCCAAGGCCTGAAAAGTTTATATGGATTTAGAAAATCGAGAGAAACCCACATTTGAAGTTAGATTGTAGTACCACTGTGTAATATGTTGGAAATAGATAATTTCACTCCACATGTTTTTCTATTATTAGGAAAAGAAAAAAACTTGTTTTTCTATGCATATTTTAGTTTTAATTAGATTTCCCTATTTTAAAGATAATTTTATTTAAAATACCTTTGTTTAGATGAAAAAAACATGCACTATTTGTAAATGATAGTTCTATTATTAGTATTTCTATATTTATAGAGTTATGTTCTATTGTTACATAAACTCCTCTATATATTAATGGCTATTGTAATCATTACAAACACACATAATGTATTGAGATGAATCTCAGTGATGAAGAAGATATATATGCACGTATGCTTATTTAAGTTTGCAATAATTGGTTTTATTTTCAATATATGATTATTTGAGTTTTCAATAATTGGTTTTAGTTCTTTTTTTTTTTTTTCTAATTTATACAAATTGGTATCGAGCATTGTTTTTGGTAGGTTTCTAAATTGATAGCAAGCTATGACTTCTACATCCGGTCTGGCAGACACTACAATTTGTAGGAAATAATTATAAGTATAGGTAATTAACCGGGAAGGAACTATTCGAGATCCTCAGGATGTGTGGGAAATCGTAGAGAATGGGTACAAAGAACCTACCGATGCAAAAATGTATAATTCACTCTCACGAGATAAAGAAAGATAATTTAAAGGAATTGTTAGTGCAAAATCATAAAGCACCCCAATTGAATCATTAGATCTACTTTTCTAAGGCAGATTCATTTGGTGTGATCCGCACAACATTGAGTTTTCTCCAAAGTGTGGTACTTAACAAATTGGAAAACTCTCCGATTAAAGGTTGGTTGTTATGTTTAGGTGCATGCGTGAAAACTTGTAAAGGGCATATTCTTAAACCTAATCTAAGTTATACAAAGGAGACAATGATAAAAGGAATGCAGAAATCAAACTAAGTTATAAGGTGATGCACCAAACCAAAAAAATGCATACAATAACCAAGCACTGAGATAACTGATCTTTGCTAATAGACACAAACCAAAAAAATGCATACAATAACCAAGCACAGATAACCAGATCTATAATGAAAGACCAAATGAAAGAAAAAGAGACAAGAAAGGATCTAAAATCAATCACAGATGTGTTTTATTGCTCTGTAGATTGATACAATGCATTACAAAGTGGCCAAAAGGTAGAAAACATATTACAGTCTAGTGGAAGGTCCTAAAACTCCACGAGTTCCTTTGCCAAAAGAAAAGGGGAGCCTGCAAAATAAAAGAATGTCCAACCCTTTACAATGAGTCTCAACCCAACATTTATAGATTCAATCGGAGAGAAGAAAGAGAGAGAAGCGGGAAAAGTAGGTCGAAGCTCAACCACTGCTATTAATGTCTCCTACAAAATCTACCCCAAATATGCCTTGATTACGTTGATCACTAGCTCAGGCGCTCGAAGGAGGAGGAAATCACGGAACAGGTCAAATCCGATCTGGTTGTTGAGGAAGATAGATCTCACATTAATGGCCTTGAAGATGTTTTCTCCATTTTCTCCTACCTAACCTCCCCAAACTTAAAGTTTCAGATCTTCATGGTGTGGGATAGGCTGAGATCTTTCCAATGGTGTCGATTTTTAATATTTGAGCCCCGAGATGAAGGATATGCCGCAAGCTTCAAAGTTTTTATCGGGTTTGTACAAAGGGATGAGAAAAACCAGTTTAAAAAATGGGCCCCCTATTTAATATGGGACATGTGATTGGTTAGCGCTTATCCGACAGAGGCCTTTGTATTCATTCTTGGAATGGTGCGGACTTGACATGTGGTTTCCTCCATCAGCCGTGCTTGATTTATTTATTTCTCGTCTAAGTCATTTTCTCGGTGGGGTCATATTTGTTGGTTGGGGTCATGTAGAGATCGGCACTTGTTTGAGAACCCTCTATTCTATTTGATCCTTGAAATAACATCATTTGGACACTTGACACCCTCGGTTGGTCTACCACCATGCATTGACCATTCAACTCTACTTTGTTCCCTTTTCGAGTCTAGACACGTGGAGGTTCTTTGCTTGTTGAAACTCCCTATCAAATTTTTTCCCTTGGAGGAGCGTAGAGTTGACACTTGGAAGCCTCCATAGGTATTCACACTTTTCAACGACCTCTCCCTTCCTTTTAGGCCCGGGGCTACATGGCGAATTGGTGCTCATTTGAGTCTCTGATTTTGGATCTACCCTTGGAGATGCACTTCTTGCACACGTGGTATCACCCGCCAACAATTCTATACTTAGCCTTTTTCAAGCCCGTTGTTACCGCCTTTTTACCTTGGTTGACTATTTGCTACGTGGAGGTCGGAGTGCGAGTTTGAGTCTCCGCCTTGGGCTCCCATCTTGGATTTGCCGAAGTCGACAACCGGATTCTTCCACTAGATGAACACTTTTCAATGGCCGCACAACTTTTGGGGCTCGAGAGCGTGGAAGCTCGCGCTCATTTGAGCTTCCTTACTCGGACTCACCCTTGGAGAATTGTTGCTTGGACACATGGCTCTTTCCATAGCATCCTCCATACTTACCCGATTTCTTGACTTGTTTTAAACTATTTTAAACCCAAGGACTTTGGATCTTTGTCATTTCTTCCCTTAACTACCCCTGGCTTCTTTGACATTCTTCCTCCTCCTCCGACCACCGGCGTTCTTATTCGAGCCTACCTGAAACCTATAGAATGGATTTAAGGCCCGGATCCACTCGACAAAGCCATCTTCTGGATTTCTCCCACATAGGGTTGTTTGACCTTCGCAGGCCCCGCCACTTCCATTATAGAGTCTCTCTCTGCAATCTGTTTGTAGGATCTGAACGTGATTTCTCAGGTCCTTTCAGTGCGGGGTCATTCTGATCCAATATTTTACCGCGGGGTAAAATATGGATAACAATTTGGCGACTCACAGGGGTATCTTCCTGCTAGATGAAAATACCAATTTCCTTATCGTATCCATTGGGCATGTAGTCAAGAACAATTATTTGATACTAGTCCGACCTCCGATTCATGAGCCCAACTATTTACACTCTCAATCTTCATAGGAAATCTTGGAATGATGGTTTTAAGAGTAGAAAATTTCACTTACGGGGCTTCATCTTTGTCAATGAGTTGTGCAAGAGCAACAATACAACAACACAACTATATATAAAATTCAAAATCATACATGCTCCAAGTAGAACATGCAGAGTGTGCAAAGCACTTAGGAGAAAAGAAACCTAAACTACAACAATACAATGTGCACAAGCACCTAGAGGAATGAGAAACTAAACTAGTATGTATAAGGTGAGAAATTCCTTTTTAGTAGCAGATTTTAAGATAGATTCCATTCACCAAAATCTACAAATATTCACCTTCTAATTTAGATAATTGGAAAGCATTGCTACTTTTACATTTTGTGACCATTTAAGGGCCACTCTAAATGGCATCAAACTTGGAATGCCTTCCTGGTTTTACCCAATCGTGCATCCCATTTCGTAACTAGGTCTCCTTCGTGGAAGGCCCTTGTTCTTGTATTCTTGTCGAAGCATCTCTTAATTGATGACATAATCCTTCTCTATTTATCGAAGTGCCTATTCTCCGGTTTCTTCCAAGTCTATCAGCTCGCATACCACGACCTCCATTGGTTCAAACTCGACATCTCCAATCGCTTCATGAGTTACAATGATGGCAACTCAGTGATATAGGCAACACTGCCTCTTTCCCATAGATGAGTTTGAATGGAGAGATTCCTGTAGACCTCTTGGGTGTTGTTTTATCAGCCCATAAGGCTGATTTGAGTTTCATGTGCCAAGTCCTTTGATTTTCGTCCAGAGTTTTTCTGACAATTTTCAATAGATTCTTGTTCGTGGACTCAGCTTGGCCATTACCCTGAGGGTAATAGTTTGATGAAGTGCTCGGGTAAATTCCATTCTAACGGCCCATCCCGTGATTTTGGATCATATAAATGCTAATTCATTGTCACGATATAATGGTGGCTGACACTCCAAATTTGGTCACTATCCCTTCATAGAAGTCTAATATGTTGGACTCATTAGCTTCTTTGAGTGCCACTGCCTTGGTCCACTTGGTAAAATAGTTTGTTGCCGTCAGGATCCACTTATGGCCTTGGCTCAAATTTGGGTTGATGACCCCAATGAAATCCAACCCCATTGCATGAATAGTTGTTCCACCGAAAGTTGGTGTAATAGGAGTGTTGATAGCCTCTTCTCTGCCTCTCGAAGAATGCACAGTTCCTGCACTTTTTGATCCATGCATAACAATCACTAAACACCCTAGGCCAATAGTAACCCGCCTTCATGATCTTGAGTGTTGTCACCCGTGAAGAAAAATGGCCACCAACTGCTTCATCATGGAACTCTTGTAGCACTCTTTCAACCTGATTTGTCCCAATGCACCTTAACAAAATGCCATTTATATCCCTCTTGAAAAATATGCCATCAATAAGAACATATAGGATGGCTCGTAGTCTCGAAATGTCTCCTTTTCATCTTATTCAATTATGGAGGACACGGGCCTATTTATAGGAAGTGTATAATTCTCTCGAGTCCAATAAGGAGTGGGCATATTCTCGTGACTATCCTCAAGTAGGAAAAAAATAGCTTCTTTTTCAGCACTTGTTTCTTCTTGCTAACTCCGAGTCCATCCGCTCACACAATCCTTTCCCATGGAATAGCTTAGTTACCTTAATCTCAATGTCATACTCCATAACACGAGTGATGCACCCTACACACTTTTCTTTCAAATCCTTAATGAGAAGGAAGTTTTAACCCCTGCATGGGAGACCAACAGTTGGATTTTGTTGTTTGAAACTAAATTCTTAAAATTATTCAATCCTTTGATCACCATCCAGGACTTGCTTCTCGATGAAGGATTATCTCACTTCATAATCTTCTAGACCCTGGCTAAAGAAAGCAATTGGCTTCTCTATGTCTTCTTTGTTCTATTGTACTAGGATTGCAAAAATTGTGTCACTACCTCCAAAGGCATATAGTATGAAGTCCTTGGAAAAATATGGATTTACGAGAGTTGGGGCCTGTGATATAGCTTCTTTGATGGCCTCAAAACTTTCCTTTCCTTCAATTGTCCACCTAAATTCCAAGCTCTTCTTCAACATCAACGTGATTGGCTTGACAAGGGCAGCAAAGTTTGGTACAAACCTGCAGACAAAATTTATTTTTCCTAAGAAGCTTTGAAGAGCCTTCTTATGGCTTGGAAATGGCAATGCTCTTATTGCTTCAACTCTCTCTGGGTCAATTTCCAAACCTTCCTTTGACACAATGTGGCCTAGAAACCTGCCCTCATGGGCCAAGAATATGCAATTTTAGGGTTCAATGCTACCCCAAATCGTCTACACCATTGAAACACTTTCCTTAGGTGAAAAAGGTTGTCTGTTGCATTTTTGGAGAACACAATAATGTCGTTTAAGTAGATCGGTACTATTTTATTGATCAACCCTTTCAATGCCATATCCATTGCCCTTTTGAAAGTGGCTCCAACCTTAGAAAATCCAAATGGCATTTTCCTATAGGCATAGGTGCCCCATTTGGTGGTGAAATCTATTTTGAACTGATCATCTTCTTTCACCATGATCTGGTTGTACCTTGAGTAGCCATCTAGGAGAGAGAATCTCTCTAATCTAGACACCACTTACAAGATCTTCTCCATTGAGGGGAGTGGGTAGTGGTCTTTGAGGGAAGCTTTGTTCAAGTCACAAAATTCAACACATAACCTAATCTCTCCACTCTTCTTCCTAACTGGGACCAAATTTGCAACCCAACTTGAGTGTTTGATTGGAAATATGATACTTTCCTCTATCATCTTGTTCAGCTCTTTCTTCATCAGAGGCTCAATATGTGGATTGACTGGTCTCTACTTTTTCTTGAGGGGCTTAGTAGTTGGATCTAATTCGATTGTGTGTTCAGCCTAAATTTGGATTGAACCCCCTTAAGTATTCATATCCCCAAGAAAATACATCTGGAAACTCTTGAAAAAGTTTCATGAATTCATACCTTTTTTGCTCGGTCACCACTTTGCCAATTTGTATTGTTTTTCCTTCTCCAAATAAAATTGGCTCTGAATCTTCCCCTTCGATTTGCATGTTGACCTTCTCTTTTCGAGACTAGTCATTAGGGTTAAAGATAGACTCCAAGGTCACCAATCCTTTTGAAATATTATTTGTATGTAGCTACACTATTTTATCTCCATATCTTTGCTGCTCTAATGCTTTGATTTCTAAGCGAGAATTCAATCTCTTCTTGTAAAAATTGACGATCTATTGATCATCCTCAAACACCAATCGGCATGTGTTATTATCTGGAACTTCCGGTCTCACAATCACATAGATATGTGGTTTTCCTTTGTCTTATTGATGTTGTCAACCACATCAAATGTTGCTCCAATCATTACAAACCTCACAACAGCTCCGTTCTTCTTACGGCTATGGACATAATGTTGAAGGCTTCAAATCCTTAATGAGGTCCCACACCTGTTCTTGTAACCTTTGAGAAAGTAATTCTTGACATCATTTTTCCTTTGACTTGATTGGAAACTACTTCACTATCACAAAACACTTGCAGGTTCTTGATTCCTCATCTTCAATCCCAATGCAATCCATGAACTAAAGCCTCATATCCTACAGTGTTGTTATTTTAGTAGGAAAATTGAAATTCAAAGGATGAATAATATTTCATACCTTGGGGGACACGATCATAGCCCATCCTCGGCTCCTTGTCTACTCCACGTGTCCATAAAGTTGAATAATGTTGTTTTTTATGATTTTGTGTCAAATGGGACCTTGTCCAATCATCTCCATGGCAAATGAAGAACCTTAAAATTATTTGGGTGGGGAACACATCTTAACAATGCCATATAAACTTCTTATTCCTTGGCATATTCCATAGCATCGATCCACCCATATTTCACAGATATGTGAACTCCAATAACATTATGTTAGATCAACATTTCAGTTGAAAAATTAGATATTTTGAGATTTTTCGATTACTTCGTATGAATGTCTCCTATGTCACAACTGAGATGCAAGGAATTCTTAGGTATATTGATCCCGAATACCATCAATGCTTCCATCACACCAAAAATCTGATGTTTACAGCTTTCAACGTTGTTTTGCTTGGATCTAATCTCTTCTAGATTAGAAATGGATATAACCCAGAAATAGAAGTGAAACCAGCCTTGATAATTTGGTAATAGAAAATATCTCGAAGAGGTATTTTAAATAAAAAAATTGATCCCAATATAAATATTGGAATAGACAATGAAGTAAATGTGATGGTTGTTATAGTTGCGAATATTTGTTTGAACTGATTGCAAGATACAGGATTTTAGGCCATGGATGAAGGAAGTAGTGTCTCATCTAGAAGAAATAAAGAAGTTTTAAAGAAAAATATCTTCAAGAAACTTTAAGTAATTTTAAAAATAGGATGTTTGAAAATGTGTGTTATAAAACTGAATAATTTTAATAAAAAGATAAACAAAATGGTGATGGAAGACCTAGATTTGCGTCAAATGTTGCACTATATCATACATACACAAATTGTTGATAGATCAGACTTACAAACACACAAATAAATTTTTTTTTGAATGGAATTCCTAAGGATTTCATTAAAATGTTATTTATAGATTACATTGGAGGACTAAAATACAAAATTATAGTTTCGTATGGTATGTGCATCTATATGGTCAAAGTGCAATATAATAATATTTGTTCTATATCTAGTCTTTTTCTATACGTAGACCATGACTATTCATTGTCCACATCCTCTTTAAAATATATTTATTCTAAGAATACCCCATAAATTCATTATTCTATGCTCATAAAAACTTTAAAAATCCCCCACACTTTATGGGTGTCGCTTACCTATATGTTTCTTATGGCTGATGCAAGACCCATTTACATAATTTTTTTAACCCCTAATTTATATCTAAATTTTACAAACTTTCTTTCATTTAATGCTTTGGTGAAACTATCTACGTTTGATCCTCAATTTTTTAGTAAACAAGATGAATCATATCATTTTGAATTAATTTTTGATGTAGTGATGGTTAATCTCCACATGTTTAGTTCTTTTAGGATAGACATCTTTGTCAAATGAATTATTCTTTTGTTGTCTCAATATAACATTGAAGGGTTATTTTACGAAAACATAAATCACCGAGTATTCTCCTCAACCATAATTCTTCATGGGTAATTTGACATGTGAAGCATAATTCTCCTCTATTGATGATAATGCAATTCTTGGGTACTTTTTCCTAGACCATGAGATAATACCACATCTAATGTTGAACACAAAATATGTACTATAATTGTGATCATCTACACATCCGTCCTAATTAAAATTTGTAAAAGCTATCAAAGATATATACCCACCTGCAAAATACTCAATTCCAAAATTTAAGTTCCTTTGATACATCTCAAAATGATTTCATCTACTTTCCAACGAGGAATTTTTGGAGATGACATAAACCTTCAAACTAGACTAATCGCATAAGCAATGTTAAGCCTCGTGATTGTTAAATAACTAATACTTCCCACTAATTGTTTATATATTGTGCCATTTACATATTCTCGAGTCATCACTTGTTGATAATTTCATCCCCCCTTCAACTGGAGTAGTAGAAGCTTTACAATTTTCCATTTTAAATTTGACAAACAAATCATGTGCATATTTGGATTGAGAGAGTAGTATCCTATCATATTTTTCCCATACTTATATTCTAAGACAATAAAGAAACTATCTTAAATCATTCATCTTGAAATTTTACCTTAATATTTTCTTTGTACCATCAATTAACATATCATGATTACTTGTAATTATTATTTCATCCACATAAATAACTAAATTACTTATCCAACATCACTCTTTTCACATAAATATTAGGTCATGCGGAATCTTTACAAAACCTTCATGTTTTAAGTAGTCATCAATATTTTCATATGATACCCTTAGTGCTTGTTTTAAGCCATATAAAGATTTCTTCAACTTAAAAAAATGATTCTCTTTTACTCTTATCATAAAGCCCTTCGGTTGTTCCATGTAGATATCCTCTTATAGCTCACCATTAAAGAATCTATTGTTTACATTCATTTGATGAACTTGACATTTAAAGTTAGCATCCAAAACAGGTTTAGGCCTTATTGTATTCATTGTTTCCAACTAGATAAAATGTCTCACTAAAATCAACCCCTTCTTTTGTGAAGATCCTTTTCAACACAACATGCTTTTAGTTTTCAATGCATCCATCAGATCTAAACTTAGTATTATAGATCCATTTAGTGCCTACAAAATATTTACCTTCGAAATTTTTTGTCAATTATAATAAATTAATTTTTAATAACGATTCATACTCTTCTTATCATTGCATGTTCCCACCCTTTCTTTCCTTTTACTTCTTTATAAGATTGGGGATTATTTACTTTCTCTATTCTATTCATTAAGGAATAGTTAACATGATGATCCTTTTTCTTAATTTTTCTTACGTTTTTGATAAATTTCTCAAAGACTTTTTATTTTCAATGGAGGGTTTTTCTCATTATCACTATTTTCTTCATTTTCTACATCTTCAACTTCGAAACTATCTCAAAAGTAGATGTATATTCCTTATGAAGATATTTATCTAACACAAAATACCTAATGATAATTAATGTAATGCCCAAAAATTTCCCACACGAGACCCAAGACAAAACCCAATGATTAGTTAGGAAATTTTACATAATATATATTTTTAAACGGGTCAGAATAGCAGGATGACCTTCAACTAAATTTATTTATTTCTCGGTTAATAAATCCTAATTTTTAATTAAAATTTTCTTATTATTATTTTAATTTAATATTTCATGCTTAAATCCCCTTCAAGGGTTCTCGTTAAATTTTGTTAATTAACCCTTACAAGCCATTAGCTAGAATACCCTTATTACAATATTTATTTAATTTAGTATTATATTTCCAAAGTCATTTATTGACTTAATATTCTATGGCTAAGGTCAAACTTACCCTAACCTTATGATTTAGTTCAAATATATTTTAATCCCTATTATAAACATTGTCTAGTTATCATTGTGTAAATTTAATTTAATTAACTCCTAGATTCAAAGCCATTTAAAAAATTCACTAAACTAAAACAATAAGGTCACATTTTAAACTTATCTCCTGACACCCACCTTTGTTTAGTGGCCCCATTCACAAGTTACACATACATTTTATTTAAAATCATATTCCCACCAAAATCCTCACCTAACTTTTGTAGGGTTGAATCACAACCATTAGATGGATTCATTTAGAGCCCTTAGATCTAGGTATTCAACTAACCCTAATCATCCTTATGAAATGCTCTTCTTTTTCCTTATTTTCTCATTTTCATTTTGCAAGTTTGGGAGGAGAAGAAGAAGGGAGGCCATGGAAATATCATTCAAGCTCAAGGATGGATACACATTTTTATTGCTTATTCCTATTTGTAACCCTCTTCTAGGGTTTTTTTAATTGTTATTTGTTATTGTGCAATTTATTTGCATTTTCCCTATTTGGGTATGGGCATTTTTTCCCCATTTTTAAATCTGGTTTGAATAGTGTATATACACCAATTATTTGGGTATATATATATATATATATATATATATATATATATATATATATATATATATATATGTATGTATGTATATATAAAATAACATACTTTTAATTTTAGGTTATAATAAAATATATATTTTGATAAGAAAAACAAATATATATTTATTAGAACTTGAAATTCTGAAAAAGTGTGTGTGTGTGTGTGTGTATTACATTGTATATTATATAATAGCCACGTATAAAAACACAAGATTGAATTTATATTTCCATGGTTACAATTTTTGAACAGTCGCCAATATTTTAAGTCGGCAACTTATTTTAATAAACTATGGTCCGCCACCTAAATTCTCCCCACTCGACACCAAGAACAACCTACGTTTAGTTAGGAAATGTTAAGGAATATATATTTTTAAAGTGTTCCCAAAAAATATACTGAGTCCATGACAAATGATTATCAAAACATCCTACACAATACTAGAGAGAGAAATTCATCCCTAGCATGAGATAGATTATCTTCTTGCGGGATGCGAAGAAGAAATTTCCCAGACGCGGAAAGAGGCGCGGAAAGAAAAATTTGTTCCACGCATGGAAGAGAGGCGTAGGAGAAAATATTTTTTCTCGGGTGCCCAGGATAGGCGCAAAAGAGATTCCTTTTTATCCCGGCACACAAGATAAAGGCAAGAGGCTTTTCATCTTCTATGAACTTCATAAGGGCATAAATTTTGATAAGGAACTTCGTTTTTGCAAACGAGGAATTTTCAAAATATCTCGAGCGTTCTCTTTGCATATTTAAAACTTAATAATTTAATTTGGATAAATTTTTAAAGGTTAATTATTAAAAATGCTCTGTAGGATTATAAAATGAAAACTGGTAACATTCGACTTATAAAATTTTGTTCAATTTGACCTCCTTCCTTTCTCAACATGCCAAAAAGACATGGAGGGTTTCTCTTAGAGGAATTTAGGATGGATTGCAAGGGTCAATTGTTAGATTGAAGGTCGATTCGAAATTTCTCAATTTTGACAGCAAAATGACTACAGTTTTTCCTTTGTTCGATTTGAAAGGATCCTTAACCATTTCTTAAGTGGTTTAGTTTGTTTGGGGGTGCCTTAAACATATTAAGTTCAATTCAATGTTTCATTTTATTTTTCATTGTTGTAGGGGTCATTCTGTACATTTTTGATAAAAATTTGTAGAGTTTACAGTGACATAAAAATGAAGTTTATACATTTCAAAACAGAGATTAATCTATTTCTTTTGCCACACTATAAAAACATTGAATTCATTCCATGCTAGTTTTAAATAGTTATCTTTCCTTCAATCAAATGTAGAAATAAGAATGCAGCTTCTATTTTTTTTTCAAATCATACATTTCTTCAAAAACAGAGTAATGTATTTTCTTCATACATATTCACTTTTTCATCTTTTCAACAGAGATTTCAAAATACAATTCAAAAAAATACTTCCAAATAACACCAAATTATTTGAACAAGGTAAACAACTTCCATTGATTCAAAACGATTTCTTTACATCTTTCTTCTTTCATTCCTCAAGTTCAATATACAGAATACAATTTCCTTCTCATACATTCAAAAGGGAATTTAGTTTCCAAACATAGTAAGTTATCAACATGAAATATATTACATTGTCATCCACTTGAAGTGATAAATGGTTCACAAAAATAATTCTCTCAAAGGATCAAAACTATCTTTTCCTTTTCTCGTAATAGCAACATGCAAATCCATCATTCTCCAATTTTGATCAGAAAAAAGGTAGGGGAAAGGCAATCGCTCTCCACCCAACAAAGACATCCAATGAAAGAAGAAGACATCCTTCTTCATTGGCCCCGAGCCCCAACCACAAAGTAATAGAAGATGTGTTTCAACTCATGGCAACAAAAGGCTTCCACACACACACATGTAAATTCATCTTTAAAACACATTCCAAAACAAAACAACAGTTGTACAACCACATGAAAGACAACAAACAAAACTCAGGCTTCTTCATGCTAGCCAAAGGAGAAAGAAACGATGGGGGATGCTACTTATGCCTCCCAAAAGGAAATGGGTATCACCACCTAAGAAAAATCCATGAAAAAATATCATTTCAAATCCTCGACATGCCCTTATGCCTCCCCAAGTACCCCTTATCATCACATTTCTTTATGCCTCCCTAACCTCTTATGGCACCCCATAATGAGTAAAGAAATGCAAGCTATTTCTTTTACAAGGTTGAACCCAAATCACAACTCCTCCACACTTATACCTCTTAAAAACACTTATCTCTTCCTCAAGAGTACCCCATAGTCTTCTCCTACACCATCCCTAAGCCATCTACCCAACTAGCCAACAAATAAAATAGCACATGCAAACATTCAACCATTTACGTATGCATAAAATAAAAGTGGAGCATTTCAACAACGAAGCTCCTACCTCTCCATGATGGAGTTTGTTCCAAGGTTCCAAAATAACAAGCTTTCCAATGTAAAAATTCCAAGATCAACAATCCACAAGCATGGAATAATCTCCAATCTTCTTCAAAAGCAAGAGCTCTCAAAACCAAAAAGAAGTCTCCCAAAATAAAGTGATAAAAGTGAAGCAACCCAAAAACAAGCTAAGGAATTTAAATAAATAGAAGAGGAAAGAGAAGAGGATGAGGTGGATCCATGTAGGATGCCACTTCACACATCCTCAACCCCAACACCAAAGTCAAATTCATTCTCCAATGCATAATCAATAAGTGGGTGAATAATATGAAGATTTACTTACACACTCAAACAAGCCCACACCCCATAAGGACTGAAATTAAAACATGTAAGAAAAGTGCAATTACAACATTCAACATGACTTACAAAAATGCATAAAGAAAGTCTAAATTTAACTCTCCAACCATAGGTAAGGGTAGTATACCAATTTAAGAGGCATGGGAAAAGTTTAACTTGTCCCACAAGTCTCCAAAATCAGCCTCAAAGGACAAATTCAAATTTCAAAGAAGATGAAGTGTTTCTTACTCCAAAATCAACTTACATATCTCTTACACATTACTTACACATTTCCTACAACATTTTAATTCAAGGCCAACAACTCTATTAATTACTTTATCATGACATATTTTAATTAATTAACTTAACAACATGATTACCACAATATTGACACCGCATTTAATAAATAATGAAATGGTCAATGCACCACAAAATAAACACATGCAAACATTAACAAAGGAACTGAATAAAAGAAAAAATACATAAAATCCTTGGTCACATTGAAAAGTGATTCCCCCCATGGGAATCCCTAACACATAAAAACACACACAAACCAATATAGTTGTCATGGTGAACTTGTTGAATTCATATAGAATTCCAATGTGGTTGGTCTCGATCCCCGATGTTTGTTGTGCTATTTTAAACCTCAAAAATACAAATAACTCCTTCGGCCTCATGGACATTGTTGATGGTGAATCACAACACCCCTGAATGTCTACAACTCGATGCATTGAGACTCTCAGTGTGATTGTATAACATGGAGCTTTTCCCAAGTGTGGGACCTTGCGAAAACGGAAAAGCTCTCCGGATGAAGGCCGGTTCCTATTCCTCTATTCAGATGCACACGTAAAAATGCAGAGGGTTTACTCAAAACCTAAACTAACTTGCCAAGGAGACAGGGTAAGAAGATGCATAAAATAAAACCTAAACTACAAAGGTGATGCACCGAGGAATGAAGAACACCTGTCTTGCCAATAAACACAAACCATAAAAATGCAATGCAAGATCATGCATCAGATAACCAGATTTGCAGTGAAAGATCAAGAGGATGCAAATGAACACAGAGAGGGTTGAGAATCATCCACATACATGCATTATTTGCTCCAAATATTGATACAACACACTACAAAATGCCAAGAGGAAAAGTTGCATTACAGTTTTTAATGGGAGGTTTGAACTCCACAAATTCACCTGCCAAAGAGAAGAAGGGAGGGGCAAAACAAGAATGTCCAACATTTAGAAAGAAGCCCCTCCTTACAATTTATAGGAAGAATGAGAGAGGGAAGAGAGAGGAAATCCAAATCTACCCCAACCACCTCTAGGTTGCATTTAATTCATCTCATTATGGTGGTAGGTGAGAACCCTAGCAAACCCAAAAAGTGGTGAACTGTATTTTGAATTTTAAAGAATTTTTTCCCACCCAATTAAATATATCTAGTTGTAGTTGGATAGAGGACCTCGTAAGCTTTCTGAAAAGTCCAACCTTGCATGAATCCGAGCTCCCTGTGAAAAGTTGTGGCCATATGAATATCTATGCTGTGGTCTACTTACATGCCTAGCGCTCGAATGTTGTGCCTCCCGAAGATGCGCCATAGGCGCATTCATCTTCATGTCGACATACCATTACGTGCGCCAAGGTGTGAATTTTTTTCATGTCGACATTCTCTTACTCCGCGCCATGGGTGCATCCATTTTCGTGTCAACACCTTTCACATGCCTCTTTACTCGCGCCATGGGCGCATCCATTTTCGTGTCAACACCTTCCTTCAGCGCCATAGGTTAATCCATATTTGTGTCGACATCCTCTTACCTACGCCATAGCGTGAATTTCTTCGTGTCGACACTCTTTGTTGTGCGCCCTTTACATGCGCCAAGGCGCGACTTTTGCCATGTCGACACTTGGGTTTTGAGTTCCTTTGATTTCCATATTCTTCAGCTTTCCTATATCTACCCGGGGGGAAAGATATATACAATGAGATATATCAAAACATCCAAATGAATATAAATATAATTTCAAGATCATCAATATATATGTGAATCACAACAATCATCAAGACAATCAAAAATATCACTTACAATTTAATCCACAACTATATCATCATCAATTTTAATTCAGTTCTCATTTTCTAGGTCTACTTAAAATATCCAAATATTACAAGTTCGAACAACGTCTATAACATAACCATGTCAAATAGTATATCAACATCAATATATAAAATGTCTCTAATAATCATCACACATCATATTAGAATCAATGTTAACAATAAGCCATGATCAAAAATCTAACATGATACTTAATCAAAACTATAATAATTTCCATGATATAGTCAACGGTTGTCATGATCGAGTATCAAAAGGTGTTAAATGGAAGTGGGCACTACATCCTCCTCCCTTTAGACTCGACTTCCTCCTTGAAGTCACCGGAACAGATGGGGAAACTAAACTCATAACAATGTAGCATCCTCCCAAGTAGCTACAGTCTCATCATATTTGTCCCACCGCACTCATACCTAGTCATTCTCTCTCGCCTTCAAGGCCCAAAATCCTATGATCTATAATGCGAATGGGATCCACCATCACCTACCCCCGATCCCACACCTTCAATGAGGTCTAATCAAGCACATGAGAAGGATCTCGCAATATATATCCTAAGGACTAAAACATGAAACACATCATGTACGCGAGAAAAGCTAGGTGGAAATGCTAGATGGTAGGCCAAAGGGCCGATATGATCCAAGATCTCAAAAGGACCAACAAATATAGGAGCTAACTTAGAACCTTTTCCATAATGGATAAGGCTCTTATGTGGTTTGACATGAAGGAACACCTTCATGCCCATATAAAAACTAGGGTCGGTCATATGTTGATCTCGCAAACTTCTTCTACCTATCCTATGCCTCCTGCAGTCTCTGTCTAATCGAAACCACCTGTTGCTCCATGTCCTATAACAAAGCTGGTCCAAATGAAACCTTGTCCTCTAATATGTCCCACTAAGAGGTGTCTTGCACTCTCTTCCATAAAATGCCCGAAAAGTCACCATGCCTATAGAACTCGAAAACTATTATCGTAGGCAAACTCCACCAAGTACAAGTACTCCTCCCATCTTGATCGATGATCAATAACATACATCCTAAGCATGTCTTCTAAAATCTGATTCATCTGGCCCATTTTTCTCGGGGTGATGTGTTTTTCTGAAATTGATCTTCGTCCGAGAGAATGCTACATGGTAGTCTAAAAATGGGAAGTGTACAAAGGATCGCAATACAAATTATCTTCTTTAGAATCCTGCAACTTGACAATCTCATCCAGATAAACCCGTTCCACTCGCTAACTATATTAGTGGTCCTCACCAGAGAAAAGTGAGCCACTTTTGTCAATTTATTAACCGTGACCATGATGGCATTGTGGTGATATATCGACATCGGTATCCCAACAATGAATTCCATGGAAATGGTGTCCCACTTCCATTCTGGTATAGCATGAGGAAAGAGAAGGCCAGCTGGATGAAGATGCTTGGCCTTCACATTCTCGGCACTCTAAACAGTGACACAAACCGAGCCACATCTCTATGATGTCCACTCCAATGCTACAACCTGTCTCAAGGTAGTAGGAATCTTCGTCACCTCGGGATAGGTTGAATAGGGTGCATGATGTGCCTCTGTCAAGATTTCCTACCTCAAGCCTCTGTCTGTGGGAACATAAATACAAACTCCCTGCCTAAGAAGTCTATCTACCTCTAATGATAAACCATCAAACTTCCCCTCAAGGGGTCTCTGGGACTCGATCTCCACTCTCACTGCAATGTAAAATTTGTCAAGAGGAAGCTACTTTTGTAGAATCCTACACCACAAATTTATGCCCATCAAGTGGCCATAACCACATGTCTTCGCCTCGATGAGAGTGTATGCAACCACATTCTCCTTCCCTTTCACATGCTCTATCTCCATATCATACTCATAAAGAAACTCCATCCAACACTGCTAACGAGTGTTGAGATTGGGCTATGTGAAGAGATGGTGAAGACTCAAGTGATTTGTCCTAAGTGTGAATCTCGACCAAGAAGATAGTGTCTCCATCGAACTAAATCATGCACAATGCTACAAGCTCAAGATCTTGAGTCGATAATTGAGGTCATAATCCTTGAGTTTGCGAGACTCAAAAGCCAATAATCTGATCCCGCATCAATACACCTTCAAGTCCTCGCCAAAGAATAATTTGTGCATATGAAAACTCACCCTATGTATCTCGAAACTGCAAGAATAGGTGTTGTAGTGAGACATTCCTTTAGTGTCCTGGAAGGCCTGCTCACATCTTTTCGACCAAAAAAATCTCCTTTAATAACTCTCTAACCCCATGAAGTTGCACACCTCTATCACACTAGTGGGTGTTGTCCAATCCATGATAGATTGAATCTTAGAAGGATCGACTATGATACCCTCCCTAGAAATGATGTGACCCAAATATTGTACCTCTATTTGAAAGAATGCACACTTCTCTAAGTTCCCGTAAATTTTCTACTCACGAAGACACTGAAGAACCTGGCAAAGGTGTCCCTCATGCTCCTCACGCATACGTGAGTAAATCAAAATGTCATCAAAAAATATGAGCACGAAGTGATCTAAGAAATTCCTTAATACCCCATTCAACAAACTTGTAAATATTGTGGGGCCATTCATCAAACCAAAAGGCACCACTGTGAACTCATAGTGCCCATATCTCATACAAAAAAGACATCTTATGAATATCTACCTCCGTAATCCTCAACTTATGGTAGCCTAACTTAAGATCAATCTTAGAGAACACTATAGCTCCCTTCATCTTATCAAATAAATCATCTATGTGTAGAAGGGGATACGATTCTTGATCGTTACCTTGTTCAAATTAGCGGTAATCAATACACAACCACAAGGATCCATTCTTCTTCTTCACAAAAATCACCGGCGCACCCCAAGGGGATACACTAGGACTGATTAGGCCTTTCTCCAAAAGTTCCTCAAGCTACAACTTGAGCTCATAGAGTTCTAGTGTGGTCATCCGATAAGGTGCTCATGAGATAGGCTCTACTCCCGATAATAGGTCTATATGAAAATCAATCTCTCACAGGGTGGTAACCCTGTAGCTCCCCTAGAAAGACATCAAAAACTCTCTCAAAATGGGATGATCATCTAGAGATGGTCTACTATACCCATCCTCAAATATGTCACTAACTGTGATAGTATACATCGATAACCCCATCACACATAGCGCTTAACCCGCATAGAGGAGATGGTGCGAATGGAAATAGGTGTTCTCGACCCATAAGATCACCGATGAACTCCTAGATCATCTGCACAAGATATGATCTTGTGGTAATAATCCACTTTGGATATTTGTGATGATAACCAGTCCATGCCCAAGATAACTCCATAAGATCCCAACTGAAGGATACGAATATTCGAGGTAGCGGTGAAAGGTCCCAAATCCACTACACACTCCTTAACTAAGGAGTCCACTGAGATCTTGGCTCCCAAAGCCATCTCAACATCCCAACTAAGACCCTACCTAACTGCCACTAGCCTGCATCACTCTACTAAAGATGGTGCAATAAAATAATTTGAAGAACCAGAATCAAACAAAATAGAGGTAGGAATACCACCAATGCTACCTGTGGTCTCAATCACGGTACTCTGATGCTCAACCTAGCAGTTCTCGACCACTACATAGATCTGATGATTGCATCCCATGTCACCAACGGTAGGCTCTAAGATCTATGTCTTACCCTTGTTAAGAGGGTTCTGAGGGAAATCTCTCCAAAAATGTCCATCAACACCATAACCAAAACAACCGCCTGATCCTCTCCCATGTGTAGCAAGTCTGGCCGGTACTCTGGAGGTATGTGGTGTGGATCCTAATGATCTAGCTATGGAATGTTGAGGTATCTGCTTGTGAGCTCCTATTGATTGAGCCCTCTGGGCACCCTATGTCCTGATGGGACCCCTAGGAGGAGGCCCCATACTTCGACCTCTGTGTGCATCAAATCTTTGTGGAGGTCTATAAGGTGGGCGGGACTGCTGCTGTTGTTGCTGTGGTCTAAAATATGACTATGTTGATCCTCTGTCCACCACAAGGAGGATGTACTAACCCCCTGGATCTGCTATCCTACATCTATGTATACGGCTCGAAGTCAGTTTCTAGCCTCGCTCGTTCTTCACCCGAGTCACCTCTACTTTATAGGCCTTCTCAACAGCCTCATCTAATGTCTATGGACAATGGATCCTCATTGCACCTCCAAAGGTGTCTAGATTAAGGCCTCGGATGAACCTATGGAACCGTACCTTCTCATCCCGCATGTAATCAACATCCGGTGGAGTATGAAACTACTATAAGAGATCTACTCTCATACTCATCCACTACAAGAGATGTCTGCTTTGAAGTTCATGAAACTCATCTATCCTATGTTGTATGAACCTCCGTGACAAATATATAGTCCTGAAACACTCCTTAAAGAGCTCCCAAGTAACATTCTCAGAATCCATGTGGAGCTTCTGCTCCTCTGTCTTCCACCAAACACCTTCTACGTCTCTTAGTAGATGGATCGCAACACGAGCTTTCATGTTACTAGAACAAGGGCAGATCTTGAAGCATCCACTCAAGCTCACCAACCATGCCTCTTCCTGAAATCCACCTATGTCACAAGAATAATGTGATGGCCGTAGCTTCAGGATCTCCTTGATGTGGTCTGAAGCTGTAGTCTGACGACCCCTAGGCCTCCCTGCATGCTCATCTCTAAGCCTAGGGCTCGAGACCTATCTCTATGTGCTGAAACTCAGTCTCCCTGTCTCCTCTGCGGTGACTCGATCTAATCGAACCTCACTATTATGAGGAGTTGAACAAGCCTCAATGGATGTCACCCTATCGTGTCCAGGACTAATCGTGCTCCTGGTCCATCCACGGAGAGTGTGTTATGTTTGTGGAGCCTATTTTCATGTTAGAGTATGGTACACCTTCCATGTGTTACACTCGAGTATTTTTACACTCGAGTTATTTTCATGGGTGGTTCATTAAGCCATGGGTAATGGGTAACCGTTATGTGCTATTTTTGGGCCCATGGTTTTTTCGGTCTTTTTCCCATTGTTTTGATACCCACGGTTTTTTTGCCCTTGGTTTTGATACCCACGGTTTTGTATCAAACTCGCAGATTATTGTCTATTTATATGGTCTTATGCATATGATAGATGCACAAGCAAATGTATGCAGCGCAGATGTGTTTTGAATTCGGTTTGTGAATTCTGTCAGAGAGTTTGTTGAGCATAGCTCCAAACGGATCTCGGGGTATTGTATTGAGAGAGTAGTGGCTTGTAATAAAATATGAGCAAGTGATTCTTGGTGGACGTAGCCCAAATTGGGTGAACCACGTTAAATCTTTGTCTCTTTGTGTTGTGTTATTTATTCGCACTTTTATTTCAGATCTGCAATATTTTTTCGCATATTAGTTTCTCTACTTGCGATTCTGTAAGGGATTATTCCGCATATTTTATCTCTTATTCCCTAACAGAGTGACATTGACATCCGAAGTGTCTCAAAATCTGTGGTAGGATAGCTACTAAGACATGATCGGGTGATGGTAAGTCTAGGTCTATGTGAAATGACCCCTCTTCTTTTCGTGCCTCCTGCACAAACCAAGAATGAGTTAGTTCTACATTCTAGGTTTTACTCAGTTTTCCATGTTTACTAAGATATGTAATTTCCAAAAATTGTTGTTTTCTACGTTGAAAAGCGTGTTAGGTTTACTATTTTACTAGGTTTAAAGTTCGTGTCTCAAGTCTCATAGTGTTCCCAAGGGTCCAAGCTTTGAACCCACAACTACGATACCAAGTTTGACGCCACCTAAATTCTCCCCACTCGAGAACAAGAACAACCTAGGTTTAGTTAGGAAAAGATAAGGAATAATTTTTTTAAAGTGTTCCCAAAAAAATTCCATATTCCATGACAACAGTTATCACAACATCCTACACAACACTAAGAGAGAGAAATTCATCCCTAGCGTAGATAGATTATCTTCTTGCGGGGCGCATGGAAGAAATTTTCCTAGGTGCGGAAAGATATTTTTCTTCCGGCCATGAAAGAGAGTGCGGGAGAAACTATTTTTTTCCCATTCATGCAAGACAAGCATAGAAGAGAATCCTTTTATCCCAGTGCGCAAGAGGCTCATTTTCTCATGGCGCTGAAAACGGGTGAGCAAAAGACTTTTCATCTTCAAAGTGAATTTTAGAAGGCCCTAACTTTTGATATGGAACTCTATTTCTAGAAAATGAGGAATTTTAAAAATTCTCTCGATGTTATCTTTGCACAAAACCTTAATAATTTAATTTAGATAAAATTTTAAGGGTCAATTGTGAGAAAACGCTCTTCGGGATTATAAAATGAAAATGGTAACATTCGACTTATAAAATTTTGTTCAATTTGACCTCCTTTTCTAAACATGCCAAATAGACATGGAGGGTTACTCTTAGAGGAATTTAGGATGCATTGTAAGGGTCAATTGTTAGATCAAGGTTGATTCAAACTTTCTCAATTTTGACAAAGAACTGACTACAATTTTGCCTTTGTTCGTTTTGAAAGGATCGTAACCATTTCTTAAGTAGTTTAGTTTGTTTGGGGGTGCCTTAAACATATTAAGTTTAATTCAATGTTTCATTTTATTGTTCATTGTTTCATGGGTCATTCTGTACATTTTGATAAAAATTTACAAAGTTTATAGTGACATAAAAATGAAGTTTATACATTTCAAAACAGAGATTAATCTATTTATTTTTCCACACTATAAAAACATTGAATTCATTCCATGCTAGTTTTAAATAGTTATCTTTCCTTCAATCAAATGTAGAAACAAGAATGCAACTTCTATCTTTTTTTTCAAATCATACATTTCTTCAAAAACAGAGTAATGTATTTTCTTCATACATATTCACTTTTTCATCTTTCTAATGAGATTTCAAAATACATTTCAAAGACAGAATTCCAAAGAAAATAAAATTATTTGAACAAGCTAAACAACTTCCATTGATTCAAAAATGATTTCTTTGCATCTTTCTTCTTTCGTTCCTCAAATTCAATATACGAAATACAATTTCCTTCTCGTACATTCAAAAATAGAAAACAAAGTACATCTATTTCACATTCAAAAGGGAATTTCATTTCCAAACATAATAACTTTTCAACACGAAATATATTACATTTTCATCCTCTTGAAGTGGGAAATGGTTCACAAAAAGAAGTCTCTCAAAGGACTGTCAAAATTGTCTTTTCCTTTGCTCCAGAACAACAACATGCAAATCCATCATTCTCCAATTTTGATTGCAACAAAGGCGGGGAAAGGAAACGCTCTCCACCCAACCAAGACATCCAATGAAAGAAGAATATATCCTTCTTCATTGGCCCCGAGACCCAACAAAATGCAACAGAAGATGTGTTTCAACTCATGGCAACAACAGCTTCCAAACACACACATGCAAATTCAAAATTAAAAACATAGTCCAAATGCAGAACAACGCTTTTACAACCACATGAAAGACAACAAATAAAATTCAGGCTTCTTCATGCAAGATAAAGGAGCAAGAAACTATGGGGATGATATTTATGCCTCCCAAAGGAAATGGGTATCACCACTGAAAAAAAAACTGCTAAAATACATATCATTTCAAATCCCTGACATGCCCTTATGCCTCCCTAAATTACCTCTTATTCCTCACATTTCCTTATGCCTCCCAACCTCTTATGGCACTCCGATAACAAGTAAAGAAATGTAAGCTATTTCTTTTACAAGGTGGAACCCAAATCCCAACTCCTCCACACTTATACCTCCCAAAACACTTATGCCTCCCTCAAGAGTACACCATATTCTTCTCCTACATCATCCCTAAGCCATCTACCCAGCTAGCCAACAAATAAAATAGGACATTCAAACATTCAACCATTTACATATGCATAAAATAAAAGAAGATAATTTCAAAAACCAAGCTCCTACCTCTCCATGATGGAGTTTGTTCTAAGGTTCCAAAATAACAAGCTTTACAATGCAAAAATTTCAAAATCAACAATCCACAAGCATGCAACAATCTCCAATTTTCTCCAAAATCAAGAGCACTCAAAACCAAAAAGAAGTCTCCCCAAATGAAGTGATAAAATTGAAGCAATGAAAAACAAGATAATGAATTTCAATAAATATAAGAGGAAAGAGAAGAGGATGAGGTGGATCCATGTAGGATGTCACTTCACACATCCTCAACCCTAACACCAAATTCAACTTCATTCTCCAATGCATAATCGATAGGTGGGTGGTGATATGACAGATTTTACTTAAACACTTAAACAAGCCAACACCCCATAAGGATTGAAATTAAAACATGTAAGAAAAGTGCAATTACAACATTCAACATGACTTGCAAAAATGCATAAAGAAAGTCTAAATTTAACTCTTTAACCATAGGTAAGGTTGGTATAAAAATTTAAGAGGCATGAGACAAGTTTAACTTGTCCAAAAAGTCTCCAAAATTAGCCTCCAAGGACAAATTTTAAAATCTTACTCTAAAATCAACTTACATATCTCTTACACATTACTTACACATTTCTTACAAAATTTTAATTCAAGGCCAATAACTCTATTAATTACTTTCTTATGAAAAAATGTCATTAATTAACTTATCAACATTATTACCCATAATATTAACATGCCAATTAATAAATAATAAAAGGGTCAATGCACCATAAAATAAACACCTGCAAACATTAACAAAGGAACCAAATAAAAGAAAAACTACATAAAATCCCTTGGTCACATTTAAAAGTGATTCCCCCCATGGGAATCCCTAACACAAACAAATACAGTTGCCATGGTGACCTTGTTGAATTCATCTAGAATTCCAATGTGGTTGGTCTTCGATCCCCAATGTTTGTTGTGATATTTTAAACCTATAAAATACAAATACCTCCTTCGGTCTTGTGGCCATATCAGAACATCCAAATGAATATAAATATAATTTCAAGATCATCAATATATATGTGAATCACAACAATCATCAAGACAATCAGCAATATCACTTACAATTTCATCCACAACTATATCATCATCAATTTTAATTCAATTCTCATTTTCTAGGTCTACTCAAAATATCCAAATATCACAAGTGTGAACAACATCTATAACATAACCATGTCAAACAGTATATCAACATCAATATCTAAAATGTCTCTAATAATCATCACACATCATATAAGAATCAAAGTCAACAATAATCCATGATCTAACATCTAACATCATACTAAATCAAAACTATAATAATGTCCATGATATAGTCATGTAAAGGTCGTGATCGATGTATCAAAAGGTGTCAAACGAAGTAGGCACTACATAAACAGTGGTAAGGTTTATGTTTTATTGGGGAGGAGTTCGCCGACCCCACCTCCCATCTCATATTAAGGGTGGGGTATGCGACCTCCCTCCTCTCCCGCTCCCAAACTATATACAACATAACCCCAAATCGCCACATGACGGCTTATCCCAATTCATTCACAATGTTATTTTTAAATAAGTTTTGTGTTTATTATTATTACTATATATATATATATATATATATATATATATATATATATATATATCTATGTATATGTATATATGTATGTATATATGTATTATTGCATTTCTAACATTGACATACATACATATATACATATACATATACATATACATATACATATATATATATATATATATATATATATATATATATATATATATATATATATATATATATATATATATATCTATATGTATATGTATATCTATATCTATATGTATATGTATATATATGTGTATATATATATATGTATATCTATATATAGATATATATATATACATACATACATACACATATACATACATATACATACATACATACATATGTATGTATGTATGTATGTATGTATGTATGTATGTACATATACATATACATATATATTGTATATGTATATGTATATGTATATGTATATGTATGTATATGTATATGTATATGTATGTATATGTATATATATGTGTATATCTATATATATATATACATATATATATATATATATATATATACACACACACACATATACATATGTATATGTATATGTATATGTATGTGTATGTATGTGTATGTATGTATATATATATATACTTAATTTAAGAGATAAAAAAAGAGTTGAATGATATAGTTATATACAACGCAATGTAACCACAGTTTTCTACCTATACCTATAAGAGTAAAATTGAGAAAACTAATAAAATTCCTTATTCAACCTTATATAAATTTGCAAGGAGAAGATCTTTTTTTTTAATTCTAAAAATCTAAACAACTACCTTCTTTCTTACAACAAAATATGAGATGTAACTAAAATTTCAACATTTTCAAGATGCCTACTTTTCAATAAAAACAAGAACTATTTCCTTTCTTTCACAATGGAGTAAATGACATTCATTTCAAGCAACCAAGTGTATTTTCAAAACAAGAACATCAATCTTTTAAAATGACACAAATCACACTTTGGAGGCAATAATTTAAGTTGAGTATAAGCTTGGATTTAGAGAGCTTAAATTTCATTTTCAAAACCATTTCAAGGTTCTTATTCCATCTAATAATACAAGACTTGGTAGTTTCATTTTTACAAGAACTAAACCATTTAAAATGTAAGTTTTCATTCCATAACCTCTTGGTAAAGTATACAAGATGGAGGGATTTCATAGTAGCAATAGAATTTTATTTTTCTTACTTTCCAAATATACATACATTTTGAATGCTTAATACAAATCAAACTTTCACAACACATTTACAAAAAGTTGATAATATTTAAAATACAAGTTACAAGCCCTCCACTTAAGTGGAGACAACATGGAAAAATTATTTTACAAAGAGGGATCTCTTCTCATTTTCTTCAAGTGAAACTATGGCCAAATATTCACTTGAGCTCCACCATATTCTCCAAATCCAAATCACAACAACAAAATATGGGAGTAGGCAACTTTCTCCACCCAACCAATAATCCAATGAGGAAGAGAAGCCTTCTTCCTCATTGGCCTCTGAACCCCAACAATAAAGAAATGAGGGTATATGACAACAATTGGAAACTTTACATGGCTTGCACAACTATATTCGAACAAGACATTCAACACAATAAACACAACACCAAAATCACAACAAACATGCAAGTTTCCAAAGACAAATGTTCAATAGTCAAGCTAAGAAAAAGAAAGGAAACATGGGGATCTACTTATGCCTCCCAAGGGTTTGGGTGCCCACCTTAAAGCCTCCAAGATGCTCAATCACATACCCACAAGACTCTTATGCCTCCCTTAGAAAAAAACTCTTATGCCTCCCTCGGTAAAACATAAAAGATAAGCACAAATTTCACTTATATACAAGGTGAGACAGCCACACCAAACTCCTCCTAAAACACCCAATAATAATCTTATGCCTCCTCAAAAAATATCTCAATTTCCATTTTATCGTACACAACCTAAAGTCCATTATATTTCCCAAACTCACAAACATACGAAAATCATCCATTCACAACATTTGCACAACAAAATAACATAAAGAAATATATGGGTGAAGTCCCTACGTTTCCATTACAAGAGTATCAAATCCACAAGTACAACTCCAAGATTTTTCCAAGTCTCAATCACGCATAAGCCAAATCCAAAGCTTCAACAAGAACTTCAAAAGAAAGTTTCTCCCAAAATGCAAGAGTTCAAATAAAACAAGTAACCTCGAATGATCAGACAAACTTGAATAAATAGAAAAGAGATGAGGGAGAGGTGATGTGGCTCCATGTAGGATGCCACATCATTTCTTCTCCACTCCACATCACAAGAAAAAACCCAATCCCCTAAGAAAAATAAATTGGTGGTTGAGGGAATGACAACCCTCTTACACACTCAAACTCAAACCCACACCTCTAAAGGACAAAATTAAAAACATATGTAAGAAAGTGCAATAAATAACATTTTTTTGTCTTAAAATCACATAATGGGGTCTATTTTTTACCCCTTAACATGTAGGGATAGTTGGAAGGTGAAATTAAGAGGTGTGGGGCAAGCTTAACTTGTCCCACAAGCCTCCAAAAATGGCCCTTCAGCCTGAATTCGAATTTGACATACAAGGTTAAGTACACTCAGAAAGCAATAAAATCCTTTCAAACCCAACACAAACCAACAAACACCTACTCACATTAAATACCCCCATTTGGTCACATCCTAAATTACAATAATTAATAAATTTTAATCAATTTAAATGGAGAATTTAAACTAACACTAATAAAGGTGACTCATAATACTAAAATAATTCGAATACTCACAAATAAATAATACAAAAATGGAAAACAACATATTTATTCAAGGTCACATTTGAGGCCACCCCGAATGGGGACTCGCTAACCATCTAACAACAACAAAAACATACAATTACATAAATTGTCAAGGTGTCATGTTGCTTAATACCTCAAATTTCTTCATTGTTGGTCTCTATCCTCTTTTGTTTATTGTGTTACAATTTCCTACAAAAATAAAAATAAAACCTTTCGACCTCATGGACATATTAATGACATCAACATAATAAAACACACAAATATGCATATCAATTCACATCATCAAATATCATAACCAAACCGTCACTAAAATCAAATAATTCGTTAATTGTTTACAATTCCAAATATTTTGATTCTATCAATTCATCAATTAGCAATAAGATCAAAAAACCAACTAAATCATCTAGAAAAATCTATATATATAATCCAATGTGTCAGTACAGTAGTAGCTATAGATCATCAAATACTGATATGTCAATCCATGCATATAATCCATCATATAAGTCACATCATGTCAAAATTATAACACATCCATAATGTCTATCAAATAAGCTAATCAAATATAGTAATGTCCATCTATCAATGTCTAAAGATCAAATATGATAACAATGTCTATGGCTCCAATAAAAAGTGAGAAAAATCATAGTAATATAAATGTCGAAGAGGAGTGGGCACTATAATTAATTTTTGAGTTTGATGATCATATAACCTATAGCCTTTAAATAGTTCACTATAACCAATGAAGATATATTTCATGCCTTTCTTATCAAGTTTCTTCCTTGATTCATCAAGAATACGATCATATGCATTACATCCAAACACTCTAAAATTTGACTCATGGATTACTACCATACACTACCTCATGAGGTTTCATATTTCTTATAGATTTTATGGGAGATCTAATTAATATGTACTAACAAGAATTATTACTTCAGCTAAAAAGGTATCGGGAAAATACTTAGTCTTGAGAATCCACCTAGCCATTTATTCTAAAGTTTTATTTTTGCTTTCTATAACCCCATTTAGTTGAGCTTTTTATCTAATTGTTAACTACCTTTTAATACCTAATTTATCATAGAAATTTCGAAACAATTTTGTGATATACTCTCTTTCATTATCTATTTGAATAACTTTATTTTTTCTCCCACTCTCATTTTCTAATAGAGATTTAAATGTCTTAAAGTTTTCGGACACCTCACTTTTGTTCTTGAGACAATAAATCCATCTTTTTTTTATAGAAAACATGAATAAAAGTCAACACATATGTTGATCCTATAAAGGAAGGAGAAGGAAATTGACCAATAACATCACTATACACAATCTCAAGTTTTCTCTTTCTCTTTATGACCTGTTATTCTCAAAGTTATTTCTATATTGTTTCCCATAAAAATATCCTTTACCTGATTTGAATCGAATGAATTTTGGATGACCATACACCATGTCTAATTTTTGATCAAACCTAAATTTTGATAATTAAGGTGCCCAAATATTATAATCCATAACACACTAATATTATCATGTGATGCAACAAGAGCATGAATACATGTATTTATTGCATCAAATTTATATATCCCCCCATCTGAAGTACTTGATGAAATCACTTTATAACCATGTTTGATATATATCCTTAATCAAAAAATTATCGTTATAAAATTCAACTTTGAAACCTTGCTTTGTGATTTGACCAATTGAAAGAATATTCTTCTATAAACCAGGTACATACATCACATTAATAATACATTTTACTTTACCAATATTCATTTAAAGAGGAACATCACCATGGCCCCGTATACTATAAGCACTACGATTACCAAGAAATATATTTTCACTTTCACATTCTTCATCTTTTTCATTAGATTTGAAACTTTCTTTGATAAAATCCATATGTTTACTTTCTCCTCAATCTATATACCAAACAATCATTTGATGTATCTTGAGCGAGATAAGGATGCAATGAAAAGAATGCATTCCCTTTCTACTTGATTTTTCATGTTTTTCATTTTCTTTCTAGACCAATTGTGGATCTTTGGATTCCTTTTTGTACATTCCCATTGAAAATGGTCCAATATACTACAATTGAAGCACTTCACCTTATGCCATTGTTTCCTTTTGTTATCTTCTCCTTGGTTCATCATTTACTTGGATTCTATACCCATTTTGTCTCAACTTTACATCTTATTACCTTTGAATCTTCTTCTTCACATGTATGCTTTCTCGGTAGATTTAGTTTCATCAAAATTCCTTCTAACTCTCTATTCACCCTACGAAAGTAAACACTTAATTTTTCAAATGTTAGAGTATCATTCTTACCAAAAACTTGTAAGGATGTGATTAGATATTCATACATTGTGGGAAAAATATTTAGAGTTATCTCAACTAACGATTTCTCTTCAAATTTATCTCCCATAGCCTCCAACCGTAGACACTAAATCCTGCACTTGCATACATTTCTAGGTCCTAATCACATACTACTATTCATATGATTCTTAAGCTAGAAAACTAGTAGTTGACATATATCATTCACCTCCTTGATTTCTATATGGTTGTACACCCCATGACCTAGTATGACCTTCACCACTTTATCATTCCCGGCTCTAAAACTAAAGGATTGCCTAGCCAAGATACCAGTGCCCATGTGCCCTCATCCCCTTTGGGTGGCCCCAACCTCTTTGTATCTTACTTGCCTCATTTTAGCATCTTTTATCTTTTTGGAATATTGTTTTCTTTTGGGTCATCTTTTTAGTTTTCAATTACAAAATTCAAATAAGGGAATCATATAAATAGAAAGCTATGTGACCATAATAAGGGACCAATCTCTAAGAATCTATTATCATCTCCTAAGGTTAAATCCAAAGGAATTCTAAGAGCGTCAATACATTCATCTAGTTTAATTCAAGGGACAAGGGACTACCTTTTAACATACACACATGGGAGGGGAAGTTAATTTTTCCATACACAAGTCTATTTACATTCTACATCTAGCTATTACTCAATATCAAGTGCATATTGCACAAGATATTCCCAGTGGCACAATTCTATGCACACGCACATAGAAGTACATGGATTACGAGATGTAGTGCGAGTGCTCAATCGTAAGTTCACTTTTCTAGGTGACCGAGAAGGTCATTCGACGCCCAATTGCATATTTTTCTTCTTAAAATTTGATGCGTTTTGTGGTTTTGTATGATATCATTTGTTTTACATGTTATAGGTAAATTACGAGGACATACGGGAAATCAAAACCAAAGGTTAGAAACCACCTTACAACACAAGAAAAACTAGATCCCGAGAATCTTCATAGTCATAGGCATGTACCAAAGGTCTCGATGCCTAGGTTCACTATCCCATTTCTAGGTGCCCCTGGTATAGCTTATTACGGCACTTGAAGAATTTATTGAGTAGAGTAACAAAAATTCACCCTCCTATTTCATCAATTTTCTAGTGCATAACACTTTGGGATCAACAAAAAAATTAGCTAAGTCTAATATTCCCTCTCTTGCACTTAGGGTTTTAATTTCTATTTGCTTATTTTTGGATCATACTTTTGCTTAGGCATTTATTTATCTTATGTGACTCTGCAATATCCTAAGGGTTTAATAATAAATCATTTTTTATTAAATCATTTGGTGAACTCTGACTTTTGAGAACTCTTGGATCTTTCTTCAATATCATAAGTTTCCTCCCCCATGGATGTCTCCATCCATGCCTTTGTGCAGATAATCCTAATTGTGTATATAGACTCGGATCTTACTTAGCTAGGACCTATATTCCTCCCCATAATTCACCTGAATATGTGTATCATAAGTTTACTTCAGCTCTATCTCTCGGTGAAGACAACACTCCTTTCACATCAAATGAGTTTCCTTCTCAATCCATGTTAGAACATGATCTCCCTTTATATTCATGTTTGCATCAATAACATTGGGGTTAAACGTGCCTTATCTTAAATTGGATCGGGGATTAACATTTGTAATATCACATTTTTCATCAAATTTTCCTTTATCGTGAATTTTTGCTCCTTCATCTATTTCTATTCATGGATTTGACAATATTCCCAAGCATGTCCTAGGTACTATCCTACTCCTCATAACTATTGGGCTATGTACACTTCCTACACCATGCCATGTGATGCCCAATAATATTAATTATAACATTATTCTTGGGCGCCCTTGTATCCATGTTATTCATGCGGTTCCTTCCACTCTTCTTACATGGCTTAAATTCCTTCATCAAGGATTTTCTATGACGCTCCAATAGATCCATCACCTTTCACATACTATAATTCTATTGAGCCCTCTATAGACAACCCTAGATATTTTTCATCTAGTCAACATTTCTCCAAATATAGTCTTGGCTATAAGTATTTGCTTTGTTTTGGTTTGGTAATGGTTTAGGCCCACATACTAAGGGTTTGTAGAACCATGGGTTCTCCACACTCATCTCACAAGCTCACTTGGGATATCATCTTCCTTATAGATCTTCTTCGCAGGATTATACTATTTTACATACTTCTTCACTTCCTCTCGTATATCTAGAACTCATCAGTGACTCTACTTCTACTACTTGGCCTGATTTGGACACTTTTTCTACTGATGACTCTCTTCTAGAATACATGGGGTTTATGATCACCTCCCATATTTCCATCATAAAAATTGTTTTCATCATTTCTTAATGCTATCGCCTACTTTGGAGAATCGATGCACCTACCGAAAGTGTTGATGCTCGACACCATTCCTCTACCGACCCATATATATTGGACTCGTCAACTCTTCTAAATGAAGATAGCATTCAATATAACCTTGACACTACTAACAATATGTGATGATATTAAACATGTTCTTCATGAATTTTTAAATATATTTTCATTGGACTATAGTGATATGCCTAGTATTATTCCTTCAGAGCCATACGCATAACATCATCCTTAACCCGGTGGAAAACTTGTTCAACCAAAAGCTTGCAAAATGCATCGAGAAGGTCACACTATTAGTCAAACAAAAATACAATGACTATTAGGACGTTGGATTTATTCATGCTTTGTATTATCCTTACTCGGTGTCTAACATTGTGCTCATTATGAAGTGAATGGTAGGGTATGTTGTTGCATGGATTTTCATTATCTTAATAATGGCTATCTAAAGGATAGTTTCCCATTTCCGTACATTGACGCCATTGTTGATTCTACCGCTAGATACGATATCATTTCTTTCATGGATGGATTTCTTGGTTATAATCAAATAAAACTCAATCCAATGATTAAGAAAAAACTTCAATTACTACACCATCGGGAACATTGTGTTACAATATCATGCCCTCCCTCCTTAAAAGTTTTGGGGCCACCTACCAATGAGAAATGATGCATATATTTCATGATTATATTGATTTATCTAATACGAGCTATATTTATTTATTCTTATAAGGTTAGTGATACATTTTATGACTCGATACTCAATTTTTATATTCCATTTAGTATCTCAATGTGACTACTTGCCGCTGGTGTTTTATACATGCTTGGAGGGTGAAAAAAAAGAGATATGGGTCGTGTTCACATATGTGGAGCCATGCGGAAAAGGCAAGAAACTACGTAGTTGACATAAAAAAATTAAAGAGGTTTTTTTCTGGATTATTGCTAATAAAACCCTAAATTGTATGTGTGTTGTGTCTTTTTCTCTTATTACAGGGGCATAGAGAAGAAAATGTTGTTTGTTTGTAGTGGCATTGGCGTGTCTCACAAAAGCTAGCGATGATTGTTAAAACCCTAATTAAAAGCTTTCCCTTATCGCTAACAATGGTGGCTATCGGTGACATATTACGTAAGATGGACAACATAGATCCATATGTCTTTGAACATCGAGATCATCTTTCGTAATGGTATATGAAATAGTTGGTGGGTTATGCTGTTATGAAAGAAGAAAAACTAAATATTATTGATTTTCAATGAGATGGTTTGTGAATAGCGTGTGAGGGTAGTTTATGTGTATGCTTGATTGCTTTTAACTCTTTGACTTCTATCGTATTATATGTATAAATTGTTTGTGTTTATCATTAATGTTGACTCCATTTTCTTGTTTCAAGGGAAACATTTGCATCGTTCTTTTTATAAAATAAACAAAAGTTTGATCACAAAACTGGTGGGTGTAAATTTAGTGGAGGCCTAGGTGTCCTGTCATCTTCCTCTGCCTCTTCATCATCAGCAGGATATTATGGCTTTATTTTATAAAGGCATTTGAACTTGATTGGTTTTAGAGGGCAATGGCGGTTTAGGTGGCGAAAAGTTGTCATTGCCATAGTTTTTATGTCTCACAATTTCATACTTTGGATTCTAAGTGCAATCTTATAGGTTGTGTTGAATTAGGATATTCTTATGATAGCTAACATTGTATCATATGTACAGATTAGCACTTGATTTAAAAATTACATTTTTATATATTTACTTTATTTTATATTTATATCGTTTGGAATGTGCCTATAATGGCACATTTGTTTGGTTTTTTATTGTAATTATACCTACTAGCAAATGAAGATATATTCTTTTAGCAAGATAATGTGAGCTTATTAAGGAAATGCTGAAATTAAGTCAATTCGTTGACGTTTGCCTTGCTTTTAGTTTTAAAGCGACACAAAATCAACTCGGCTCCCATAATATCTAAACTAGAATAATTACGTCGAAGGTGTTTTCACGGTGGAAATCCCCTCCCATATGACAACAAGCGATGGCGTATATTGTCTACATCAATGACCATCTCAAGGGTTAAAAATTACTGACAGTCGAAAATTTCACATCACCATTTGCATCATCATCAAATCCACTTGTAACGTGTAAAATCCACATCGAAGTATAAAGCGAGATTTTGATAAAACAAAAAAATTGAAGTCGAGCCCTTCCATGCTCTGCATGCTTGGTCATTTTTTGTTTCGCCTCAAATAGACATGGTTGTGTCTATATCAAGTCGGTGCAACTAATCAGTATGGATGGATCTCCTTGTTGCTAAAATATGCAGCCCTCATTCTCCACACTTTCCACAAATATCTCCTCCAATTTTCGTGCATATGCATCAAAGCCATTACATTTTTATGGTATGTTCCATCCCAAAATTTACCTTCCGCTTCGCCCTCCTCTTCTTCCTTTCCTTCTCTCCTCCACTCTTTATTCTTGTGCGCAATCCTTTTCGGCGGTCACATTAATGCACTATCTGCATGTGATTGCTAAGTAATAATGTAGTTTTACTCCATTAGAATGTTGGTTTTTTTTTTTTTTTTTTGTCACCAGATATTATATTTTTAATTAGTCTTAGAAAGAAATGTATTTGATTGAAATAGAATGCCCTTCTAAAGTATCGGTTGGTAATGTTCATTTGATGACCTCCACGAATTTTGTCATGCACTGAGATGTCAAGAAAGCGCGTGGAATGTAACGAGTGATGACTGTTGCGATGGAAACGGGGTGCAATTTCATGGAAGCGACGACGCTATCGCCGATGGTAAAAAAACAGTTACGTTTGTGTTTTTGAATTGTGTTGCGGTAATGAAAAGGATAAGTCAAATTGGCGTATTGACTCCGTTATTTTGCTATTCTTTTCCTCGAGGCCGGGATTTCTTCATCGGCTTCTTTCTCTGCTATTAAGCTACGAATCATGCTCCCCTGTTTACTTCATTTTTAGTTTTGTCTACTACTTGTAATATTTTGGAAATGGAAGGGCTCTGTCTGCGCTTTGTGTATCTCGTCCTCGCAATATCAATATCGTGGCTTATTTCATCCTGTGGAGCTTGTGAGGAAGCACTGAAATGTGGGGAGTATGTTTTCGGATATCCTTTTGGGCGGAAGGAGCGGCTGCGGCGACCTTGCGCTTCAGCTCGACTGTGATTATGAAGAAAAAAGCCTCTACTTAATATCAGTGGCCGCCAATACTACATACTTTATCCGTATTGGGTAGAGATAATCGATAAGAGGATAACAGTAATTGAGAAGAATCTATTGAACCGATATGGATGCAATCCATTGTCGAGAAACTACACAGCGCAGGCCTGGTCTAACCCTCAATTTCGTATTGAAGATGGATACAAGAACGTAACTCTGTGGGGAGTGTGCGATGCAGGGTACAGAGACTACCCGACTCTAACTGCTTCATTACAATGTAACTCTACCTGGCACTACAATTTGACTACAGACTTGAGGCCGCTGAAAAGATGTCAATCGCGAGTAGTGCTACCCGTAGACCAATCAGTAATAAAAGTGGATCAAATTGAAGATGGGCTGAAAATAAGATGGAATGTCAGCTCAGATTGCATGGAATGCGAGTCAAGTCAAGGGATATGCGGTTATTACGATTCGATGAAGTTTTATTGCAATTGCAGCGGCACCGTGCATACAAAGAAATGCCCCGCTCGTAAGAGTCTTATTTCCTTTTCTTTCAAGCTAAATCAGGAAATCATTTAGAACTTGATTTTTTAACGTGAACGAAATTGATAAATGCAAATCGTATGCTACGTGAGTTACTTTTATTGATATAAGAACTACGCATTCAATTATAAATTGTTACTCACAAAATTTTTGATTCGGCACTTGCAGACAATTCCAAGTTAAAGACTCTTGTTATTCTAGGTGAGCATCCCTATGCCTGAATTCCACACTATTTTTATTATTCTCAAAAATAATTTTGGCTCCCCAAATACATTTAGACTTCGAAGTGAAATAGGGAATTTGTATTAGATGTGTTTGTGTATCATATTGCAGGTTGCTCCATTGGAGGTGCTGGCCTGGTAGCAGCACTTGTTTTGTTTCTCATTTATTACGTGAGGATGAGAGAAGTGCCTCTCACCCAAGGGCTAAGTAGGGATTTCCATAATTATCACAGAAACGACATGGAAGCAGGTCGGCCTGGGTATATGATCGGTAGTTTGTCCATATTTCCCTATCAAGAACTTGAGCAGGCAACAAATTTCTTTGACGACAAAAACGAGCTTGGAGATGGAGGATTTGGGGCAGTATATCTGGGGAAACTTCAGGACGGACGAGTTGTGGCGGTAAAGAGACTCCATCAAGAAAACTCTAGAAGGGTGGAACAATTTATCAACGAGGTACAAATCCTATCCTCCCTTTGTCATCCAAACCTTGTTCGTCTTTATGGCTGTACAAATCCGCAGAGTCCGATGCTGCTGCTTGTTTACGAGTTCCTGTCAAATGGGACCTTGTGGGATCATCTCCATGGCAGCCGAAGAACCCTGAGAGGCTTGGCTTGGGGAACTCGTCTGAACATTGCCATAGAAACTGCTCAGGCCTTGGCGTATCTCCACAGCATCGATCCACCCATATTTCACAGAGATGTGAAATCCAATAACATTCTTCTAGACGAACATTTCAGGGCAAAAGTTGCAGACTTTGGGCTTTCCAGATTGGTGCCTGTGAATGTCTCCCACGTCACAACTGCTCCGCAAGGCACGCCCGGGTATCTTGATCCAGAGTACCATCAATGCTTCCAGCTCACCGAAAAGTCTGATGTTTACAGTTTCGGGGTTGTTTTGGTGGAGCTAATCTCTGCTAAAGTAGCAGTGGATATCACCCGAAATAGAAACGAAATCAGCCTTGCTAATATGGCAATAGACAAGATAAGAAGAGGCGTTTTGGATGAACTGGTGGATCCAGATTTGAAGATTGAAAAAAACCATGAGGTGAAGGTGATGGTTGGTGCAGTTGCCGAATTGGCGTTTGAATGCCTTGCAAGAGAGAGGGATTTCAGGCCAGACATGAAAGAAGTTGTATCTCGACTGGAAGAAATCAAGCAGTTGCAGGAAAGCAAAGTATCTAGCAGGCATATAGACATGACGTCCACAGTCTCTCTAAATGCAGTAGAAGAAAAGCTGCCCATCATGTCTTCCGACCAGATCACTGCGCAATTCCGAGGTTGTTCTTCATGCTAGCTGGATACGTCTAGCCGATATGATTTTTAGGTTTTCATTTATTTGTCTGGGGTATGTATGAATGAAGTATATATACGCTAATACTATTTTCTTGGCAATGTATAATAGAGTTCTTATTTTTAAATTAGTTAGGACCGAATATATGATTTGAAAGTTTTTCAGAAAATTTCTGGGTGTTTGAAGTTCCCTTGTTCGATTTGCTTAATGAACTGTGGACTTATTTAATTATTAAATGAGTTCCTAAAATTTGAATTTACCGTATCTTTCAATCATGATGTATCTATAAAACTACCTAATGCAACATTTTCTTCCTCTGAGAAGACTTCGCTTTAAAATTGAGTAGGTGCATAAAAAACCTACACTAGACCAATAAAGTGTCTCATCCATGTCCTCCTCGAATAGTTGAATAGTTTGCCTTTGGTCATTTTCTGATGTGAAATTTTGGTATGTGATTCTTTAATATCTTTCCTCTTATTTTTTTAACCAAAATTGTAGTTGTATTTATTTTTCCTCTCCTTCTTTTCTTGGCTATTAGCATTTTTTTAATAAAAGTGATATTGTAATGTATAAATTATGGGAATACACACCAAATTTTATAAAAAATTTTTTTAAATTTTTATATTTTTGTTTACAAATAAATTTATTCATTCATAAAAAAACATTAAATCAAATTAGCTAAAAATGTCAGCATTTTGGACCAAAGTTAATGGTAGGAAATAATGTTTATCATACTAATTATTAAGGTAAGACACCTTAAAGTGGCCATGGGAATATTTGGAGGCAAGGTCAAACTTCTCAATGTTAATCTCTCTGTAATATTATAGAGCAAGTCAATTCTTATGTACGCTTTGATCTCTATTTAAAATGTATAAAAAAATTGTAAACATTTAGTTAAATCGACTAGCGACGTCAAAAAAGAGGTTACGAGTTCACAACAAAATACATTCATACTTGGGCCCCTCCTGTTTGTTTGTAGCAATATATCTTCATACTTTTGCATTTTATTTGTAATAAAACATCTTTGTACTCTTTAAACAATTTTTTTGTACTTGGATTCCTTTAATAAAATATCTTTGTACAAAAATAAATAATGTAGAAACTTTCCAAAAATGTCTTAACTGACTTAATAAATTTGAACCCTCATCACGCATAGAAAAACACTAGTTCCAATCTTGATAATCATGAAAAAAAAAACACACAAAACACACACTTCAAAAGGGACAATTAATTGTCACTTGAATAGCCATTAAAACGGTACCCTATGATGATCTCTAAGTAAAAGATTAAAAAAACCAAAAACTCTATATTAACCAATTAAAAAGCATATAACAACGGAATCGATTACCATATGCTCTACGATTTTAAGATAATATTCTAAAATGTCTTACATCTATCATTTTCATTTTTTATACGACCACCCACTCATTAAAAATGAGAGCCGGAACCCTTTCTATAAAACGTGCCTAAAAATATTGTAAAAGGATTAAAATACTTCCTATTTATAAATCTGTAATGGAGAGAGATTTAATTATATAATCCATCTATCATATTTTCCGATAAATTCAACGGCCAAACCATTCATCCAAAGAAAAATTATAAATGTTATTTTTAATAGAAATGTATTATAGTTTGTTTTTGGAAAATGTCATCCGAGTGCTACCGTAATCTTTCATTTTTTATATTCAATAGCCTGGCGCATTATCTACGTCAAACAGAAAATCATAAACTAATTATAGCTTCAAAGTCTTCGTAAATTATACTTTTCATTAAAGACTTCCGTATAGTAATGCAGTCAAGTCAAATAAGCATCTTGACTGGAGAGTGTCTTCGTCGTTGTTTCGTATGTCTATTTTCTTCTAAACAAAAGGTTGATAATAAAACAGGTGGGTGTAAATTTAGTGGAGGCCTTGGTGGCTCGTCATCATCCACTGCCTCTTCTTCATCAGCGGGATATTATGGCTTTATTTTATAAAGGCATTTGAACTTGATTGGTTTCAGAGGATAACGACTATTTAGGTAGAGAAAAGGTGTAGAGAAAAGGTGTCATTGCCATAGTTTTTTATGTCTCAAAATTTCATACTTTGGCTTCTGTCTGCAATCTTGGGTTGTGTTAAATTAGGATATTGTGATGACAGCTACCATTGTATCATATGTGCAGTATTAGCACTTGATTTAGGAGTGCATTTGTATACATTTACTTTCTTCTATATTCCTATCCTTTCTGGAATCTGCCCATAATGGCACATATGTTTGGTTTTTTATTGTAATTATACCTAACAGTTGCAGATCTATTTTTTAGCAAGCTAATGTGAGCTTGTTGGAAATGCTGAAATTAAGTCAATTCGTTGACGTCTGCCTTGCTTTTTGTTTTAAAACTGACATAAAATCAACCCGGCTCCCATAATATCTAAACCGAATAATTACGTCGAAGGCGTTTTCACAGTGGAAATCCCCTCCCATATGACAACAAATGATGGTGTATATTGTCTACATCAATGACCATCTCTATGGTTAAAAATTCTTGACATTCGAAAATTTCACTTCACCATTTGCGCCATCATCAAATCCACTTGTAGCATGTAAAATCCACATCTGAAGTATAAAGAGAAATTTTGAAAAAACAAAAAATTGAAGTCGAGCCCTTCCATGCTCTGCATGCTTGGTCATTTTTTGTTTCTACCATCTTGTTTCGCCTCAATAGACATGGTTGCGTCTATATCAAGTTGGTGCAGACTAATCAATATAGATGGATCTCCTTGTTGCTTAAAATATGCATCCCTCATTCTCCACACTTTCCACAAATGTCTCCTCCAATTTTTGTGCATACGCATCAAAGCCATTACATTTTTATGTTATGTTCCATCCCAAAATTTACCTTCCACTTCGCCCTCCTCTTCTTCCTTTCCTTCTCTCCTCCACTCTTTCTTCTTGTGCGCAATCCCTTTCAAGCGGTCACATTAATGCACTATCTGCATGTGATTGCTAAGTAATAATGTAGTTTTACTCCATTAGAATGTTGGTTTTTTTTTTTTTTTCACCGGATATTATATTTTTAATTAGTCTTAGAAAGAAATGTATTTGATTGAAATAGAATGCCCTTCTAAAGTATCGGTTGGTAATGTTCATTTGATGACCTCCACGAATTTTGTCATGCACTGAGATGTCAAGAAAGCGCGTGGAATGTAACGAGTGATGACTGTTGCGAAGGAAACAGGGTGCAATTTCATGGAAGCGACGACGCTATCGCCGATGGTAAAAAAACAGTTACGTTTGTGTTTTTGAATTGTGTTGCGGTAATGAAAAGGATAAGTCAAATTGGCGTATTGACTCCGTTATTTTTGCTATTCTTTTCCTCGAGGCCGGGATTTCTTCATCGGCTTCTTTCTCTGCTATTAAGCTACGAATCATGCTCCCTGTTTACTTCATTTTTAGTTTTGTCTACTACTTGTAATATTTTGGAAATGGAAGGGCTCTGTCTGCGCTTTGTGTATCTCGTCCTCGCAATATCAATATCGTGGCTTATTTCATCCTGTGGAGCTTGTGAGGAAGAACTGAAATGTGGGAGTATGTTTTCGGATATCCTTTTGGGCGGAAGGGGAGCGGCTGCGGCGACCTTGCGCTTCAGCTTGACTGTGATTATGAAGAACAAAAGCCTCTACTTAATATCAGTGGCCGCCAATACTACATACTTTATCCGTATTGGGTAGAGATAATCGATAAGAGGATAACAGTAATTGAGAAGAATCTATTGAACCGATATGGATGCAATCCATTGTCGAGAAACTACACAGCGCAGGCCTGGTCTAACCCTCAATTTCGTATTGAAGATGGATACAAGAACGTAACTCTGTGGGGAGTGTGCGATGCAGGTACAGAGACTACCCGACTCTAACTGCTTCATTACAATGTAACTCTACCTGGCACTACAATTTGACTACAGACTTGAGGCCGCTGAAAAGATGTCAATCGCGAGTAGTGCTACCCGTAGACCAATCAGTAATAAAAGTGGATCAAATTGAAGATGGGCTGAAAATAAGATGGAATGTCAGCTCAGATTGCATGGAATGCGAGTCAAGTCAAGGGATATGCGGTTATTACGATTCGATGAAGTTTTATTGCAATTGCAGCGGCACCGTGCATCCAAAGAAATGCCCTGCTCGTAAGAGTCTTATTTCCTTTTCTTTCAAGCTAAATCAGGAAATCATTTAGAACTTGAGTTTTTAACGTGAACGAAATTGATAAATGCAAATCTTATGCTACGTGAGTTACTTTTATTGATATAAGAACTACGCATTCAATTATAAATTGTTACTCACAAAATTTTTGATTCGGCACTTGCAGACAATTCCAAGTTAAAGACTCTTGTTATTCTAGGTGAGCATCCCTATGCCTGAATTCCACACTATTTTTTATTATTGTCAAAAATAATTTTGGCTCCCCAAATACATTTAGACTTCGAAGTGAAATAGGGAATTTGTATTAGATGTGTTTGTGCATCATATTGCAGGTTGCTCCATTGGAGGCGCTGGCCTGGTAGCAACATTTGTTTTGATTCTCATTTATTACATGATTACCCATTGAGTACGAAATATTAAGCGGAGTTTGATTATACGTAGAAAAATATAGTTATTATTGTAGATGTTAGGTGAATCAACCCAAAAAATCCAAATTTCAAAAACTAAATTATTCATGAATTAATGACTAAACACACATAAATGTATAAGATTATAAAACAGTAACTACTTACAACACATAACAAATCAATATGTAGGAACACTCTACACTATTAATGTATGTATGAAAGTGTATTTCTACAGAAAGAAATCAATATACAGTAACACTCTACATTATTAATGTATGAAGGTGTATTTCTACTGAAAGAGCATTTCTCTTCACGAACTTATCTAATAGTTATATTGGCCTTTTAAGTACTAGTTTCCAAACAATTAACTTAACTAGTAGACTCAAGTCGGCGTGCATGCAAAATAATGGCAATCCTTATCTTCAGCACATCCAATACTACGGCAGCTCCACTTCCCTTGTGAAGTGCTTGTTAACTCATTATTATGTGATTAAATTTTGGGCATGTGTTGCTTTCACTTTTCCTTCTTACAAATGCATGCGCGCAAACCCAAGGGATTCAAAATGCTACTAAGCTCTTTATTTGTCGAAATGAGTATGCATCGAGTAAGAAATATTAAGTGGAGTTTGATTACAAGTGATAATAAACGTTGATCATTTTTGTTAAAGACACGTGCCCCCGATGTTTCCGCTAAATAAAATTTGTAAGGCAAAACTCCAACGAAATTTCGTAACAACAAATTTCCTGTCATTTTTCAAAGCTCATCTTAAAAGCTTGAACACCATGGTCCATGGTCACGGTAAGTTTCCTGTCATTTTTCAACGCTCATCTTAAAAGCTCGAGTTTTCCGGAATAATTTGTTGACGTAGAAGTGACAAGTTAAAGTCGTTTTCCGCGTATGTGGACCCTTGAAATGTCAAGGAAGCGCGTGGAATTTGAAATTGGATGGAAAAGTAGTGGAAAGAGATTGGGCAAGAAACAACAAAAGCCCCACCAAAATGGAAATGGATGGGTAAGTTCGCGTTTAGTCTGGGTTGAACCTGAACACGAATACGAGTCAATCTGGCGTATTGACTCCGCATCACTGTTTACCGTCTCGCCTTGCTCTCTGCTTTTAAGCTGGGATCATGCTCTGCATCTTTCTATAGCATTTCTAGTTTTTGCTTTTCCTAAATGGAAGCGTTGTCTATGCATATCGTTTTGCCTTATTCTCTGCATTTCAATATCCTGCTTACTCTCCTGTTTCTCCCACGGATGTCAAGATTTTACTTTGTGGTAATGAATCTACTCTCTCGTATCCTTTCGGACACAAAGTCAGCGGCTGCGGGGACGCTGCGCTTCAATACTCGATATCAGTGGTAACCAATACTACATATTGGAACCCAAACTATACTGGGAAGGTTTTCCAACCATAACATGCGAATAATTAATAAGAATCTATGGTCTACTAATCACATTCATATGTCTGATGATGGTAGCTGCAAGAATATAACTCTTTCGAGACAGTGCTGAACACCGGCGATTTCATGAGCAGAAATATGCTCAAATTAGTATGCAAGGTCAATGATTATTGGTACTACGATCTCACTTAAAATGTGAATTTGTCTATCTTTTAAAATTACAAAACCGAAGTTATGTATTTATGACCATGCTAATCCGACGGAGTCTCGCTGCAATCCAGGAGATCTCGTAAGCGACCCAATTCTCTTCTAATCAAATGACTCCAAACGATTGGAAATTTCCAAACCATCGTCCTGTCGTATTTAACATAGAAATAAATATTATGTTGCGATATGGTGGATTATATCATAAGCATGCTGGTAGCAACTATTCCTGTGAATATTTATGATTGTATCGTGCAGGTATGCCTAAGGCCGCTATTGCTCTATGTAAGTATTGCGCTCCCGTAGCGTCTTTCAGCTTAAATTTTCATTTGTTTAAATATGATTGGCTGCAGTTAACTACAACGTGTTCGACCTTCAAATCAGGTGTATCCACTGTTGGCAGCGCATTGTTGATAGTTTCAGTAGCTGCTTACGTAAGGAGGTCGCATTTCTTCAAGGAGCGGATGTTGCGGTTAGAGCGTGACAATTCGCGGTCAATTTCAAGGTAGAGGTATTCCTGCAAGATTATGTTCACGAAATGCCAGCCAGATATTCATACTCTCAGCTCAAGAAGATCACCAACAACTTTGCGGATAAATTGGGGAAGGAGGTTTCGGTGTGGTTTATAAAGGAAAGCTTCCGAGCGGTAATGTTGTGGCCGTTAAAATGCTTGATCAGTCGAGGCAAAGCGAGACTCAGTTCATGAACGAAGTTGCAACGATTGGAAGGATTCACCACATTCATCTGGTTCGTTTGTTAGGGTATTGTTTTGAAGGATTCAGAAGCGCACTTGTGTACGAGTACATGGCCAATGGATCTCTGGACAAGTTTATACTTGCAAGAAGAAAAGAGGACAAAAACACCCTAACTTGGCAACAATTGTATTCAATTGCTTTGGGGGCGGCTCGTGGAATCGCATATCTGCACGATGAGTGTCACAGCCGGATCATTCACTTCGACATCAAACCGCACAATATATTATTGGACGAGGAGTTTACAGCCAAAGTAGCTGATTTTGGTCTGGCAAAACTGTGTGGAAGGGGAGACGATCACATATCAATGACAGCGGCGAGAGGACGCCGGGATATATTGCGCCAGAGGTGTGGTCTACAAATTTGGGGCCCGTAACGGACAAGTCTGATGTTTACGGTTTCGGAATGATGTTATTGGAAATGGTTGGAGGAAGGAACAACATTGATGTGCAATTAAGCCGCTCCAGCCAATTGTATTTTCCAGAGTGGGCATTTAAAATGATAGAGAACGGGGAGTTGGGGATGAGATTAAGAGAAAGAGATGGAGGGGAATTACAAGTAGCAGACGAGGAGACAGAAAAAAAAATGACAAAAGTGGGACTGTGGTGCATTCAATACGATTCCACACATCGGCCATCGATGATGAGGGTAGTTCAAATGCTGGAAGGAGATGGTGATGATATTAGCAACCCCCAGTTCCGTTCAACGTCCGCCAACCCAGCGCCAATACTACCACAGGCTGAGCAATCAAACCCATTTCCTCCAATCCGTGTTTCATAGTTGGAAATATCTAATCTTGTTCTACATGAAGTTTAACTTTATGGAATTCAACTTTATGTAAAAGATATTCACATTTATTGTGAATATTAACTCCTCCAAAATATCAAAAGATATTGTATATAATATCTAGAAAATATCAAGAGATATTATATATATCTAGAAATATTTGGGAATATCTATAAAATATCCAAAAGATCAATAATATCTAATATAAGATATTATGAGATATTTTCTAAGGTAGAAGGTTGGAAAACTTCTATAAATAAGAGGTTTCATTTTGTAATTCAAAAAGCAAGAAAAGCAAGAGAAGGCACCGAAGTGCTCTAGAGTATTTTTAATACAAAGCCTTGTTTTTATATTTCTCTTGTGAGTTTGTGTGTGTTCATAATATTGTTTCTATTTGCAGCACACACCCTCTAGGTTAGGAGTTAGATATAATTCCTTCAAATTGGTATCAGAGCTAGGTTGAGCTTAAGTTATAAGTTTTTATTTCACTCTATTAGTCTAGTTCAAAATGGCAGGTATGAGCAGCAGTCTCACTCAATCCCAAATCCCCATATTCAATGGGAAGAACTACGATTATTGGAGTATAAAAATGAGGACCTTATTTTGTTCACTAGATGTGTGGGAGCTAGTTGAGAATGGGTTTCAGAACCTGTAGATTTTCAAGCATTTCAAGCACTAGCACAAGTAGATAAGGATTTGTTGAAGGAGAACAAGCAGAAGGATGCAAAAGCCTTATTTCAAATTCAACAAGCAATGGACGAGTCCATATTTCCGCGTGTTGCAGCAGAACTAGATCAAAGCAAGCATGGGAAAGTCTTCAAACAAATTATCAAAGTACTAGTAAAGTAAAAGTTGCAAAATTACAAAATCTTAGAAGAGATTTTGAGAATATTTGCATGAAAGACTTAGATTCAGTAGATTTATTTTTCACCCACGTGATGAGTGTAGTAAATCAAATTAGGTCTCATGGTGAGACTTTAGAGGATCAAAGGATTGTAGAGAAAATACTCAGAAGTCTTCTAACAAGTTTGATGTGATTGTTGTTACAATAGAAGAATCAAAAAATTTAACCCAAATGTCTATAGATGAATTAATGGGATCTTTAATATCCCATGAGCAAATATTGAATAGATCAGGTAGCTCATCTCTTGAGCAAGCCTTCAAATCGCAAGTTTCAATTGGCGGTAATAGAGCAAGAGGAAGATCGAGCTTCAACAGAGGTAGAGGAAGAGATTTCTAAAGAGGATCTGGAAGAGAAAACACATATTATGAAGGAGGAAGAACAAATTCAAATTTCTACACTACAAGTGCTAGAGGCCGAGGAAACAACCAAAATCATACTTATGGTCAAAGGTATGACAAGTCACATGTTCAATGCCATTACTGTAAAAGGTATGGACACTATGCCAATGAATGCAAGAAGAAACATTTTGATATGAGTAGACAGAATGCACATTTTTCTGAAGAAAATCAGTCTGAAAGTTATAACAATGGTTCAATGTTTATTACATGCAATGTTGCTCAAGATAGTACAAAGGATATTTGGTTTCTAGATAGTGGATGCAGTAATCATATGACTGGATGTAAGGAGATGTTTGCAAACATAGATGAGTCAGTTACATCTGAAGTTAAGTTAGGAAATGATAATAAAGTTGCAGTAATGGGAAAAGGAACCATATATATTGAAACAAAGAAAGGTGAGAACAAACACATTCTAGATGTGTATTATGTTCCTAGTTTGAAACATAATCTAATGAGTATTGGTCAGCTAGTGCAGAAGGGATATAAAGTCTATTTTGAAGATGATGCATGTGTTATTCTAGATAGAAATCCAAGTAACAAATTGATTGCAAAGGTTGAGATGACAAGAAACAAAATGTTTCCATTAAGAATTCAACATGATTTTTCATCTAAAGAGATTTCTTCACTAGCATTTAAAGTTTCTTTAAAAGATCAAACTTGGTTGTGGCATTTGAGATTTGGACACTTAAGTTTTAGTGGTTTAGATTTATTACAAAAGAAGCATATGGTGAAGGGTTTTCCTTTGATAGAGCAACCAAACAATCCTTGTGAAATTTTATTCTAGGGAAGAAACACAGGGAAATATTTCTTGTTGGAAATTCATATAGAGCTAGATCTCTTCTTGAGATTTTCCATTCAGATCTATGTGGACCTATACAAACACCATCAATTGGAGGAAGCATGTATTTTCTAACTTTTATAGATGATTTGAGTAGAAAAACTTGGGTTTATTTCTTGAAACATAAGTCAGAAGCCTTTAGTGTGTTCAAAGAGTTTAAGGCCATGGTTGAAAAGCAGAGCGGTTACTCTATAAAGGTGTTAAGATCAGATAGAGGAGGAGAGTATGTTTCAAATGAGTTTTTAAATTTTTGTAAATTTCATGGGATTAAGAAGTAATTTACAACAAGGTACACACCTCAACAGAATGGTGTAGTAGAAAGAAAGAATAGAACAATTATGGAAATGGCATAGAAGTATGTTGAAAGCCAAAAATTTACCAAATGAGTATTGGGTGAAAGCGATGAGCTTGTGCGGTTTACATCTTGAACCGATGTCTAACAAAAATTGTGAAGGATAAAGTTCCTCAAGAAGCATGGAGTGGAAAGAAACACAGTGTATCACATTTAAGAGTTTTTTGGATGTGTAGCTTATGCACATATTCCAAATGAGAGGAGAAAGAAATTGGATGATAAAGGAGAGAGATGTATTTTTGTAGGTTACAGTGAGCAATCAAAAGCCTATAAATTGTATAACCCCATCACAAAGAATTCTATTATTAGTAGAGATGTTCAGTTCATTGAAGAACAAGCATGGGATGGAAGTGTTGATAAGATAAAAAATATCATTGCAGGAATACCTCATCATCGAGAATGAGTTTGCTTGAAAAGATCACACAAAATGGTCATCTAGCACCTCAAGGGATCAGTGCAGTGATGTCTTCTTCAAATAACACTCCAGTTTCAAGAAGCATCACAAGAGGTATCTCAAGTGGATCGTCATCCCCTCTCAGCAAATTTACATCCACATGAAGCATCAGGGAATGAAGGTAATTATTCAAATTCAAAGTCTCATAGCAGTGACATATCAGATCCAACGTTAGCAACACAAAGGTCTCACTTGGGGACACCCGGGGAAAGACAAGAAGCTTAAGTGAGATTTAGGAACAAACTCAAGGTGATGAGAATGTTGATTTATATTCTGATTTTGCATTATTTTCTCATGATGATCCTATATATTTTGAAGATGCATTTGAAAATGAAAAATGGGTAAAAGCTATGGATGAAGAAATTGATTCTATTGAAAAGAATCATACATGGGATCTTGTGAGCCTTCCAAAAGGAAAGAGTGTAATTGGCGTGAAATGGGTCTATAAGACAAAATTCAATGTAGATGGAAATGTTGAAAAATATAAAGCCAAGTTAGTTGCAAAGGGTTTCTCACAACAACCCAGAATTGATTATAATGAGACTTTTGCTCCAGTAGCTCGACTAGACACTGTCAGAACTGTTTTAGCATTAACAACTCAAAATAATTGGAAAGTCTATCAAATGGATGTCAAGTCTGCATTTTTGAATGGCATACTAGAAGAAGAATTTTATGTTTTACAACCTCCTGGATATGAAATTGTAGGTCAAGAACACAAGGTCTATAGATTGAAAAAAGCCTTGTATGGTCTGAAACAAGCTCCAAGAGCATGGTATAGCAGGATTGATTCATATTTTTTGAAAAATGGATTTAGAAAAAGTGATAGTGAACCAACACTATACATCAAAATGAATGATCAAGAACAAATTCTAATTGTATGCCTATATGTTGATGATCTAATATTCACAGGAGATTTGTCAATTGACTTGTTTAAGACAACAATGAAGAAAGAATTTGAATGATGATTTGGGTCTAATGAAGTTTTTTCTTGGCATAGAAGTCAATCAATCAGAAAATGGAATTTTTATATGTCAATCAAAATATTCCAATGATATTTTGAAAAGGTTCCGGATGATGAATTGCAATCCAGTATCAACACCAGTTGCCATAGGATTGAAGCTAAGCAAAGATGATAAAGGTTGTGATATTGATCCAACTATATACAAAAGACTTGTTGGTAGTCTGATGTACTTGACTGCTACAAGGCCTGATATCATGTATGGTGTAAGTCTTATTTCCAGGTTTATGGAATCCCCAAAGGATTCTCATTGGCAAGATGGAAAGAGAATTTTAAGATATGTTAGTATTTTATATACAGACTTCTAATATTTTCAAGTTAGTTGGTTACATAGACAATGACTGTGCAGGAAGCATAGATGATAGAAAGAGCACATTCGGCTATGTTTTCCATTTTGGTTCGGGGAGATCTCATGGGCTTCTAAGAAACAACCTATTGTCACTCTCTCTTCGGCAGAAGTAGAATATGTGGCAGCCACAAAGCAGCAACATGTCAAGCAATATGGATGAGAAGAGTATTATCAGATCTAAAGCAAGAACAAGAAGGATCAACAAAGATATTTTGTGATAACAATTCAACTATTGCATTATCAAAGAATCATGTTTTTCACAAAAGGAGCAAGCATATTGATACAAGGTATCATTTTATCAGAGAGCTAGTCAAAAATGGACAAATATTTTTGGAGTTTTGCAGGTCTGCAAAACAATATGCTAATATCTTCACCAAGCCATTACCAAAGGACACATTTGAGCATATGAGAGATTGCTTAGGCATCATAGGTCCGTATTGCTCCAACAATACATGAAGAATCAAGATTAGGAGGGAGTGTTGGAAATATCTAATCTTGTTCTAGATAAATTTTAACTTTATGGAATTCAACTTTATGTAAAAGATATTCACATTTATTGTGAATATTAACTCCTCTAAATATCAAAATATATTGTATATAATATCTAGAAAATATCAAGAGATATTATATATATCTAGAAATATCTGGGAATATCTATAAAATATCCAAAAGATCAATAATATATAATATAAGATATTATGAGATATTATGAGATATTTTCTAAGGTAGAAGGTTAGAAAACTTCTATAAATAAAAGGTTTCATTTGTAATTCAAAAAGCAAGAAAAGAAACTGAAGGCACCAAAGTGCTCGGGTGTTTTTAATACAAAGCCTTGTTTTATATTTCTCTTGTGATTTTGTGTGTGTTCATAATATTGTTTCTATTTGCAACACACACCCTCTCACAGGTTAGGAGTTAAATATAATTCCTTCACGATGATAAGGGTGGTTTAAATGCTTTGGAAGGAGATGGTGATGATATTAGCAACCCCCTAGTTCCATTCAGCGTCCACCAACCGGCGCAATACTACTACAGTGAGCAATCAAACCCATTTCCTCAATCCGTGCTTCATAGTTAGTATACAAACATATATCTCTTATCCGTTGTGACATTGAAAGGTCAATCAAAAAATAGTGTTATGAGTGTTGTTGAAAAATGAAGAAAATGTAATTAAATTGTTAATCAAGTAAAATCAAAGATAAGAACCTTGAAATTGATTTCTATCTATATCTTTTTAATAAACCTATTTAAGATATTTGTAATAGTTGTAAAACTAGCAATCGCATGTATACAATGCAATGTGAATGCCAAACGATATATGTTATTTGATTTAGAGGGATAGTTATTACTTTTGTAGTTGATGTTGATAAGGGATGTGATATATTTTGTAAGTGTAGGAATACAAATGAAACAATCCATTTAAATGTTCTATCTCTATATTTCAAATTTGTTACAAATTCTTATTTATACATTTGCAAATCTTATATCATGAGTGGTAGTCATTTGCATATTATTTTATGTGAACAAAACATGAATACATGAAGACTTCCGTACATTTATAGATTTTATATCATGAGTGGTAGCCTTTTGTGGCCAATTTTATTTGCACTAAACATGAATACATTTGATACCCCTTGAATGGCACTGCCACTTTGGATACAAGAAGTGTTGAGTAAATTAGTAATGGAGGTGTTATCAAAGTAGAGGGTAGTATTTATGATGGGTTGTTTTGGTTAAGTGATAGTAGTCTTGACTCCTTCTTTCTTCTCGCTCCCTTTGCCTCCTCAAATAGTTAGAGGAAGGGTAATTAATCGAGAGATAAGTGCACCATTTTTAGTACCTTTTGAATGAAAATGGAGAGAAAATGTGCAGATTGGCAACTAAGGGAACTTTGGAGAAAGTGTAGACACCTATAATTTAGCTCCAACAATTTAAATACTTAAATTGGCCTAATTATCCCCTTTCGATAAATTGATTACATATCATCAATATAGCACATTTTCTCTTCTATCATCGTTAATTAACTATATTACACTAGTTATGAGGTGGGAGAACGAAGGTGTTTTTTCATATAAGAGCTCATAAGATTCCTATTCATTACGGAAAAGGTTCTAAGTTGTCTCCTAGATTTGTGGGTCCTTTGGAGATCCTAGAGCGGATAGGTCCCTTAGTGTATCATCTAGCCTTGCCACCCATCTTGTCTCGCGTGCATGATGTATTTCAAATATCTATTCTTAGGAGATGTATCCCAAATCCATATCATATATTGGATTGGACTGCATGCAGTGCGGGTGCGGGAGCATGGGCGGATGATGGTGGATCTCATGCATATTATTGGTGTTTAATTTAATCTCATCTGTTTGTTCAAAATTTCTCGATCCGCATGGTTTGAAGTATTTTATGTCTCCTTGTATGGATGTGTGAAACATTTTCCTTAATTTGGTTGCCATTATAAGTCCTTTCCTTTGGTCGAGGATCACATTGAGTCCAGGATATTGTTTTCTGTTTCTTTGTCCATGAGAAAGAATTTGTAATTTGGGTGTGAAGTCGGGGTTTCCCCTTCCTATTTGTACACATCATGTTTTCCCTGTCAATTTTTGTCCCAACATCCATGGAAATATGGTCCTTTTCGATTGGATGTGGCCCAATGGGTCTTTTTGGTGAAACTTATCACTTTTGTCACATTTGTAAAAAAACCAAATTGGCCCCCCATGGCCCGATAGTATCTAATTGGTTATTCAACAAACATGAAGTGGCGGGATGAAATTCTTACTTTGACCCCAGAAGATGGAGACGTGTTTGTTCTTCAAGACAAAGGTGGAGAGGCGGATCGTATGAACATTTTAAAGATTTTTTCCCTTTTGTGAAAAAGGAGAAAGGTTATAAATTGATCATGACGCCACACATGTGAGTGATGGAACATGTCCGCGAGTCAACATTTTAAAAGTTGGAAGTGGAGAGGTGGGTCACAGAGCATTTTGAAGTTTTTTGGCCCATTTCAACTCAAATATTTTCCACGTGGAGGGCCTGCATTCATTTTAGGATTCGCCTCTCAGTTTAACCTTTGGAGTTGTGCCAAGGAGATGCATGGAGGTTTCCATCTGGCCTTTCCCATACTTAGACTTTTCTTCAAGTGGCTAGTGCAACTTTGTCAGACCATGGACATGTGGAGGTCCTGTTATCATTTGAGGATCCGCCTTTGGGTCCTACTTTCGAAATTGTGCCAAGGAGACACGTGGAGGCTTCCGCTGGCTCCTCTCTATACTTAAACTTCTCAAGCAACTTTCTAAGGCCTGGGACACATGGAGGGCCCGCACCTATTTGGGGACCTACCCCTGAACTTTACTTTTGAAAGAGTGTCAAAGGGACATGTGGAGGTTTCGCTGGATCTTCCCATACTTAGAATTTTTCAAGTGTTTGGTGTAACTTTGTCGGACCCTAGACACGTGGAAGGCCCACGCTTGTTTGAGAGTCCTTATTTTGAGCTTCATACTAAAAGCACCGATGAGACACGTGGAATATTCCATTGGCCCTACCCATACTTAGAATTTTCAATGGCCGAGGAGACTTTCTCGGACCCTAGGCACGTGGCACCTTCCGCGGGTCCTTAAACTCTTTCAACAACTTTGTCATGCTAAGACACGTTGAGGCTTCCACTGGCTCCTTTTTATACCGAGACTTTTTCAATGGCCGAGGAAACTTTCTTGGGCCTAGGGCATGTGGAGAGCCGCGCTTGTTTGAGGTCCCACCTCTAAACTTCATCTTTGAAGTTGCGCCGAACAAACATGTGGAAGCTTCCACTGGGCCTTCCCATACTCTGACTTTTCAGCAACCGATGCAATTCTCTAGGGTCCTGAACACATGGAAGGCCCGCGCTCATTTGGGAACCTACCTATGGACTTCACCTTTGTAGTTGCGCGAGGAAACACATGGAGGTTTCCACTGACTCCTCTTTGCACTTGGCTGACTTAGACTCACAACACATGAATATAGGCATCCATGCAAGGGAACTCATTTCTCAAGGTGTATTCTCGAGGGTGAAAATGATTTCTTGTTAGATCTAGCCATATGGAGCCACTCGTGAATTATTAAAAGGGGATTTATTGCACTGACGAATAAAAGAATGATTAGAAGGACTATAAAAATTTATTGCATGGCATTGCGTCATGGTTGAGGGTTTGAGAAAGCGTGATCAGTTCATGATTTTTCCACCTGGCATTTTGGGTGTAAATTTGTTTAACATCAATTTAAGGACAAACTTGTAACAAGAAAATAATTCTTTGAATATTCTTTTTTGGGGAAAATTTAGGATGAGTGAGCAAGTGAAATGTATAAATGCAATAAGAATACTCTTACAAATGGTTGGGGGTTAATTTTAACGAGAAAATTTGAGAAATCCCATCTTCTTGAGAGACCATATGGGAAACCTGTTAATCTCTTGTGTTTTATATTTGATCACATCAAGATGGTTGCAAGTGTACAACTATTGATAAGCTCGATATTGTCAAGAAGCGTTTCCTGTTGATAAATCTAATAGATCTTGAATTAATCTGTGTTGATCTTGGGAAAAATTGTGTCTACTTTTATTTCAAAATGTATTCAAATGGTTTGATGTTCTTATTGCAATCTTATGTTAAAATACCTCCTAATCACACAATATCTTGTCCCCTGTGATAGAATAGAGGCATTTGCAATTTCCTTATGAGAAGAGCTCGCATCTGTAATGGAATAAACAATTTAAAATCACTTTACTGTCATTTTGTTGATAAAGATTGTTTGTAAGTCTATGAGTGTATCTTAGGCATGATGAACCAGGGATATTTAATGTTTAATTGAGTCTTTAACTCAAGCCTTCGTGTTGAATTCTTGAAGAGTGTGTGAAACCGTGTAGATCTGGGCCTCCATTGATGCACACCTTCTAGTTGAAGGAATATTTTGGCTATTATGAAGCTTTCTGTTGTTAAGTTTTCCAATTTTTGTAAAGGTTCTCAAAGATCTGGTGAAATCAACTTCATCTTGCTTAATTCCCCACCAAAAATTTCAAATAACCATGAATCCTACCTAAAGTACCCCTGTTTGTGTTGTGTATCCACAAATGAACAAATTATACTACCAAAATATAGAAGCAAACTAGGTTTTAAATGTCTTTAGAAACTTGAACCTTGTTCATAAAATATCTCCATTATTTAGAAGTGACAACTCGTGAGAGTTAAATTGTGGTGTATTGATCATATTTTCTCAAGCTTCCCTTGAAAATTGAGAAAAGAAGGATCTCTTTATGTCCTTCACCAATAGAGGTTACGAAAGCGGGTCCTCTCACCACCTGGTTGAAAGGCACGACCTAAGGTATTTAGGATAGATCAAATCCTAAGTATCTTGTTAAATCTGTGATGCTTCTCGGCTTCAAGGAGAATCAATTTGGATACCAAGACATATTTAATAGCGTACTGCCCAGGATTTCGAGGCCAAGATATTGATTAGGTATGAGTCCATTGGGATAGGTATTATGAGGCTGGCTGCTACATGGGAGGATCTATGTTACTACGAGTTCGAGTTTCACACCTATTTTAGTGATTTCAAGAGGAAGTCGAGTCTAAGGGGAGGGGATGTAGTGCCCTCTCCTCTTTGACACTTATATTATGATTTTGAGTACGATTGACTATAGACATGGATGTTATTGTCTTATTTTGTTTTAACATGATGTTAAGTGATAGATATATTCGATTATTGATGGATTGTGAGTCATAGTATAATTGTGTGGATTCTTAGATGCATAGAGAGAAATTTAATATTTATGATGATGATGCGTTGTTAGCATATATATTACTGAAATTCATAATTCTCATCTTTTCGAATAGGATTTAGCATTTTAATTAATCTTGTGATCTTGTGGATATTGATAAAAAGATAGAATTGGGATGTTGTTTGAATTTTAAACAAAATATAGCATTGTTTAGTAGAGATGATGATTTAGCTATATACGAATGGTTATTGATTTATGTGTGAATATTTTATCCTTGATGTTTTAATGTTGCCACGAGGCCAAAGGAGGTATTGTGTGATTTTGTAGGTAATTATATCACAACAATCAAAAGGGGATTGGAGACAAACCACAACAGAATACTAGATGGATACAACGAAGGTCACCATGGCAACTTGTGTAATGTTGTTGTTTTTTGTTTTAATTTTGTTAGGGGTTCCCATGGGGGGGATGACCTCCAATTGTGACCATGTGTTTATGTGTTATTTCTTCCCTTTTTCTTTTATTTATTGTAGAGCATGTGATTTATTTGGTGATGTAATTTATTTAATCATTGTTGATTAATGTGCCTTTATTAAGAAATTTAATCATGTTGTTAAGTTATTTGGGGATGCGACAAAAGGGATCATTTATTAGATTTTTAGTCTATTGGACTATGTTCTTTTGATTGTGTGTAAGGGACTTTGAGTGGTTTAGACTCTACCTTACCTTGGAATTTCGGATTTGGGCTTAAGGGTCATTTTGGAGGCTTTAGGAAAAGCTAAGCTTGTCCCACACATATTAGTTTCTTATACCAACCCTACTATGGATGAGGCGTCAAAAATAGACCCCATTATGTGTTTTCAAGACAAAAAGTGATATTTATTGCACTTTTATTACATGGATATAAATTATGTCCTTAGGGGCGTGGGTTTGGATTGTGTGTAAGAAGCTTGTCATTCCTCTCAACTTCCAATTTATTTATGCATTGGGGTTGAGGTTTGACTTGTGATGTGGAGTTGAGGATAAGTGATGTGGCATCCTACATGGAACCACCTCACCCTCCTCTTTCATTTTTCTATTTATGCAAGTTTTTTTGTTTGTTAGGGGTTACTTCATTTCATTTGTGCTCTTGTATTTTTAGAGTTAGATATTTTTGGAGTGCTTGTTGAATTCTAGGAGCTTGTTGGAGTTTGATTGAGTTTGAAGGAGCTTTGAGTGTGATTCCTTGACCGGGTTATTACTATGGAAATGTAGGAGCTACACTCTTTTTACTTGTTTGTTTTTATATGTGTGTGTTACATGTATGTGAATCTTTTGTATGCTGTTGGGTTCTTGGGTAGAATGCCTGAGTATGGTTCGGGAGAACGCTATGGATATTTTATATGTAGGGAGGCATAAGAGTTTATTTCATGTTTTAGGACGAGTTGGGTTGGGTTCCTCACCGTGGATAAGAAAATGCTTTTACTTCATACTTGGTTCTTTTGAGGGAGACATAAGAGATTATAGGAGGCATAAGATAATTTGAGAGGCATAAGAGGATATTGAGGGAGGAATAAGAGTTGTGTAGGGGTTTGGAAATGTATATTGGAGGGTTTTAAGTTTGGGCACCTAATTCTATTAGGAGGCATAAGTGATATCCCCATCGATCCTTGCTCCATTGGCTTTGAATTTTCAAGCCTTGTGTATTTTGAAAGTTACATTCTTGTGATTTTTTTCTTGTGTTGAATGTGTGTTAAATGGTTGTGAAAATTTTTATTGTTATGTGGAAGCATTGTGTTGTTTCCATGAGTTGGATTCATCTTTTATTGCATTTTGGTTGGGGCTCGGGGGCCAATGAGGAGGATAGCTTCTTCTCCTCATTGGATTATTAGTTGGGTGGAGAGTGTTTCCTCTCCCCCATTTTTTTGTGATCAAGTGAAGAAATGATGGAGCTCTTATTGAAGAATTGACACTTGAAGCTTTTGTGAACTTAAATAAAGCCTTCTTTGTGAGAAAACCTTTCTTGTTATTTCCACTTAAGATGGAAGACTAGTAGTATTATATTTGAAAGAAAATTTTCATTGTATATTTTGGTTTATTAAGTTGTAATGTATTGTAGAAAGAAAGTTGTTTACATTGTAAGAAGAAGAAGAAGAAGTTCATTATTATTTTTGGAAGTTACATTTTTGTAAGAATGAAGGAAAACTTAGAAGATGTAAACCTTTGAGAATGTTTTCTTAGTAAGACTTAAATGTATAATAACTTGCTTGTGCTTACCTTGAATAAATAGTTGTAGTTGAAATGGAAGGATGTATCAAATTATAATGAGTTATTTTGTTGGAAAAATTGCATTTTGTTATGGAAAGGAAAACAATAACACTAGGAGTAGATTTAGCTTCATTCCTACTTTTGAAATTGAAAGAAATTTTTTTCAAAGAAAATGAAAATGATCTTGTAGTTGGTTCCTTGTTACTATTGAAATAGAAAATCTTTAAATTTAGTAATTTTAGGCATGGAATGAATAAATGGTTAAACCCTTCAACTAGAGACTTTAGGAACATAAATTCAACTAAGGATAAATTGTAAAACACTCCAGTAAAACTTGTTTTTAGAAAAATTACAAAATTAAGGGTTCTATTTTCAAATAACAAGAACGTTGCCCTATGCAAAGTGGTGATCTACGAAGTGCCACCCCGACAAGGTAGTGGTTGTTGAATCATCACCTAGGTAGGGCTATGGTCCCAGGATCATTTCTTGGCTCGCTTTGGGTGGCGGTTTCGTAATTGACGACAAAAAAATAAAAATCCACCGACTAAGTAATTTAAAACTTTTTCTACTAAAAATGTAAGCCTCCAAATTTGTAGAGGAAACCACAAAGTGAGCATAAGGGCATAGATTGATTGTTCTAAACATGTAAATTTTGAAATGGGAATTTAAATGTATGGAATCTCTTGGATTAAATGGAAAAGGGTTTTTCCTAGAATAGATTACAAAAACTAAAGAAATAAGCGAGTAAACATTCCAGATTTAGGAAAAATCTCTACAAACCACTAATAGAAAATAGTACAATAATAAATCCATAATCCAAATTAAACTAAGCTTTATTTTTATGAATTCCTCCATGGTTCTCCCTTCCTTTCTCCCATGGATTCCATTTCTCTGCTTTCTTTCCCCAATATTATCTATGCTTTTAAGATTACATATTACTATAGGATTTCTAGTTTTTGTTTTCTTAATGGAAAGCGTTGTCTATGCATTTGAGTCTATCTAGTGTGGAAATTCTATTGCAATCACTAATTATTAATCTCCTATCTTAAAAGATTATTTAACTACTGAAAACTAATTCACAACTAATATTGAAAAATAACACAACTACAACTTCACTAATAAGAATACGGAAAGAAATGCATAACACAATGAACACAATATTTTTAGACAAATTGTCCCTGGAAAAACCCCTAAGGGAAAACCAGTTCTACAGATGAAAAATTATATTAACTTCAACAAATTAAGAGATACAAAGATTCCTTTCCTCTTATTGGCAGAACTTCGACAATCTCCCAACTTCTCCTGCTGATATTCCCCCACTGCTATCCCCAACACTATCACTGCGCCCTTGCTAACACTGTAAGACTGTTTGCTATCACTGCAAACTTACAAATTCATTTTCTAGCCTGCAAATGCTTCTCCAAAACTTATACTTTCCAAATTCCCAATGACCTCATTTTATAATACTCTCATTGGAACACCAACTGACAAGATCGATTCTCAATCGACGGCTAAGATACATAATAACTTAACAACCATAACAAATTTCATTGTAATTTGTCACTAAAGGAAATCAATAATTAGAAAATAATTAATACATTCTCAACAATAAGATAACTATTATCTTATCTTAGAAAATGCACTAACCATTGTCGAGCTAACAAACTAACACTCCCTCTTAGAAAGGAAGTTGTTCTACATGACACCCATCTTATCTTTGAAGAAGAAATTTGTTTGCTTCCCCAATGCCTTAGTCATAATGTCTGCTGCCTACTCATCGTAGGTATGTATAGTAGCTGGACAATACCTCATTGTACACAATCACGATGAAGTGATACGTGATATCTTTATGTTTACACCTATCATGAAACACTAGATTCTCGAAAACTTGATGTAATTCGATTGTCGTAGTGTATCATAGTAGTCTCAACCTTCTGACCAAACAAGGCCACTAGCAACTTCCAAAGCCATATAGCTTCACATGTCGCCATGCTTTAGTTGCAATGTGTTTTGCTTCGATGAACTCAAAGCCACATAATGCTCGCTACTCTGCTTGAACCAAGAAACAACTCCTGATCCTAAACTAAAACAACACCCTGAAGTGCTCCTTTTGTCTGTTGTACTACCTACCCAATCTGCGTCAGTATAGCCTATCAACTTGATTCCTTCACCTCGAACATATCTAATCCCATACTCAACTGAACCATGCAAATAATGCAACACATGCTTAGCCATTGTCTAATGCACTCTCTTTGGCTCAACCATGAATTGACTAAGAGAGTTTATTACAAATGCTATATTTGGCCTGGTGTTGACCAAATACATGCGCGATCCAATTAAATGCCTGTATAAGGTGGGATCTACATCTTTTTCCTTAGATGTATATACCTTCCTCCAATTAGTGATCATAGGTGTAGACATTGCTTTGCAATCCTCCATCTCGAATCTCTTCAAGATTTCAATGCAATATTTCCCTTGACCAAGAAAAATATCTCCATCTATCTCGCCACAAATCCATGCCTTGAAAATAGTGCATGAGTCCAAGTCCTTTATCTCGAACTCTTTTGCAAGGTCCCTCTTGTAATCCTCTACATGAGTCTTAGTGCACTGTAAGAAACAAGTAATCTACATATAGAACAAGAATGATGCCTCGCCCCAACCACCAAGTAGTAGAGGTTAGCATCTACCTCACTCTTCACAAAGCCCATTTCTGCAAGTATGAATCAATGCACTCATACCACGCTCTAGTAGCCTTCTTGATTCCGCATGAGGATTTCTTCAATCTGCACATGCGGGTCTCTTTTTTGTGTGCTACAAAGCCTTACTGGTTGTTCTATGCATACCTCCTCCTTCAATTCACCATTAAGGAATGATGTCTTGACATCCATTTCATGGATATGCCATCCCATCTATGTTACAAATGAGATTATAGCTCATATAGAAGTATACCTAGCCTTGGAGCAAATGTCTCTTCATAGCCTATTCCCTCCTTCTAAGAGAACCCCTTTTCCACAAACCTTGCCTTGTATGTCTCGATGCTACCATCTGCACCGTGATTTATCTTGAAGATCCAACATGATCTAACTACCACCCTATCTATTGGTCTAAGCACTACCTCCCACACATCATTCGCATTATATAAGTATATTCCTCAACCATAACATCTCGCCATACCTAATGCTTTCTGACCTCTTGATAATTTGGAACATTCACTATCTACCAATCTGGCTACTAATTCCACATAGTCATTGAACTTGGATGGTTCTCTCCTCTATCTCATACTCTTCCTTGGAGCTCCCACAAACTCTTGAGTATCCCTTTGTGTGTCTTGAACCTCACAGTTTCTGCTACCAACTATAGAGGATGAAATATCAACCTCTAAATCTTCTAGATGTATATCCTATTGAACCGGTTGCTCCATACTCTGTGAATCTTCACTACCTGAGTCTATGCTTGTACTAGTAACTGTACTTGAGCTTTGTTGCCCTTGACTTGGACTTGGAGATTTTGTTGGCTGCTCACTTTGATCATCTGTTGGAAAATCTCTGGACCTTCTAAACACTTTTTCCTCCATGAACTTGACATCACGTCTGACAATAATTCTTTTGGTCCCTGGAAGAAAAATTCTATATGCCTTTGAAGTTTCACTATACCCAACAAGGTGCCCCTTATTTGTAGTACAATATAACTTGGTACATGTATCTTACGGAATATGACAATATGCCAAACTTCCAAATATCTGAAGTGACCTACATCTAGCTTCTTCCCGTGAAAGCTTCCTCTGGTGTCATCTTCCGTAGTACCTTGTGTGGAACCATGTTACGAATGTGAACTTTTGTACTACACGCCTTTTCCCATAGGTAGCAGGGCATGTCCTAGTCATATAGCATAGCCCTTCACGCCTTCGATATAGATTGGTTCTTCCTCTCAACAACTCCATTCTGCTATGGATTGTAAGGCAAATCCACTCTCTCTTGATTCCTTCTCTCGGTACACAAATCTGGAAGTCATTTCCTTTGTACTCACCTTCATTATCGTGAAGAACCTTTATCTTCCTTCTCGTTAAGTTCTCCACAAGAGCCTTGAACTCTTGGAAGCAAGCTGAAAACCTTATCATTGGTCTTCAAGAAGTATATCCAGGTCTTCTGGAGAAATCATCAATAAAGGTAACATAGTACACATATCCTCTGAGAGACTTTGTCGACATTGGTCCACATACATCTGAATGTACTAGATCAAGAACACCCTTAGATCTATTATCACTCCTTGGAAAATATGCTTTTGTAAACTTCCCCAACACACATCCCTTATATACATCATCATGCTCTGTGCTCACCTCTGGAACACCTATCACTGTCTCACAAAGCAATTTAAGTGCTCCATGATGAATATGGCCCATCCTCCTATGCCATAGCTCTCCAAGATCTCTAGGATTACTGCTGCTCATAAGCGCCTTAGGAGTATCAAATTGTAACCTTTAAAGGTGATTGACAATTTTACACCCGGTGCAAGAAGGTCAACTCGAAACTTTTAAAGTTTCTCAGATTGGTTAGTTACGAGTTTGGTTATGTTTGGGATAGCCACCTTTGATTTAGATGCAGTTTTTAATTTTTGGTTCTGGATAGTCTTGGAAGTCATTTGGAATCAAAACTAAAACTTGAGTACGAGTTTAAGAACGCCATGCCTCATAGATGCAACCATTCCATTTGAAACCCTCATCAGAACTATGTAACAGCTGTAAACAACCATTGCAGGGCCCTGAGGAAGGTAGGAAGGGAAGCATGTATCAGACATGATGTTCTGAAGCTGTAGATAGGTGGCAGTTTTGAGGGATAGTTTGCACTTTTTACAAGCAGTTTGCATTTTCAGTGAGCGACAATAAGGTACACTTGATTGTTTATTTATTTCTATGATTAAGTGAATTATTTAAGTGTTTTGAGTTGTATAAGTTCATTCATTATCCATACAAATGAAAGAAAGTATAGAAAGGAAGGACATACATCTCATAACACGAAAATATTTTCATTTATTCATGAGGAATAATAGTACATATTTTTCTCACACAAGCCGTGAGAAATAACTGAAAGGAAAAACAATGCATATATTTATGAAGTTGAAAATGTAAAGAGGTAAAAGAAACCCATCATTGCCTTGAGGGAGTGTTCTTCTCTTTCTAAACTATTGTTCCAGTTGTCCACTGCAATTGCATCATAGTACCTAAAAAGGGAGAAACAAATGATCATCAATACTGAGCTCAGGGTTTAGTTTAACTCTTTATACTTTCAACTTCATAAATTCATGCATTTAAAAGTGTAACAAAGGTGAAGCAGAAGAATCAGAATTTTAGAGGCTGAAGTCAACTGAAACGAGATAAAATTATAGCTAAAACAGAATGAAAAGAGAATTCTGGGAAAATTTTGATAGGGCTTCGCCATGTAAAATGGACATTTACGACTTTTCCAGCATGCATGTAAAGTTGTAATGAAGCTCAAATACAATATTTAAGTAGAAAAGGAAATGAAACTACAACATCTCAAAAAAATTCAATGTTCAACATGCAGGAATTTATGAACAGAAATTTCCAAAAATAATATGTTCTTTCGGGTTCTCAAATAAAAGTAAATGATTAACTTCTACAGCTTTCAGTGTTCAGAATCAAAATTTCAAAATCATTTTACAACTGAAAATGAGCAAGAATAGTCCTACAGAAAGAAATTTAACATAGCTTTTAGAAAGACAGATTCTCTGATTATCTCAGCAAGAATGTATTATACAAACTACTTTCAGTGGAAGATCTCATTCTCAGTAGAAGAAACAAGTTGTCCAATCAAATCATGATCCAGGAAGAGTATATTTTCAAATTTTGGATTATCAAGAAAGTATGATATAGAATGGATAAACTTATTACAGTCAAGCTCATTATTGCAAAAAGGAGATGAGTTTCGGTTAAAGAAGTCTATAGGAGCATAAATTTCTCCATTTTAGTGGAATTTATATAACTCAGAATAATTGATTTTTCAGATCTACATTTTTCACAACGAATTTTACAAGAAATTTAAAGCAATCTTTCGATTACATCAAGCATCAAATGAATCAAATACAAGTACCATAAAAGAATGAATATCTCTAAATGATAAACAATGAAGCCAAGTTCAAGTGTTCAAGTGGATCTGAGATATTTCACTCAATCAACAGTTAATGGAAACATTTTTCTTAAATCCTAAATGATTGAAATATGTGTACTGGGTAGCAAGAAATCACATAAGGGAGCTAATTATCAGTGCCTCAAAACAACCAAATACGAGCTCAACTAATTAGCATTGGTGATTACAAAAATGTAGAGGTTGAATAATAACATAGTTTTCATGCTTGAAATATCAAAAATGGTGGCTAACATTCTCAACCATCCCACTCAGAAGAACTCGTAAAGGAGCTACTAGATGCTCGAATACTTAGAAATAGACGAAAGAAACCCAAAAATCACAAATGTCAAATCGACCCCAAGAATAGAAAACACAGATTTCACATTTTATACAATGGTTGCCATAGCAAAGATCATCTGGATAAAGCTTAGCATGAAGGAAAACTCATTTCTTAAGGAAACCCAAAAGGCAGTATTCAAAATATGCTACAGGAACTACATTGCAGAAACAGAGCCAGAGAAACCCTCAAAGATGATTGAATGCAAAGCAAACAAGAAATACTCAAGTTTAAAATTCTCTACTTCGATGCTTTACGATCAAATGATTAATACCCATTTTTGGGTTGTTACAAAAGAGAAAAGTAGAGTAGTTCCTTACCTTCAAAGTGGAAGCCATGATAAAGTGGCGGGTCAATACTCAACCCCAACATCTAAAACTTCAACAGATCCAGTGTTAAGTAATAACAACTTTGTTGAAGAAATCAGAGGCTTAAGTAAAAATTCTCAGAGCAATCTCCACGAACGGCCATAGTCATGGAACTCAAAATAAAGAAAGGGTCGAGCATGCTCAAAACCCTCTAGGTCAAGCTCAACATAGAACCAGAAATCACTCAAAGCATGATCAAGGATCAGAGATACATGAGCTCCACTTTCACTTCCCACAACTATCTTGAAACCCATATAAAAATGATGGCCATGGTCTTGCTTAGAAGATCAGAGACAAAACAAAAGAACAAAGAAAGCGATGAGCTCGCAAAGCTCATCAATGGCGCAATGAAATTTGAGCAGAGCTTCACTAGCTCGAGAGGAGCTCAAGTGAAAAATGCTAAATGTTAGGGTTTCGACCCCTTTTCCTCCATCTAACTCTCCAAGTTAATCAAACCCAACCAGGGTTATATCAAGTACTGACGTGTCGATGCTACATAGAAACCCTAACCCCACTTGGGTTAGTTTCAAAAAATGGGTCACCGACACAATCATCGGAAGGGTCGAACTCAGTCAAAATTCAAAATTTGTGAATTGTCAAAATTTCACCCAATCCCCAGGAAACACGAAAAGGATACGTGTCATCACCACAACAGAAGCGGAGGCCAGGGGTATTTTTTAAGTTTGAAACCTTTTGCAAAAAGGTTGAAAGTTCCAAAATTCCCACAAGCCCGAGCCTCCACTGCCGAAACCCTAAACCACAGGTTCAAGATCGACGCCGAAGATGAAAAAGGACACAGATCGATGGCCCAGAATGATCAACAAATATCAAAGCAAACTCAACTTGAGTTACATATGCCACCGACAAAGTTACCAAGGGGTGAGTCATCATGGGGAGGGGGCCAACCCCACGTTTGAATAAAATTATCATTGCATTGACTTTCAAAGTCCAAACTATAGTCATTTCAAATAATGCAAAATGTCATCATACATGCTTATCACCGAAAAGGTGAATTTTGAAATATGCCAAGGCCGACAACTATGGGGTGGCAACTATATACTATAGTACTCATTACAAAGGTGGCAGACTATGTAGTATGGTCATGGTAAATAATCAAAGGTGGCCGAGTATGGTAGTGTGAAGGTGGTCCCCACTTCAAGGAGTTAGAATTGATTTGTAGAGTGTCACTCATGTGACCTTTTGGAAGGAGATGTCAATATTACAGTGTGTGCACATGAACAATGGTCCCCACATGGGATATTTTATTTTGCAAATATCACAAATGTTCACTCACAGGAAGAGAATTAATTTGTTGCATGCTTCACAACAGGACAAAATAGAGAAGAAGACAGAGTTGCATGTTCATGGAGAGAAACTTTCCTAGCAAGAAATCTTATTTTTAGCAAGTTATTCATCCTTCTCTTCTTAAAATAGAACAGTCAACTTTAGTTTGACTGTATTGTAATTAAGGCTAATAATGCCTATTTGTAATTGCATGTTCTATTTTTATTCCTTATCTATTATTAAATAAAGGATAAAAATAGAATGCATGGGCGAGTACAAGCCTTAGGCTATTTTTAGGAAGAGGGTGAATTTTATTTTTTATATATTGTGTGCCTTTCAGAAAGCACGGGGGAACTTACGGAGGAATTTTTGGATATAGGAGTACCCGAAGCAATTTTTGCCAGTTTTCCTTCTAAGTGTGAAGAGTTTATGCCTTACCAATTATTTATAGTCTTGTGTATGTTTTTATTAGTCTTGTGAATGCAAATTCCCGATTAATCATCTTACCCCGTTGTAAAATTCAATAATTTCGCATGATATTGATGTGCATGTTTAGCTTAGTAGTATTATTGTGATAATCTCCATCAATACCTCCAAGTGTTTTGTCCTTAATTTTTTGCGTAAGAAGCCATTGGTTCGTGCACCCAAAATCCTTCACATATCAATTGTGCATATACTCAATCAAAGCCCTCATACAAATTTGGTGTATCACCTTAGTTTTAATTACTTTACAGTCATCTTTTACTCTTAAACCCCAGAATCAATTTAGGATACATCAACAAGGAACCGGCCTTGATACCGGAGACTCACCTCAAAATAGGTATACCCACAGACCTAAGGTGTTTCCATTGTATCTACGAAAGAGAGAGATCAAATTTTGCAAGCTTAGAAAACCTGCAGCCATCTCTCTATATGGTGCACTTTCGAGAGATAACAACGACCACTCCTATCTCCAATAGTTATGGGTGAATTCCAATCCTTGTGCTTAATCAACACATGTTTCCCTCTAAAAAGTAAATTATACCCTTTATCCTTAAGAAAAGATATAGAAATCAGATTCATACCTAATCATGGCACATGCAAGACATCATGAAGTGGAACTATCTTTCCATTCTCCGTCTAAAAACCGAATAGTCCCTTTCCCAAGTGGTTTGAGCTTGGACAAGTTCCCCATAAAAATTTGGATATTGGTTTCCTCCTCCTTGTAATTGGAATTTGGGATGTTGAGTAGAATTGTAATCTCATAGATGTTAGGGTTAGATTTTGATATATTGATGGATAATAGAATTGCTAATGTCGAATGATGAATATTAAATTTATATGTATATTTTCTTGATGTTGTTAATATGGCCAAAACGCCATATAGGTATTTTGTTGTGTGCAGGAATTTATCAAAAACATCGAAGGGGGTAGGTGATCAAGGGATCATTTTTGATATCAAAGGTTCCCTAAACATTTCTAAATGGTGTCGGTGCGAGAATATATTTTCGAGAGATTTCCATCGACTATGACAACGTAAAAAAAACATTGGGAGATCTAGTTATATCCGGTCAAAGTTCACTCAACAAGAAAGTCAACTCGTCAATAAGTCAATAGTGGACCCGATGTAACAACACTGCGACACGTGGCAAAAAGGGCATTGGAAAAATTAGAAAGGTTTTCACCATCGCTCTTTGATGGTCATAAAATGATATAGCTCGTGGGAGCAATAGGCTCAACAGGCTCAACTTTTATTACGGAGGGGAGCTCGGTAGTTGTGAGGACTATGGTATTATTACCAACATGGTGGGTCCTCAAGCCACCACGTGGCTTGCCACAACTTATCCATGTTTCAATTTTGAATATCATAGTATTATATGGTCAAATTTTATATTACATTGGTAATTATTCACCATGTTACTATGTTATTTCAATTTGTATTTTTTTGAGAATTGATCAAGTTTATTATCATTGCTCAATATTCTTTCCACTAGCTCGGAGAGCTTATCACACTGAAGGACTCGACATATAGTTCAGAAAATGGCTCGATTAACAGCTGACACATTAAAACCAACCGACCACCACTCCAAACATAGCGGCCAACATATAAATCCGCCAACCCTTATATGCAAGCATCCACGTGGAAAGGAGAAGGAGGTGGGGAAAAGGCCCATGCGTGGAAAGTTCCACATGAATGGTGGGAGGCTAAGTTTTATTAAAACCTTATCAAAAATTAAATGTCTCCCCATGTGGGATATAACCCACTCAATTATGTAAGCTGCCCAATATGGGATGTAAACCCATCCACAATGCTATGGGCTAGGATATTAATAGCCTTTAGATAAATTTTAAGGCATTATTTTAGGGCCCCATTTGGGTATAAATAGGGACCCCTTGCATTGTAAAAACACACAGAGACCGAGAAGATTATTATTTTTAAGCTTAATTTGGGGATTTGGGAGAAATGGTAAGAGGGTAATTTTAATATAGATGGGAATTATATTAAAATCCTAAAATTACTATATGGAAATATTGTTTATTGACCTATTATTTTTCAGGCAATAGTAGATGAAATATTTTTTATTGGGGGTATCACACTACCCAATAGGCACATTGAGCCACATTATTTTCCACTTGCGATGCCTAGAGTATCGACCAGATTATCGGAGGACGCGTTATAGCATTGGGAAGGTCCATCAAGTTCGAAGGAGGTTGTACATCGGGAAGGTGGAGAACAATTCTCCGACCTTCGGAAGTTCTTCTAAGGACTGGAATACTACTAGACAAGTGGAAATTCAATTAGGTTTTATCGTAAGAAATAGTATTGTACTTATAATTTTTACTAGTGGAGCGGTTCGATAAGAATCTAACGATGTAGGCTATTGCCGAACTCCATAATCAATCATGTGTAATTTTCATTACATTCTTGCATTTATTTTAAATTTATTACTTAAAAGGAGAAACCTTTTGGCAAATAAAATAAGCCTATAGGGGTCGAGATCGAGTCAATAAAAACTTGATCATTTTTAGATCAAGTTGGTATCGATCTGGTTTAGCTCCATAATTAATTTTAGTAAATCTGATTAACATAGTGATTGCTTCAAGTTAGTGCGGTTGGTTCGGTTTTTGTGAACAAGGTACAAGTGCACTACGGAAAGATGTCTAAATAGGAGAAGCTTGATGAGGTTGAAGCTTATAATCACCAAAGCTATGAAGATAACTCTCTCCCGTGATCAATGTATTACTCGGAAGAGGAGAATGCTCGCTTGAAATTAAAGCTGCAAACCAAGGATGAGATTTTGGCAAGGTTGTAGTATGGTGATAGAAATAAGGAAATTCCTTCAATTTCAGATGTAGAGACCATGGAAGATAAGTGCATTGTAATTTTTTCACCATGGGAATCTTCTTCTTCCTCTCATTCGGTTTTGGATTCAAGTAATGAAGTCTTTGGTTTGTTTGAAAAACATACTAGAGGCATTGGATCCAAATTACTAGATAAAATGGGATTTGATGGAAGAGGCCTTGGTAAAAATGGCCAAGGCATTGCTAATCCAATAAGGGTCGAGGATCATCCTCATTTTATAGGTTTGGGTTATCCTAGTGTGGGAATAAAAATTGGGATATTACGCCAAGAATGCCGATGGGAGACAAGATTTAGAAAGCAAAGAGAATACCCAACTAGTCTTGCAAAAGATTGTGAGAAGGAATATCGTGCTTCATCGTCACAAGAAGAATATGGTAAGAGAAATTAGTGAAGAGGTAATGAGATTCCACCTCCAGTTTCTTACCATAATCATAAGCACAATAAAAAAATTTATCCACCTTTTTGGCTTAAAAAGTGTGGATATGATTTTCGAGAAGATGTGGAATTCCTTTCCATGTACTTTTTTTGGATTGCATAATCATTTTTGGCTAGATGCTGGAAGAGAAGGAAATTGATGAAGAAGTTGATGTCGTTTCGACAAGAACAAGGAAAATCAGAAAGACCAATCTCATCATGCAGAGTTGAGAAATGGAAGAAAGAGTTCCTCATCCTAGAAGAAAGATATTAAGAGGAATTTTTGTGCTCATTTCAAGAGGAATGGGCACTCGGTGGACAATTTCTAGAATTTGCATCCATCTCACCATCAGAGTTATGGCAAGCCAAAGATGCAATGAAGGCCTATTGCGAAGGCAAAAGAAGTTTCCAATCCACCATCTGTTGAAAATTCAACCCGGGACTAGGTAATACCTGAAATTGAAAGTCCTTTAAAATGGGTAAGTCAACAATTTTTCAATAATATATTACATAATTCAAATTGTTGAATAGTATGCAGTATTTGTTTGGAGATCAGATTTTGTGAGAAAATGTTGAGAGAAAGGTTTACCATACTCAGTGGATTTTCTTACAAAATTTGATTAATGCTCCAAACATATCTCCTAATCATCTTGTGTGTACATTACAATTTGAATACGAGGATTTAACTCATATTAAGCTTGGAGATCTGTCTGAAAGTTGTCTTTGTGATTGAGCTCAGTGTCGGCGCCAAACTTTATTTTTGTAGAGGCATTGTGACTATGCAAAGAATGGTAGCTAAATATTATTAGCATCTAACAACATGTCATAAATTCATCACTGTGTAGAGTTATTGTGGATGCAATGCAGAGTTTTACCCGATAGTCGTCATAAATAGGAGGCTTTATACCATGTAGAGGCAAAAACCATGCAGCGGGGATGGAGTCAACATTTTTGAGCTCGTGAGAAATCATCTCGGATCGTTGTTTTGTGTAGAGGTATTGTGACCAGGTGCGGTAGAGAGGTAGTTGAACATCATACTAGCATCGTGAATTGGAGGCTTGATTTTTTGAAAGATGCTTGACATCATGCATTGGAGGCATTTAAGTGCGGAAAGTATCTCTCAAAATATTATCTCAGAACTTCATTCGATGTAAAGGCATTATGACTGCACATTCGAATGGTAGCTCATCATCAGACTTAGCATCATGCATTGGAAGTTCGAGGTATTGAAAGAGGATTAGCATCATGCATTGGAGGCATTGAAGTCTTGAAAGGGATGTGACATCAGGTCAGAACTTCATTCTGTGTAGAGTCTCTTATGACCCTGTAGTAGGATCGTATCTGACAAGTCATTGTCCATCATTGACATTGGATCAATCACAGCTCTAAGTAACATGGAGTTCCTTCAAACCAGTTTGGATTCTACGGAATCATCTTGGAATAAGGATCAATGTTATAGAATCAAAGAATATCCTTGTAGTCGGATATATGGAAGCAAACACCGCACCCCGGAGGTGCAGAGGTCTTCTTTGGATATCACGGTGGCGCGCAGTAGAAGCATTGTGGGCCCATAGTCTAGAATTCTATGATAAGAAAAAAATCGAAGTGAGAAGGTTGCAGAGGAAAAGACCCAAGGGTCTACTACAACAGTACTTATGAGGTGGTAGCATATTTTCCAGATTTAGGACAGGATGACAAAATGTTCCAATATAAGATTTTTGGGAAAAAATCCTTTTCTCATAGGGAGGTGTGCTCGGGAATCATTTTTTATATAAAAAGTTCCCTAAACATATATAAATGGTGTCATTACGAGAATATATTTTGAGATCTTTCCATCGACTATGAGAATGTGAAAACGAACATTGGGAGCTCTAGTTATGTCTAGTCAAATTTCACTCAACGGGAAACTCGACTCTTGTCAAAAGGTCAAAAGTGGACCAATAGCGGTGCGACACATGGTAAAAGGAGAATTGGAAAATCGGAGAGGTTTTCTTGTTATTCGAGAGTCATCAAATTATATGGCTCTTGGGAGAAAGAGGCTCAACTTTAATTACATAGGGAAGCCCGACCACTATGAGGATTATGGTATTATCACCAATGTGGTGGGTCCTCAGCAACCACGTGGCTTGCCACCACTTAGCCATATTTCAAGTTTGAATATCATAGTATTATATAGTCAAATTTTATATTACATTGGTAATTATTCACCATGTTACTATGTTATTTCAATTTGCAATGTTTTGAGAATTGATTGAGTTTATTATCATTTCTCAATATTCTTTCCACCTAGCTCAGAGATCTTATACAAATGAATAACTCAACATATAGTTTGGAAAATGGATTGATCAACAATCGACACATTAAAACCAATTGACCACCACTCAAACATAGCGGCAAACATATAAATTTGCCAACCCTTATATTCAAGAATCCACGTGGAAAGGAGAAAGAGGTGGGGCAAAGGCCCATGCGTGGAAAGTTCCACGTGAATGGTGGGAGGCTAAGGTTTATTAAAACCTTATCAAAACTTAAATTTCGCCCCATGTGGGATATAACCCACTAAATTATGCACGACAAAAATATTTTGAGTTCATTTCGTAATGGTGAAAGGATAGAAAGGTGGAGTATGGTGGTCACTGAGTAATTATAAATGAAGAATTGATAGCTGAGGCAATAGGCCTCGAGTTGGAGGGATATCATTTTTTCAACAAAAGGATCGATAAGACTACCGAGGCAAAGAAATTATTTGACGATGGTGAGGAGCTCAAATTTGTAACTGCGGGTGTTAGGGTAAGCTCTATCCCCAAGCCTTTTGATGAGGTTACAAAAATGATGGTTAGGTACATTTCTTTAGAAGGATGCTACAAAACAGTCCCTGTCAAGCACCTGGTCTTTCTTAACCACTTTAGAAGACAATTTACGGTCTACTTCCTGCATTACTTGCTAAATTCCCTTGAGCGCTCCATTTTAGAATTCTAGAAGCACTCTCATGCCATTCCTCTTCACCAAGGCCTTATTTTTCTACTTCATAAGCTCTATGTCTCTAAGTTCCCCAGCTTCCCACCCTCTCCCAACGATCCGCACATCCCTACCATCACTTCTCCCACTTCCATCCTAAACACCTCTTCCAAACCCAAGACTAAGAACCCAAAACTTCCCAAAATTGACATCCCTCACTCTTCCCAGTTCTTAGAAGCACTAAAGAGCTGGAAGTTGTGCATAATCTGTTGCATATTAGTAATCTTTGGACAGATACGGCCTTTTGACATGAGAGAATAATATTCCTCACAAGTTGGATTCTTTGGAAAATGAGATGATGAAGTTAAAGAAGGACTTGTGCACATTGCCAAACAGAAGGGAAAATAAAGGTTGATGATGGCGATAATGGGAATGATTAGATTGTATACATCTACTAGAGATTTAAATATTTGGACAATAGATTGGGGAGAGCCAAAAGCAGAATGACCATAACATGGCTATCTTCAATGCCATTAGTGACTTTTGGAACAACATGTTCGCAACATTTCCATGCTTAGCGGGGTCCCTGAAACTATCTGGGGGACTAACAAGGAGAGAAGTCAGACCATATCGAAGTTGAATGCAAGTGACCCCACACACATCACCACTTTGGTGTTGTTCACTTCGCTACAAACAATCAAATCCAGGATCGACAGAGCTTCCAAGAAATAATCTCCCTTGGGCTGGAGGGCTTCGTTCTAGACGCTGCTATATTTCGGTCTTTTCGTTGTTTTTCTATTGTTGTTTTGTTGTCTTGTTGCAGTTTTGTTTTGTTTCACTTTCTACTAGTAACTATCTTTTGGTTACTGCGTTGGGCATAATGCTTTATCTAGATTTTGATCCTCTTTTGTTGTCCCTCTATAGCTCTATTTGGTTTTTGAGCCCTTATTGTAATAAGGTATAGTCCCTTCAAAACTATTTACCAATAATAAAAAAACCCACTCAATTATGCAAGTTGCCTAATATGGGATGTAAACCTATCCACCATGCTACGGCCTTAGATATTAATAGCCTATAGATAAATTTTAAGGCATTATTTTAGGGACCGCATTTGGGTATAAATAGGGGACCTCTTGCTTTGTAAAAACACACCACAACCGAGAATCTTATTATTTTTAAGCTTAATTGGAGGATTTTGAGAAATAGTAATATGGTAATTTTACTATAGTTGGGAACTATATTAAAATCCTAAAATTACTATATGCAAATATTATTTATTGGCCTATTATTTTTGGGCAATAGTAGATGAAATATTTGTGATTGGGAGTATTTATAAACTACCCAATAGGCCCATTGAGCCATAGTATTTTTCACTTGCGGTCGGAGTGTCGGAGGATGTATTGTAGCATTGGGAAGTTCCATCTGAGTTTTGAAGGAGGTTGTGCATCACGAAGGTGGAGAACGATTCGACTGATAATCGAAAGTTCTTCGAAGGACTGGCATACTACTAGGCAAGTGGAAATTCCATTAGGTTTTATTGTAAGAAATAATATTGTACTTACAATTTTTACTAGTGGAACGGTTCAATAAGAACCTGGAGACGTAGGCTATTGCCAAACTCCGTAATCAATTGTGTGCAATTTTCATTACATTCTTGCATTTATTTTAAATTGATTACTTAAAAGGAGTAACTTGTCGAGAAAATAAAATAAGCCTATAGGGATTTGAGATCGTAGATAAAAATTGATCATTTTTAGATCAAGAGGGGACCAACCATAGAAGGATGTCGGGTGTTGAGCAACAAGGTGAAATTTGACAACTTGTGTAATGTTGTTTAGTGTGGTGTTTTGCATGTTTTTTGGAGGTCTCCCATGGGGGGTGACTTCACATATGTGGCCATGGGGTGAATTGTGTTACCTTTCTTTGATTTTTAATGTGCTTTATTTATGTTTTATGTATTTAAAAGTTTTAAATTCGTGTCACATTATTAGCATGTGTAAATATATCTTAATTAATATAAACTTCTTCTTATTGGGTTAGCTAAATTAGGGATGTGACAAATAGTTATGATGAGATTTTGTGGTCCTTGTTGTAAGTAAAATTTATGTTGATTTGTGAGTGTTTTACTCCACCCCAAATTCAAAATTCGGATTTTGATTTGGGGGCATTTTTGGAGGCTTGTGGGATAAGCAAGGCTTATCCCATGCCTCTTAAATTTACCCAAAAACCCTACCTATGGGTTGGGAAGCTTATTTTTGACTTTTTGTCCATTTTTGAGTGTTAAAGAAGGAAAATTATTGCACTTTATTTCTACCCCAATTTATTATGTCCCTTGAAAGCATGGTGTGCAAGTTTTGAGCCATGTGGGTTGTCATAGTCCTTGCATGTGCATTGATTTTATTGTTCTTGGTGTGATGACTTGAGTGTGGAGATGGAGGAATGATGAAGTGGCATCTTACATGGAGCCGCATCATCCTCCTCACATTCCATTTCTATTTATTGGTGATTTTTGTTGGAATGGAGGTTACTTGTTCTTTTCTCTTCTTGTACACTTTTGGACTTAGAGCTTGTTGAAGTTCATAGAAATTTCTTGGATTGAAATTGAAGAGGCTTATGGAAATTTCTTAGAACTTGATGGAGAGGTAGGATCTTAAATTTTGTCATTATGTTATTTTCTTCTTATATGTATGCAATTTTGTTCTTGTAAAATTGTTTTTTCATCTTGTGAATATGTTTTTGTGTTTGTTGGGTAGTAGAACTTAGTTGGGTGTGGGAGAAGGGATTATGGGACCATTGGGGAGGGAAAAGCATTTTTTGTGAGGCATGAAATTGGTGATAGTATGAATGGGAGTCTTACCTATGGGGAGTGAAAAGGAAATCATGGTTTTTGCATGATTGTAAGGGAGAGAGAAGGCTTTTGTGTGATTATTTTGTGCACTTGGAGGCTTAGGATAAGACTCCAACTTAACTGGGAGTCATAAGGAGGTGGTCTCCCAAAGCCCTTACTCTATTTGGTTTGATCCTGAAAGCTTTGTATTTTTGTGAATGTTTTGTTGGATATATATCTTGGTTGAGTTGAATGTATTGTATGTATGTTTTTTGTGAAGCCACTTTGTTGAAAGTTTTCATTGATGCTCAATTCTCCTCATGGTTCCTTGGTTGGGGCTCGCGGGCCATTAAGTCGACTGACTTCTCGTCCTAATAGATTTAATTTTGGGTGAGAGCATTGCTTACTCCCCCTTTCTTGCTTTGTGATCTCATTTTGAAGTTTGAAGAAAGCAAGTTTCGGTGATACCATTGTGAAGAGGACATGCATATTGAAGACTTGAAATTTGACTTGTCGATAGCCTTATGGTAATCTACTCATTTTTATTCATCCCCACTTTGAGTGGATGATTTGTAAAATTGTAATCTTGAGAGAAAGTTTTTTTATACTCTAAAATCCAATGACCTTGTAAACTCCTTATAAGAGTGCTTGTTTTAGAGACTTATAATTTTAAGTGTGTTATTCTTATGAAAAAACATTATCGATTTTTACCTTGTCTTAGTGAAAGGAAGATTTGGTTATAGTTGAAATGGATATGCATTTTTAAATTTAAGTAGCTTCATTGTTTTTCAAATGTGACGTACTTTCATGTCTAAGAATATTGTAAAGTTTGATAGGATTCATTTTGAAAGAAATATGTATGTTGTTGGTTTGCACTTGTTTTGAGAAATGGAATGGTTACTTTTGATTTCCTTAAAAGTAAGTAAATTGCAGGACCTAAACTAGAAATGTATTACTAAGCTAGTTGAAGGAAAGTAGTTATTAAAATTGTTAGAATGAGAAACACTCTTCCTTTTCTAAAATGTATATAGTTGTATAATTAAACAAATTCATCCTCCCAAGCCTATCCTTAGTTGAAACAAACACAAAAGAGAATGATCCATAAAATTGTATAAGTAACTAGAATGAATTATACTTTCCTCTTTAATGTACACATAACTATGTTTGAAAAAATTACATATAAATTTTTCTTCTTACTTTCCTTATAAATAATGAGTTAAATGTAATTTTTTTAATAATAAAAAGGAAAGTTTCAATAAATTTGGTTACCTTAGAATGCTTAATATACTATATTGCTCACATATTAACTTAGTTGCACTTTAATAATAATGACTAAATTCGAATATGAATATATAAATATATAAAATACTATAAGTAATAATAATATATATTGTTATAAATAAAACTTTTACCAAATGAAACCTTATAAAAAAAAAATGAATCGGCCCATGTCAGGCACCTAGTCTCTAGCCGTATTTAGCTTTGTTGGTGTTTGGAAAGTGGGTTGGTGGAGGGGGCACCGTCCCCACCCAAACCCATATTAATATGGGTTAGGATTGGGGCGGTGCCCCTCACCCAACCCACCTATCTATTAAATAAAACCTATGGTGTGGGCCGAGCCCCACCAAAATTCATTATATTTGCTATGTGTTTGCGGCTGCACTTTACTTTGTACGCAGTCCACGAATATTTTCAAAACGAGACCTCCATGTTTTTAGATTTATAACCACATACAAACACAGATATGTGTGTGTGTATTCTTTTCAATATATAAAAAATTGATTTTTGGGTTTTATATTTAATTACAATATTGTATATATATATATATATATATATATATATATATATATATATATCTTAGTAATGGAAGTATATACATATATGTATGTATATATTCCAAATGAGAGCTTTTACAAAAGAAAAGAAATGGAAAAATTACAAAAATGCAAAGCTGTTGGGCAAATGGAAAATACCGAAATTGGTATTCTATTTAATTAATCATTTAACAATGAAATCAATTTTCTTTATCTCTAACCCTTGAATAACGTAGTATAGAAATGGAAAAAATAAATAAAATGTAGTAGACGTTGTGAGTATCCATCCCCAAACTTCTTCATTATCATCCATGGCTTCCTCCTCTTCCATCTTCTCTTAACCTTCAAAATCAAAAATGAATGAAATGAGTAAAAGAGATGAATAAAAGTCTCCCTTAGATATTTTAGGGTTGATTTGAATTTCCCTCATCCAATGGCCGGATTTGTCTCCTACAAATGTTAAAGTGGGGGTTAGTGAAGTCATCATTTGATTGCATGGGTCTTCTTTTAAATGGGGCCACTTGTGTGGCTTGAAAGTTAATTAAATTATTGATTTTTGTTTTGATTTAATTTAAATGAACTCCTTTCCTTATTAATTTAGACTACTTTTATATTAGAGAATTAAATAATTATCCTTGTATAAGCAGGAAGGGTTGTTTTAGACTTGGAATTTAATTTTAAATATTGCATGACCATAGGAACTGTTATCCCAAATTCACCCTCAAGGTAAATTTTGGTAACTTATGCAAATTATTCAGGCTCAAGCAGGTTGAAATAGTTTGAGGGTCAAATTTTGGATTTTGGGGCACATCTTCGCTTTTCTCTAACTCCTTGTCTAAAACAAATCCAAGGAGTTAGTTTAAAATTATAAAAATATGAGAAAGAGGTCACAGTCCTATTTTAATGCAAATCGGATCGAGGGGGTGCGGATGGAACCAAGGCAAATTGTACCAGGTTCGTCATACCTAATTTGGGCCTAAAATGCTAAGGAGTTAGTGAAATGCACCAAAGTCTGGTTTTTTTGGGCCCAAGTCACACGAGTTCAGCCAGGGACATTTGGAACAAAAAAACCGATTTTCTCAAAATGGCGAAAACAGTTGAAATCAACAAAATCGGTATTTTTTTCCTAGGGGTTTGTTGGACATTGGGACGTCTGGGGAAAAAGCCGAAATGGCGATTCTACAATGGAATTGGTCAAGTTGGATTGGAATGTTCTAGGCCACACATGGGACATTTGGACGTGCGGGACCTATATGGTGAAATCAATTTTGCAGGAAAAAGGGATCAAAGCAAAATCGGGTATTTTGGCCTTGCGGTCCACGGGACGCCTGAGACACGAGTTCACCGAATAGCCGAAATGGCCGATAGCAGCAGTGTGAATCGGGTAAGAGAGAAGGTCAACGGCCCCCTGACAACTGGTCGATGATGGGACACGCAGGACACTTAAGGCCAAAATAGCTGACTACAAAGGAGATGTGGTGAATGCGGAGTTAAAGCGACCCTCACGGCCCGGTCAACGGCGGGACATCCATGACACAAAACCTAAAATACTCGATATAGCCGCATTTGAGGGAAAGCATTGCAAATCGGACCCCAAAATTCAAACGGCCATAAATTTTTACCCCGAGCTTCGATTTTTAATGAGGGTAGGTATATGAAAATAAAGGAAACATATTTATTCCCAATCAATTAGATGCTCATTCCCATTAAATGACAAAAATACTGGTAGACCCAAAATAGCACTGCGCTCGCAGAGAAGGACATAACTTTGCATTTCTCGGTGAAAACACACAAAATTTGTACCGTTGGAATCATGTTTCTAATTTCGATGCAAAAATAAGAAATTCATAATTTTATGTGAAATAGATGGTGATTTTTCAAAAATATGGCCGGTTTAAGAACAATGTTTTATTTGATAGCTAGAATGCATTAATGAAGCATTGGTGACATATTTCACTACTCTAAGTTATGGGACAAGTATGGGGAACCTTTACAAGTAACAAAACATCATTTCACTCCATTTAATACCTCTTGCAAGTAGTTGAAGGATAGATTTTGGGATTTCCCCCTCTCTCTCCTTTTTGAATGCTATAAATAAGAGTGTTGGGCTCATTGTAAAGGAGATAGTTTTTTGGGTAGAAAAACTATGTAAAAATTGTTTTGTGAAGCCAATGTGTTGCAGGCCCTTGTAGTGGACTCCTTGCATGGTGGTCTAGGCCCTTATTCGTAATAGATTGGATTGTGCGTACTTATGAAGCAATAGATACAAGTTTGTGGGTTTCTCTTCCCATCCGTGTGTTTTTTGCATTCCTCTTTCCCCTTAAATCTCATTGCATATATATTTTCCTATCTTATGTTGTCGCAGTAGTGATTCATTATCATTATGTGTGCATGAAATATTATTGTGAATGCATTTGTGAGATTGTGGATAACTTTTATCACCCTTCTAGTATGCACTTTGCTTATGTTTTCACACATTGGATACTATACTCACACCCTCTCTTTTCTAGTGTATCACCGCTTTAGTGTAGGCTTTGTTTTCATGCAATCTCACTCCTGGTCCTTTGGAAAGTTATATTAGGAAATATAGTTTACTGCATTAGTGTAGAATGTGGCGGGTAGTTTAGGAGAAAGAACCATCTTTCTCTCGAGGTCTATCTCAAGCAACAAGTCTTACAAGAGTTGGAGATAGTACCCATGTTATCCAATCATAATGTGATCTCAAACACACACACTAGTGCAAACCATAGGGTGCTATGATTTGGTGATAACAAAACCACCGTATTAAATTAATTTTAAGATTAATTGAATGAAATATTTTAAACTTAACCTTAGGGTAAATCAATTAGTTTATTTAAATTTTATTATTTAAGTAATTTTTGTGACAATCACGTGAAACTAAAGGTTAACCTTATCGTCGCCTTCATTTCCTTTAACAAATTTATTATTATTATTATTATTCCATAATTTTCTTAGTATAACCTTTGTTTGGTTTTGGGTTTCATGAGAGTTTTTTATGGCCATTACACTTAGTATTAGAGTCATGGGTTCAATACTTGGACCACGGGCACACCTGGAAAACATGAAATAGAAACAAATAAACCTAGCGCAATTTTAAACCTATTACACACAACTATGCATGATGTTTTAAAACGTAGAAAATAATTTAGAAAACTAAAACAACAACTTAAATGATTATAAACTAACTCTTTCCTTGAGTACGCGGGAGTGAAGACCATACGAGGGGTTATGACATGTGGACCTAGACCTACCACCCCGAGATCGGGAAATAACAACTATTCTACCTCGGATATTGTAAACACTATAGGATGTTAATGTATTTATAGCTAGAGGATCTTTAGGAGGGAAACCTAATAGATAGGATAGAGAGCCATTAGTAGAGGCTCATGCACCTTTGTGTCACAGTGTAGAGGATAGGGAAGAGAACTCCCATGTGGATTTATTTAGGCATGAGTCACTTTCTTAGGAGTACAAAGATAGATCTACGGGGCACAAACACAAGTCTAGGATCCTTAGGTCGAGATTTGATCATATAGAGAGAGAAAAAGGTCGATAATCGACGAGAAGAAGATCACATAAGAGGGATATTGAAGTTGTACCCACCTCATTTTTTGGAGACATAGGCAAATTTCATCTTTGAGGCATGGTTAGTTAACTTGAGAGGATGCTTGAAGCTATGCCCTTGTTATAGCAACAAAAAGCTCGTGTTTCCATCCTGTAACATTCCCGTTTTAAAATACGAACAAGGAAAAAAATTTTATTTTTTTATTTTTATATAACGTTCTCTGTTATGAATTATAAAATTCAAACACACGTTCAAGTTTTAACAATTGTTCTCTGCCCAAACATCACAGTTTGGATCACACAATTTCTTTTTAAAACGAATGTTCCCTGTTCGCATATTTACAATATGGAACACACATTCAATGCCATTGATCTTATATGATTCTATATGCTGCTGTAAATGACTCGAGGAACTGCCGATCTTCCATTTTCATGGCTCGGAGTTTCAACGATCCTTCATTTCATGACTCGGCAACAACCGATCCTTCATGTTCGTTTATGCATAGTATATTATATATACCTGTTCTCATAACCTTTCCGGTTATCGAAGTGATCCATTTAAGAAGCCTATCTGAATATCTGTTACTGATATTCATCTGACATCCTGCATCTTAAATTAAGTGATAAGGACAACGCAACCAGCAATTGCGATACTTTGGCCAAATATTTTCACATGCTTTGCATGATCATATTCCTGGATGTGATACACATCTACGGAATACGTCCTTCACCTCACTTCACCTGTTATCTAGAATGGTCTTTCCTGGCTCCTACCAGTCCTCTTCGTTTAAGGTCAGTTTTAAACTTCCAATTCCAACTAGTAATATGAACGGGTATAGGAAGGCACTCCTGGTAACTAAAGATACGCAGACATACGGTGTCGTTCCCCACGACTCCGTGTGTCTAGTTATCCTTAGTGTTCCGGAGTCACTCCGTATACCAGATCATATTCCTATCCCCTACTACGAGTTTCACATTCAGCCTATGTATTCTTGATGTTTTAATTCGGGAGGGCATTGCAATATGTCAGCTGCAACATTGTGTCGTCATGAAGACCCCGTCTTCATGGAGACACATTGCTGTAGCTGGCGTATGCCAATGTCCTACAGAATTCTCCCATCGAGAATGCACATCCTGCTCAAGTGATTTGGATACGATTTAATAATTAAAATCAACCTTCAGCATCCACGTTGATCCCTTGATCCTCGTTTCCGTTACAGTTGTACAGAGCTAAGAGGGACTAAATCCGTCCATTAACTTACTATGCATCTTCTCCTTCGTGTCGAAGGGCTGCATTTCCCTACTTGGTTCACTTCTTAATCAATGGATTAAGCGGTCCGTACCGACGGACGTGATAAGTTTAACCTATTAAACTTAGCCAAGATTTTCTCAACTGCAACTAAATTCAGAATATTAACTTATTAGACGTCATTCATACGAGGTCTAAATTTGAGAAATGTATTCATTTTTTCTCCTTAACGTCATATAGTTAAGGTCCATTAGTTGTGGATATACTTATCCTATATCCTTATGCGAATTTAAGCATACGAGATCATTAATGAATTCGAAAATGAAGTTCGATTATTCCAAGTTATTTGATATTCCTTAGCTCTAAGCTAATCCTGAATACCTTCCGATTATGGAATCATATTCTTCTTAATCCCTTTTTAATGTCAATTAAAAATTCATCTTTACCCAAGTATGAACTAATTGCATTTTTCAACTTAAAAGTTGCATTCAAGTAAGAATAGATATCAGTTTCCATTTAGCGTCCATCCAAGGACAATAAACAAATCCAAATCAAGAAATAACATTATATTTCCAATTTAGACAACAAAATCAAACTGATATAATTATTAAAATAATACACATGTAATTGGATTCAATATTTCATGTCATAATCTGTACATTTGCCAATCCAGCTGATTGGGCATAGTTTATATAAAACATCAATACAACTCATGGACAGAAGAATATATTTTCTTCTTTTCACAATTCCTCGAAGAGAAATCAAAGTAACAATTACAATTCATTTTACAGCTAATCAAGAAGCATCAGAAAACAGCCATGTCTTCATTCTAATCAAATTTCATCTACAAAATGAATTGCAGGTCGATTGATAGGCCGAGCATATTAAGCACTTATCCTTAAAATAAGGTGCTTGACTAAGCTGTCTCAATAAAAGAACCCTGCTTTTATGAAACGACAGTAAAACATCAATCACGAAATAGGCACAAAAGAAAGATCAGCATAACAACTGAACTATCAAAATATCATCACAATCAGCCAGAGGACTGCTGTCCCGTTTCCACATAACCGTAAACATTCTGTTATCATTTCCTCGCCTTTCATTAATAATAAATGCAAAGGATGAAACTAACTGAAATGTAAACTCATTACTTTCCTTTCAGTTCGTGTATTAAATTAGATTCCAAGCACTCAAGTACAGACAAGAAAGCGAACAGCAATGCATATAGTTGCTCCCATCTAAGCACTACAAAATTCATTATTCACGAATTACAGATTTCCAACTGAATGAAAGAAGAAGAGATCATTTTTCCAAGTTATTCATCCATATCTCTATTTCTTTCCACATGACTGTCCGAACAATGGAATCCAAACGAGAGACAAATCAAGATAACAGTTCAGAGTGAAACTTACAAAATCCATTCGGAATTCACTTTCCGGCAGTAAGAATAATTTCATTTAATTCCGGTTCATACGAATACCAAAACAGGTTAGTAAGACATCGTATTCATCATAGAACAAGCAATATCAAGATGCATACTATGTATTTGCTGTACTAGAAGATTCCATACTTCTTTCACTGTAGTGTTAACCAAACAAGCAGTTATGCAATCACGCAATCATTTATTCATATGATCTTTTATATCCATGAACGCATACAGTTCATAATAACAATTTGCACATTGTTGTTACCTACAGCAAAACCAATTCATATGCACAGTAAGCTCCAATATTACTTTCAGAGTCCAAAATAGCAAAAAGAGAAGAATTTATTCTCTGTAATTTCATTGAGAAACAATCATTTTATTCCAAATGAAATAAAAACACCCAAATCATGTTTATCTTAGCATGACAGCTCAACTTATAAAGATAACAGAACAATCGTTCTCATTGATAAGCAACTCACATAGCCTGTACAGTTTCAATCTAATATACCACAAACAATGAACATTCAATTCGAGTTCTATCTCGATCAACTGTTAACTCCAAAAACAGCATTCTCCATTACTTAATGAGGTACAGAACTCAAAATATAATATTCGTATATCAATACCTCTATAAGGACAAACCCGCTTAGGGTGTTAATTGCGTAGGCTTGGTACAGTCAGGGCAGACTCAGAAAACAAGCTAATTCCCACATTTTCCATTTATTTAAAACAGAAATCCCAGTCAAGTTCGTATTCACAAGACAGTTCAAATCAGAAGGTCAAACCACAACTACAAGACGCAATGGAATCAACTTTCCATTACAGCAAGAAGGAAATATAATCATTCATTGCACAGAATACAAAATCAATTTGTAATTGTGTCTACAGCCCGAACAGGAAGACCGAACAGTATCAAGAAAACACAATAAAACCATCTTATCCTCACAGTGAGGGAAACACAATCCATTAATATGTTTAAGAGGAAAAACAGTTAACTTTTCCTATTCCACAAATACCCAATACGTATCCGTTTATTTCCTATTCAAGAAAGGCACAACAATGAAAATATTGCAATTACTTCATTCAAATCGAATTCAAATATTCATAGAAAACCCAAATGCCATTTTCATTAAAATCCATAACAGTTGAAGGAAGAGGATCTGTTTCCTTAAAAATTTCAATAAGAAACAACTTCAACCAACTATCGCCTCTTTCATTCCAGATCGTCAGTAAAAGGTGATAGTTTCAGTAGTGAAAGGAACTCAATAACATGTACAGACTCATGATACACAAGACGGATTTCCCATTACTGTCAAACAACCAGCACGATATGGAGGTATTTCATTCGAGAAATACAAGGACAGTCGAACTCAGCGACCAAAAACAATGATTCATATTATTTCCAAAATGACAGCAATATAACACCACTGTAATTCCATTTCCTCTTTACATGCCAAGGCGGTTCCAAGCACATCAGCAAGGAAAACGATTACACTATAAGGAAATGATTAAACATCCTGTTCCACTTCATCTGACATATGAGAGAAAGTATATCTATTTCAACTTGATTCGTACAAAAACAAATCAAGACCAAGCAACCGAAACAATTCTTCATATCCTTTCCCAAAAAAAAGAAGTAAGAAAGAACACGAAATCCAATTTGAATCGACTAAACAACAATCACAAAATCCAAACCCAAAGCGGGGTTGTTTTAATGAGACACTTAAACAAAGCAAGAATTTTTAAAGAGAAGGGCTTAACATGCCTGTAATCTCTTTTCCAGAACTCGAAGAAAACTTCGTTTGCCGCGTTTTTCCTTCCACAGCGACAGCACAAACTCCCCAACACTTCTTTCTTCTTCGAGCTTAGCACTTGACCTCGAAATCTCCAAGAAAATGTCAAATTCCAAGAGCTGGTTCGACTGAACCAGGCCAAAAAAACCAAATGCAGAGCAACTTTGCAAAAGCCAAACCGAAACAATGAAAAAATCAAATTCCCTCATACACTTTCCACGGCGAACTGGTCGCGAGGACCAAGAAAAATCAATGCATTAAAGGCTCTGCCTTTTCCTTACTTCCCACGCCACCGCCACTTGAGTTGGCGAACTCAATTTTTTTAAATTTCCCATGTAAAACTGAATTTGGCTCTATCTCCAAATAGATGCCTCTATTTCCTACCTGCCCCGCCAAAACTGGCGCTGTCCACGTATGGACTGTTTTATTAAATGCCAATGAATGCCCTTTCCATCCTTATCCCTTTCCTTCCAAGGGTCTGCGCCCTTTTAGATTAGGATTAGTTTAGGTTGTATATAGTGTTCAACCTAGGTCTTAGTTTAGCCTTAGGTTTTAGGGCTTAGGTTTATTTTCCCCTTTTTTTTTTGTAATTTAAAAATCCACTTAGGATAATAGTGTAGGATGCATGTTAGGACTTAGGATTAGTTTAGGTTTTAATTCATACTAACCACTAACACCAAACAACTTCCATCCAGCCTTCTTACTAACATTTACGTTAATGCAGAGCAGGACGTTCCGTCCTTTGGATCACGTGCCAAGGCCACCCGCGTCCAGGCGTTTCTTGCCTCACGAGGTCCCAAGTTCGGCGATCGGGGTTGAGAATCGAATCCACATGCCGTTGGCATTTACGTGCCAGCTGTTCATACCTGCAATCAGGCGCTGCACGTTCATAACAATCTCGGGTTCGGTTCAAGTGTGAATCGACACAGAATTCACCAGAAGCCCTCAGCATACTTTGGATCAATGAAATTGATTCAAAGTGTGCTGTCAATCAGCAACAAGAGTTTAGCAAGTATACGACCATTTGTCGTCACATTAGCAAACACGCGAAATACGAGTAATTGCTGACCTATACAATAAATCACAGCATGCAAGAATCCAAGTTAGCAACACATTCCTTTAAGATCAGAGTTTATCTTAACATGTTTGCCTTCATTCCAGCAGTTATAACAACATGTAAAACATTCACCAAGATAACATGTAAAATCAGAGCGTTACATTCTTCCCTCCTTAAAGAATCATCGTCCCGATGATCAGATTATACAAATCAAGGAGTTCCTAGGACAAAGTTCAGTTATTGTCCCATCATTCATAAGTTCATACCAAAAACAGATTCACTCTTAAAAAACAGCGTTTTAAGACAACTGTACAATAGACTAATAATTGTCTAAATTTGGTAGAATTATTAGTTCTTTGAATTTCAAATTCAATTAAACAGGTGTGGAAAAGTAGATCTCATTTCTTCGAGATTCTCCCAAGTTGCACTTTCTTCGCCAACTGGTCCCCTTTGGACCTTACATTGGTTCACTTCACGATTTCTCAAGTACAATCATTTTGGCGAGTTCCCAACACTTGAATGGGCTTAACCACGATTATTCTGGTCTTGGACTGTGAGGAATTCGATTTAGCACATGTGATAAATCATCACGTATTTCTTAAGAAAAGAAATATGAAAAACATCATGCATTTGAGACAAAGCGGGGAGGTAATGCTAGCGATAAGCTACGGGGTTGATTATTTCAAACAATTTCAAAAGGTCCCACGTAATGTGGCGACAACTTGGCGACCTTGCCAAAGTTATTGAGCTCTTTTTTCGGCTTCACCCGAAGAAAGACCTTCTCTCCCGATTTATAATGCTGTCGACCCACTTCAAGTCTGCATAGCTCTTTTGCCTATTGGCAGCCTCCTTTAGATGTTCCCGAATCATTTTGATTTGCTGTTCCATTTCCATAAGGATTTTTGGCCCAATTACCTCTTTGTCCTCAACGCTGTTGTCCCGGTGACGGGGGTTCTGCATTTTCTTCCATCTGATGCTTCAAAAGGCGCCATTTTTAAAGAGGCATGATAGGTGTTATTGTAAGCAAATTCTACCCAGTGGAAGGTATTCCTCCCATTTATATCTTTGCTGGTCCATGCGATACATTCTTAACATGTCCTCTAAACACTGATTAACTCTCTCGGTCTGTCCATCCGTTTGGATGATATGCGAAGCGAAGTTCAATTTAGTTCCCAAGGCCGCATTAAGCGTTTGCCAAAACCTTGATGTCATCCTCGGATCTCGTCGATATGATTAATTCCGGTATTCCATGCAATCTGAAGATTTCATGTACAAATCTTCTTGCTTAGCTTTGGTGCATCGTCCTTAATTACAATGATGAAGTGTGCCACTTTGGTCAATTTATCGACTACTACCGAGGATAATGTCATGCTTATTTCTTGACATAGGCAATCCTTGAGCGAAATCCATCGTATTATCACTTGCCATTTATCTTGTGGAATCTTTGTGGGGATCTGATAATCCGGGGGTGCATATGTTCCACTTTAACACGCGACATTCAAGCGGTGTGTTACAAATTCTACCACATCCTTTTTCATTCCCTTCCGAAATATTTTGCTTAAGATCGGTGAGCATTTTTGTAATGCCGGGTGTCGAGAAAAAGGTGAATTATGGAATTCGATTAACAATTTCCCTCTTAAGTCATTTTCCACGGTATATACACCTATTTTGAACCTCAAAATTCCTTCATTATCAAAAGCGGAATCCCTTATACTGACGTCTGTAGTGCGGCAAGTGCTGATTTGACTTGCTTTGGAAATAAGGATCTAATTCAAGGCATCTTTCACCTCATCCTTAAAGCCGAGTTCTTAACGTTATAAGAGCGATGATATGCTTCCTTCGACTCAAAGCATCTGCTACCCGATTTTCCTTGCCCTTAATGTAGCTTATATCGAAATCATACTGAGACAGAAATTCTAACCATCTTCGCTGCCTTGCATTCAGATTTGGCTGAGTAAAAATATACTTCAGCCCTAGATGGTCTATTTTTAACTCAAAGGGCTTGCCTAAAAGGTAATGCCTCCATATTTGAAGTGCATGAACAATGGTAGCGAGCTCAAGATCGTGTGGAGCATAGTTCTGTTCATGTGACTTAAGTTTTCTGCTTTCATAAGCGATGACATGGTTATTACGTAATGAGAATACCTCCGAGGCCTTCTCTGAGGCATTCGTTACAACCATAAAATCTCCATTTGGATCGAGTGCAGTCAAAATAGGTGTTGTAGTTAAGCTGTTCCTTTAACTTTTTAAAAGCGAGATTCACATTTGTCTGTCGAGGACAAATTTCTTTTCTTTCTTTTGTAGCGAAGTGATTGGGGTAGCAATTTTTGAAAAGTCTTTGATGAACTTTCGATAATATCCGCCAAGCCCATGAAGCTCCTCACTTCATGTAGATTCTTAGGCGCGAGCCACTCGTTATATTTGTGATCTTTGAAGGGTCATGGCTATCCCATTTTGCTTATAACGTGTCCCAAATAATGCACTTCTGCATCATAAAAGGAACATTTGGACAGTTTGCCATACAACTTCCTCTTTCTTAAGATTTCCAGCACTATCCTGAGATGTTCTTGGTGCTCTTCGACATTGTTAGAATATATAAGAATGTCGTCTAAGAATACAAGCACAAACTTGTCTAAGTATTCTTGAAAAATATTATTCATTAGATTCATGAAGGTGGCGGGTGCATTAGTCAGCCCAAAAGGCAACAGTGAACTCATAATGCCGTACCTCGTTTAAAAGTTGTTTTATGAATATCTTCTTCCTTTATTCTCAAGGTGATGGTACCCACGATCAAAGATCTATTTTTGAATAAACTGATGCTCCTCACATCTGATCAAACAGATCATCAATCCTAGGAAGTGGGTATCAATTTTTGATAGTTGCTTTATTGAGGATTACTGTAATCAATACCTGACCTCAAAGTGCCATCCTTTTTCTTTACAAAAATTACCGGCGCTCCCCAAGGTGAGACGCTCGGTCTGATCAGCCCCTTAGTCAGAAGTTCTTGTAACTGAGCCTTCAGCTCTACCAACTCAATGGTAGTCATTCTATAAGGTGCCTTAGATATGGGTTCCGTTCCTGGTTTGATTTCTATTGCGAAATCAAACTCACGTTTGGGCGGAAGACCTAGCAATTCCTCTGGGAACACATCACGGAAATCCCTCAACAATGGATATCTTTCCATGAAATCATTATCTTCCTCTGCATTTTCTATCATTTTTACTGCACATACAAAGTGCAGCCTCATTTTTAGCCCTTTTAGTTGCATAGCCGTCGGTTTCCTAAGCTGCTGACTTCCCGTTTACACCTTGAATGATTTGCTGCTTTACTGCAGGTCATCGAAGCAATAGATTTGTTTTTCATAGCGATCAACCTTTGCCTTATGTTCAGCCAACGATTAACTCGATAATGATATCATATGATCCACAGAGGAGTGACATACAAGTCAACTTCGGTGGAGAAACTAGGCGAGATCAAGAATTGCCCCAAAAAGGCACATTTGATTGTATGGACAACATTATTCCCATAATGTCTTGTCATGTTTTATCCATTCTTGCAGCCTTTCTTTTTAATTTCATAGAAAGTTTAGCAGAAATAAAACATTACGTAGCTCTAGTATCAAAAAGTATAACTACGGGTGTGCCGAATAACTTACCGTAACTTCATGGGCGTCACTTGCTTTTCGGACATGCATTAGCCAGCTGCGGCATGTATCCTATCTTTGCTTTGTCACGATCATCCTTCTTTAGAGAGGAAGTGATTCGCATAGTGGTCCTTTCCACGGTTGAAGCATCCTCCGGTGGCCCTTTTCTAGGCTCAAATTTGTTACTGACCTTGAAGTTATCATTACGGCTTCCATAGGACTTGTCGATGCCATTAACTTTTGGGAAGCTATTCGCGCACACTATTTACTGGTCTGTTCATCACAGGTTTCTTGTTGTTATCTATAACAATTTTGTTTTTCACACCAAACCTTTTCCAAGGTCCCCTTTTTGGTGCGAGAGACGAAGAAGGATTGGGAATCTTCTTCCTTATCTCTTCCCTGTGTGAGCGAGATATTGCCCTCAATTTCTGTTCTGTCGATTGCCTTTCGAAAACTCCATCCATGGTGGTTGGGCCGTGGACATCCACTTCGCCACCGATGATGGGATTCGGTCCCATTATGAATTTATGTATTCGAACTTCTCATCAACTTGATGCTGCGGCACATACTTAAGGAGTTTAGTAAACCCTTCCCCAGTATTCCGTCACCGTCACCTTCCTTGCGACCTAGTTCTGAAATTCAGTCATTTTCCTATCAAAATAGAGTTGAGGCAGCCATCATTGCCTAAAATAACCCTTAAATTGATCCCAAGTTATATATGCGATTCGACAATATTCAGATTTCAACCTTACGGTTGTCCCACCATGATGATGCTTCATGAGAAAGCTGATATGCTCCCCATATCGCTTTAGTCTCTTCGGAGAAGTTTCTTATTGCAAAGTATTTCTCCATTTCACTGAGCCAGTTCTCAGCTCCGTCCCCAAGAGTTGTTCCATCAAACTTTGGAGGACTTATTCTCTTTATATCATTTGTAAGTTCAGCTGCTAATCTTGCCCTTTTATTTTCAGGGGGATTAGGAGCAATTATATTATTATCATCAACACCCAGATTCCCTCCGTTGATGTTGTCCACAGGAGGTAGCTGATCATTTATTTCAGCTTCATTCTCCTCCTCTTCATTGCCCATTGACTGTTGTTCCAGTACAGTCAAATGATCCCTCGTATCAAGTAGGGCAGCAAGGATTTCATCCAGCTTTTGGGCAGTCACTGCTTCTCCACCCTGTAACGGGTTATTCGCAGCATTCCCTCTTGTCCTGACCATTTTCTACATTGATAAGAAAATGTAAACCTTATTAATATCATGGACTCATTAGGTCGAGAGCTGTAACCTTGACTCTAATACCAAGATGTAACATTCCCATTTTAAAATACCAGAACAAGGGAATTTTTTTATTTTTTTATATAACGTTCTCTGTTATGAATTATAAAATTCAAACACACGTTCAAGTTTTAACAATTGTTCTCTGCCCAAACATCACGGTTTGGATCACACAATTTCTTTTTAAAAGCGAATGTTCCTGTTCACATATTTACAATATGGAACACACATTCAATGCCATTGATCTTATAAAAGATTCTATATCTGTTGTAAATGACTCGAGGAACGCGATCTTCCATTTTCCATTTTCATGGCTTCGGAGTTTCATGACGATCCTTCATTTCATGACTCGGCAACAAGCGATCCTTCATGTTCGTTTATGCATAGTATATTATATATACATGTTCTCATAACCTTTCCGGTTATCGAAGTGATCCATTTAAGAAGCCTATCGAATATACATTCTTCGATATTCATCGACATCTGCATCTTAAATTAAGTGATAAGGACAACGCATGACCAGCAATTGCGATACTTTGGCCAAAGATTTTCACATGCTTTGCATGATCATATTCTGGATGTGATACACATCTACGGAATACGTCTTCACCTCACTTCACTGTTATCTAGAATGGTCTTTCTAGCTCCTACCAGTCCTCTTCATTTAACGTCGTTTTAAACTTCCAATTCCAACTAGTAATATGAAGGTATAGGAAGGCACTCCGGTAACTAAAGATACGCGAGACATACGGTGTCGTTTCCCCACGACTCCGTGTGTCTAGTTATCCTTAGTGTTCAGGAGTCACTCCGTATACCAGATCATATTCCTATCCCTTACTACGAGTTTCACATTCAGCCTATGTATTCTTGATGTTTTAATTCGGGAGGGCATTGCAATATGTCATTTCTGACATTGTGTCGTCATGAAGACCCCGTCTTCATGGAGACACATTGCTGTAGCTGGCGTATGCCAATGTCCTACAGAATTCTCCCATCGAGAATGCACATCCTGCTCAAGTGATTTGGATACGATTTAATAATTAAAATCAACCTTCAGCATCCACGCTGATCCCTTGATCCTCGTTTCCGTTACAGTTGTACAGAGCTAAGAGGGACTAAATCCGTCCATTAACTTGCTATGCATCTTCTCCTTCATGTCGAAGGGCTGCATTTCCCTACTTGGTTCACTTCTTAATCAATGGATTAAGCGGTCCGTACCGACGGACGTGATAAGTTTAACCTATTAAACTTAGCCAAGATTTTCTCAACTGCAACTAAATTCAGAATATTAACTTATTAGACGTCATTCATACGAGGTCTAAATTTCGAGAAATGTATTCATTTGTTCTCCTTAACGTCATATAGTTAAGGTCCATTAGTTGTGGATATACTTATCCTATATCCTTTATTCTGAATTCAGCATACGAGATCATTAACGGAATTCGAAAATGAAGTTCGATTATTCCAAAGTTATTTGATATTCCTTAGCTCCTAAGCTAATCCTGAATACCTTCCGATTATGGAATCATATTCTTCTTAATCCTTTTTAATGTCAATTAAAAATTCATCTTTACCCAAGTATGAACTAATTGCATTTTTCAACTTAAAAGTTGCATTCAAGTAAGAATAGATATCAGTTTCCATTTAGCGTCCATCCAAGGACAATAAACAAATCCAAATCAAGAAATAACATTATATTTCCAATTTAGACAACAAAATCAAACTGATATAATTATTAAAATAATACACATGTAATTGGATTCAATATTTCATGTCATAATCTGTACATTTGCCAATCCAGCTGATTGGGCATAGTTTATATAAAACATCAATACAACTCATGGACAGAAGAATATATTTTCTTCTTTTCACAATTCCTCGAAGAGAAATCAAAGTAACAATTACAATTCATTTTACAGCTAATCAAGAAGCATCAGAAAACAGCCATGTCTTCATTCTAATCAAATTTCATCTGCAAAATGAATTGCACGGGTCAGTTCAATGAACTGAGCATATTAAGCACTTATCCTTAAAATAAGGTGCTTCAACTAACTGTCTCAATAAAAGAACCCTGCTTTTATGAAACGACAGTAAAACATCAATCACGAAATAGGCACAAAAGAAAGATCAGCATAACAACTGAACTATCAAAATATCATCACAATCAGCCAGAGGACTGCTGTCCCGTTTCCACATAACCGTAAACATTCTGTTATCATTTCCTCGCCTTTCATTAATAATAAATGCAAAGGATGAAACTAACTGAAATGTAAACTCATTACTTTCCTTTCAGTTTGGGTATTAAATTAGATTCCAAGCACTCAAGTACAGACAAGAAAGCGAACAACAATGCATATAGTTGCTCCCATCTAAGCACTACAAAATTCATTATTCACGAATTACAGATTTCCAACTGAATGAAAGAAGAAGAGATCATTTTTCCAAGTTATTCATCCATATCTCTATTTCTTTCCACATGACTGTCCGAACAATGGAATCCAAACGAGAGACAAATCAAGATAACAGTTCAGAGTGAAACTTACAAAATCCATTCGGAATTCACCTTCCGGCAGTAAGAATAATTTCATTTAATTCCGGTTCATACGAATACCAAAACAGGTTAGTAAGACATCGTATTCATCATAGAACAAGCAATATCAAGATGCATACTATGTATTTGTTGTACTAGAAGATTCCATACTTCTTTCACTGTAGTGTTAACCAAACAAGCAGTTATGCAATCACGCAATCATTTATTCATATGATCTTTTATATCCATGAACGCATACAGTTCATAATAACAATTTGCACATTGTTGTTACCTACAGCAAAACCAATTCATATGCACAGTAAGCTCCAATATTACTTTCAGAGTCCAAAATAGAAAAAAGAGAAGAATTTATTCTCTGTAATTTCATTGAGAAACAATCATTTTATTCCAAATGAAATAAAAACACCCAAATCATGTTTATCTTAGCATGACAGCTCAACTTATAAAGATAACAGAACAATCGTTCTCATTGATAAGCAACTCACATAGCCTGTACAGTTTCAATCTAATATACCACAAACAATGAACATTCAATTCGAGTTCTATCTCGATCAACTGTTAACTCCAAAAACAACATTCTCCATTACTTAATGAGGTACAGAACTCAAAATATAATATTCGTATATCAATACCTCTATAAGGACAAACCCGCTTAGGGTGTTAATTGCGTAGGCTTAGTACGATCGGGGGACTCGAGAAAACAAGCTAATTCCCACATTTTCCATTTATTTAAAATAGAAATCCCAGTCAAGTTTGTATTCACAAGACAGTTCAAATCAGAAGGTCAAACCACAACTACAAGATGCAATGGAATCAACTTTCCATTACAGCAAGAAGGAAATATAATCATTCATTGCACAGAATACAAAATCAATTTGTAATTGTGTCTACAGCCCAAACAGGAAGACCGAACAGTATCAAGAAAACACAATAAAACCATCTTATCCTCACGGTGAGGGAAACACAATCCATTAATATGTTTAGAAGAAAAAGCAGTTAACTTTTCCTACTTCACGAATACCCAATACGTATTCGTTTATTTCCAATTCAAGAAAGGCACAAAAATGAAAATATTGCTATTACTTTATTCAAATCGAATTCAAATACTCATAGAAAACCCAAATGCCATTTTCATTAAAATCCATACTTGATTGAAGGAAGAGGATCTATTTCCTTAAAAATTTCAATAAGAAACAACTTCAACCAACTATCGCCTCTTTCATTCCAGATCGTCAGTAAAAGGTGATAGTTTCAGTAGTGAAAGGAACTCAATAACATGTACAGACTCATGATACACAAGACAATTTCCCATTACTGTCAAACAACCAGCACGATATGGAGGTATTTCATTCGAGAAATACAAGGACAGTCGAACTCAGCGACCAAAAACAATGATTCATATTATTTCCAAAATGACAGCAATATAACACGACTGTAATTCCATTTCCTCTTTACATGCCAAGGCAGTTCCAAGCACATCAGCAAGGAAAACGATTACACTATAAGGAAATGATTAAACATCCTGTTCCACTTCATACAACATGTACAGAGAAGAGTATATCTATTTCCAACTTGATTCGTACAAAAACAAATCAAGACCAAGCAACCAGAAACAATTCTTCATATCCTTTCCAAAAAAAAGAAGTAAGAAACGACGAAATCCAATTCGAATCGACTCGACAACAATCACAAAATCCAAACCCAAGAGCAGGGTTGTTTTAATGAGACACTTAAACAAAGCAAGAATTTTTAAAGAGAAGGGCTTAACATGCCTGTAATCTCTTTTCCAAAACTCGAAGAAAACTTCGTTTGCCGCATTTTTCCTTCCACAGCGACAGCACAAACTCCCCAACACTTCTTTCTTCTTCGGGCTTAGCAACAACCTCGAAATCTCCAAGAAAATGTCAAATTCCAAGAGCTGGTTCAACTGAACCAGGCCAAAAAAACCAAATGCAGAGCAACTTTGCAAAAGCCAAACCGAAACAATGAAAAAAATCAAATTCCCTCATACACTTTCCACGGCGAACTGGTCGCGAGGACCAAGAAAAATCAATGCATTAAAGGCTCTGCCTTTTTCTTACTTCCCACGCCACCGCCACTTGAGTTGGCGAACTCTAAATTTCAAATTTCCCATACAAAACTAAATTTGGCTCTATCTCGAATAGATGCCTCTATTTCTACTGCCCTTACCTTAAAAGCGGCTTTGTCCACGTATGGGTACATTTTATTAAATGCCAATGAATGCCCTTTCCATCCTTATCCCTTTCCTTCCAAGGGTGCGCATGCCCTTTTAGATTAGGATTAGTTTAGGTTGTATATAGTGTTCAACCTAGGTCTTAGTTTAGCCTTAGGTTTTAGGGCTTAGGTTTATTTTCCCCTTTTTTTTTTTGTAATTTAAAAATCCACTTAGGATAATAGTGTAGGATGCATGTTAGGACTTAGGATTAGTTTAGGTTTTTAATTCATACTAACCACTAACACCAAACAACTTCCATCCAGCCTTCTTACTAACATTTACGTTAATGCAGAGCAGGACGTTCCGTCCTTTGGATCACGTGCCAAGGCCACCCGCGTCCAGGCATTTCTTGCCTCACGAGGTCCCAAGTTCGACAGTACAGGGTTCAAGAATCGAATCCCTGTCGTTGGCATTTACGTGCCAGCTGTTCATACCTGCAATCAGGCGCTGCACGTTCATAACAATCTCGGGTTCGGTTCAAGTGTGAATCGACACAGAATTCACCAGAAGCCCTCAGCATACTTTGGATCAATGAAATTGATTCAAAGTGTGCTGTCAATCAGCAACAAGAGTTTAGCAAGTATACGACCATTTGTCGTCACATTAGCAAACACGCAAGTACAGTAATTGTTGTCCTATACAATAAATCACAGCATGCAAGAATCCAAGTTAGCAACACATTCCTTTAAGATCAGAGTTTATCTTAACATGTTTTCCTTCATTCCAGCAGTTATAACAACATGTAAAACATACCAAGATCATGTAAACCACATCCACCTCTTAGAGATGGAGCAGTAGTATGGTGGAGGACCGAGGAATAGAAGCTCTATGTAGATTCGCAGACAGACACTTGGGAGCTTTTCGAGGAGCATATTAGGAGAAGATATATTTCCAAGAGATTCATTTATTTGTAGATTGATGAGTTCCATGATCTGCGACATGCCTCTATGATGGTAGCAAAGTATAAGGGAAGGTTTCGGATCTACTTTGATAAAGAGTACATGGAGGATGAGAAATTTTGAGTTCACAAGTTCATCAAGGGCCTAAACTTGGACTTGGGTGGCGCAATGCGCATTCACTATCCACAAACATTATCGAGGTCAGGAGAAGGCCTATATTGAAGAGGAAACTAGGGTAAGGCGAGAAGGAATGTGACAAAGAGTGAGGAGTCACATCACAATAGCTACGGGACAATAGATCGAGGGTATCAGCTCCTCCTCCTTGTGGTGGACACACTTTAGCATAGTATTCATTCCGGCATCCTCCACCTCCTCAGCAGTAGCATAATTGACCACCCTTTCGACCTCCATAAGACCATGATGCTCAGAGAGGGTGTAGTATGGGACCTCTACAGCTGCCCAGGGGGCGAACATGACATGGGCTCCACCTCGAGCACAATCGATAGGAGTACGTCCACTATAGCACCCATAGTGGTCTATGGTAGGTTCATCAAGTCCTTCAACACGTACCACTACGTAACTTGGAGGACTATATGCCTGATGGAGAAGATCAGTCACTTGTTATGGATGTGGTGTTCATGGACATCATTAGAGAGAGTTCCCTCAGAACCCTGTTAATAACGGTAAGACACACAGTTACGAGCCTATTATTGGTGACATAAGTAAGAGCCATAGGATATATGTAGCTAACGAGAACCTCAATGTCGAGCACTAGGGCTAGGTGATAGAGACCACAGGTAACATTGGTGGTATTTCTATCCCTATTTTATTTGACTCAAGATCATCAGATTCTCTCATTTTACCATCTTTAGTAGAGCGTTAAAGGCTAGTGGCAGTTAAGAAGAGCCTTATTTGGGACGTCAAGATGGCTTCTAAGCCAAGATCTTAGTTGAATCCTTAGTCAAGGAGTGTGTAGTGGACCTAGGACCCTTTACCACTACTTTGGATCTTCGTATCCTTCCCTTGGGTTCTTATGGAGTGATTTTGGGCATGGATTGGTTGTCTACAAAAAATCAAGAGTTTATTGCTACATTAAGATTATATCTTATGCAGATGATTTGGGTGTGGATTTAATGATAATGGGATTCAGGAGACCCATCTCTATTTGCACATATTTTTGTTATGTACCTAAAGTGGTGTTCGCAAAATGGTTGTCAATTGTATACTATTACGAGTTAGTGATGGGTCGGAGGATGGGGTTGGTGGACCTTAACTTGATGATCACTCCATTTTGCAGGATTTTTGATGTGTTTCTTAGTGATATTTTAGGGATGTCTCCCCACGTGAGATAGATTTTCACATTGATTTTTTTACAAGAGTGGAACCTATCTCACGCACTTGCTAAATGATGACCACACCAAAGCTATGTGAACTCGAGTTACAACTTGAGGGCCTTCTCAAGAAATTCCTAATCCGCCCTAGTGTATCCCCTTGGGGTGCACCGATGATTTTTGTGAAGAAGAAGGATAGATCCTTGCAGTTATGTGTGGACTATCGTCAGCTGGAAAAAGTAACAATCAAGAATCATTACCCCCTTCCTCGCATCCATGATTTTTTTAATCAAATGAAGGGGGCCAAAATGTTTTCTAAGATAGATCTTAAATCGGGATACCATCGATTGAGGATTGTAGATGCATATGACCACATGTCAACTTTCGCACGTGGTATGGCCACTATAAGTTCATAGTGGTGTCATTTGGTACGATGAACACTCTTGCATTTTTCATGATTTTGATGAATGGGGTGTTTAGGACCTTTTTAGATCGCTTTGTCCTAATGTACCTTGATGACATATTGATCTACTCACATACACATGAGGAGCACATGGAGCACCTTCATCACGTTCTTGATGCCTTCATGAGAAGCAACTTTACGGGAACACGGACAAGTGTGCATTATTTCAAATCGAAGTGTAGTATTTAGGTCACATCATTTCTAGTGAAGGTATCACGATCCCATCCTTCCAAGATTAGAGCCATTATGGATTGGCCATCACCTACTAGTATGACTAAGGTGCGTAGTTTCATAGGGTTGGTAGGATACTACAGGATATTTTTTTAGGACTTCTCTCGAGAGTTTTTCACCCCATCACTTCCCTTGAATGGAAAGCGAAGAAGTTCATCCGGTCGATAGATGTGAGCAGGCCTTTAGGACATTGAAGGAGTGCCTTACAAAAATACCTTATCTTGTAGTGCCAAACCCTCGGGTAAATTTCTTTGTTTGTATAGATGTTTCTTTGATAGGGTTAGGTGGTGTATTGATGAAGGAGGGCCATGTAGTATCCTTTGAGTCTCACAAAATCAAGGATTATGAGATCAATTATCCGAATCATGACCAGTGAGCTTGCAAAGTATTTGTACATGCTTTGGTTTAATGGAGACACTTCCTTCTTGGATAGAGATTTATACTCGGGAGTGATTACTTAAGTCTTCACCACCTCTTCACACAACCCAATATCAATGCTCGTCAATGGCATTGGATGGAGTTTCCTTATGAGTATGATATGCAAAAAGAGCTTGTGAAGGGGAAGGAGAATGTGGTTGTAGATACCCCGAGTAGACAGAGACATGTGGTTATGGATATCTTAGTGAGTACAGATTTGCGGAGTAGGATCATGCAATAGCTTCCTCATGAAAATTCTAACTTATATCGAGACTAGATATTGATTCTCGAGACCCCTTGAGGGGAAGTTTGATGGTTTTTCATTGGAGGAAGATGGTCTTCTGACACAAAGGTCGGATATATGTTCCTAAAGATGGAGGCTTGAGATGGGATATTTTAGTAGAGGCTCATCGTGCACCTTATTCAGCCCATCGAGGGGTGAAGAAGATACACGCCACCTTGATACAACTATACCATTGGAGGGATCTTCGAGAGATGTGTATATAATATTGTGTCACGCTATTTAGAGTGTCGGAGGGTGAAGGCCAAGCATCGCATCCATCTCGGCCTCTCTACCCACATGCCATACCAGAGTGGAAATGGGACACCATTTCCATGGATTTCATCGTAGGGCTACCGACGTCAAGATACCACCATGACGCCATCATGGTCATGGTGGATAAATTGATGAAAGTGGCTCATTTTTCTCTTGTGAAGACCACCTATACATATAGTAAGTAGCTTAGGTATACCTTGAAGATATTTTCGGACTACACATGATTATGTGGAAGATAATTTGTGACCATAATCCCTTATACACTTCTCACTTCTAGACTACCATGCAAAGCGGGTTCTTGGTACAAGTATCAACTTCAGTACAACTTATCATCTAGAGACAGATGAACAGACGAGTGAGTGAATCATATCTTGGAGGATATGTTGCAGATGTATGTCATGGACCATTATTCTAGGTGGGAGGAGTACTTGTACTTGGTGGAGTTTGCCTACAATAACTTGATTTTCGAGTTCTATTGGCATGGCTCCTTTTCAGGCATTATATGGAAGAGAATGTAGGAAGCTATTGAGTTGGGATAGATTGGAGGACAAGGTTTCTCTTGGGCTAGATTTGGTATAGGATATGGAGAAGCAGGTTGTCTGATTCGTCGAGGATTCAAAAGGCTTAGGATATACATAAGAAGTATGCAGATGTCAGGAGGACAAATCATATTTTTGAGGTGGGCTTGAAGGTGTTTCTTCATGTTAGGCCTCATAAGAGTCTTATCTGGTCTAGAAAAGGCTCTAAGTTAGCTCCTATATTTGTGGGTCCCTTCGAGATCTCGGAGCGTATCGGTCCCTTGGACTATCATCTAGCATTGCCACCTAGCTTGTCTCATGTGCATGATGTATTTAATGTATCTGTACTTTGGATATATATTCCATACCCCTCTCATGTTTTGTATTAGACCACATTGCAGCAGTGCGGGAGCGGTGGAAGGTATCATTGGATCCTATGTGGATCATAGAAACACAGGACCTTGGGCCTTCTAGGCCATGAGATTGACCATGTGCGAGTCTAGTGGGATATGTATGATGATATCCGCAGCCACTTGGGAGGATGCCACTATTTTGCCAGCTTATTTTCCTCATCTATTCCAGTGACTTCAAGGAAGAAGTCGAGTCTAAGGGGAGGGGGATGTAGTACCCACTCCTCTTTGAAAATATTTCATCTTGATACTGATGTTGTTGGATTGATATTCAAACATTTTGATTATGATCTTGTTATCTCAATTTTGCCCTTAAAAATTGATCAAACATGACCCTGTGTAGGAAGAAATCCAAGGGACGGTTTCGTCGTAAATGCGAGCCCACGTTTCAAATCTAACAAATAGGTTGCGGGTAGGATCTATAATGGAGTAAAAGGGTTGCAAAGGGCCAAACGATGAAAAAATTAAACCAAAGGCTCTCGGGAGAGAGCGGGGAAAGGATCAAAGTCTTTGGGATTTACAAATGATTTAGAACAAGCCCAAATTGGTTAAGTATGGAGGAATCAGCGGAATCTTCCACATGCCTCATCGGCACTTATCCAAAGGTTAAATCAAAAGCTGGAGACTCAAACAAGCATCAAGCCTCCTCGTGTCAAGAGACCAAACAGTTACACCGGCCATTGAAAAGTCTAAGAGTTAGCAGAGGGTGCCAAGTGTCTCAATGGCACACATTCAAAGGTAGGACCCAAAGCGGAGACTCAAATGAGTGCGGGGATTCCACGTGTCTTGGGTTCTAAAAAGGCATCGGCCCAAATCATTTAAGTATCATAGGCTTTGGAAGGCGCCACGTGTTATCCCATATCATCTTCAAAGGTAAATCTAAAAATGGGTCTCTCAGATAAGCGCCAAGTCTCTATGTGTCCCCGGTCGGATATATGGCCCCCATCAAGCAAAAGGACTTAACCAAAAACATAAAGGAACAAAGAAAATCGAAAGGTGTCACTGTCTCTCCTACACAAATTCAACAACAAAATCCAAAAGCGGTCCCCAAACTAGCACCGGCTCGCCACATGGCCATGTTGAAAAGTCAAGGTGGGAAGGTGGGTCGTCGAAGACAATTAAAACTTTTGGCTCGAAAGGTGTAAAGTATAAAAATGAACCGCACCTCCGTTGATGCCCAAGGAGCCACGTGTCAAACCTCAATTGCATGTAGGTAGGCGGGCGGGGAGACTTTTTTCCCAAATGGAAAATGTGGACCGGCGGGCTGAAGATGGTTTTTTGACAAAATGAATTGTGGGGCTACGGGAATTTTTTGCATTTTGTATTTTTGGTGCCAAAAGGCACAAAGTGAGTTTCGGGCCCGTGAGACCCATTCTATTAACTAGTTTTTGAAATTTTTGTACGGACCCAACTCAAATATTCAAATGGACATATCTCTCGATCTAGTGCCGAAATCCAACAAATTTGGCACCATTGGAAAGGTCTCAACCTTATCTATGCCATGGAAACCTGAAACTTTAATTTTGAGGAGGTTTGGTGGGTAAAAAATAGGAAAATGTCTTCATGCCATTAATATGCAATCTAATTGTCCCCAACAACTAGATCAGATTTGATTCGATCTGTTGTTCTCCCTTCTTCAACATGCCAAACAGAGATATAGAGTGGAGGACCCGAAAGATTTTGGGTAGATTTGCGAAAGTGGCATTGATGGCCAATATGCCGAGCTTCAAATCAAGTTTCTTGTCTCTTCTCTTCTTCCCTCTTCACTACATCTATAAAAGAAGGAGTTGGGATCATTGTAAAGGGTTGGACATTTTTTTTTGCACCCTCCCTTCTCCTCTAGTCTGTAGATGAGTTTGTGGAGTCCAAACCTCCCATTCAAGTTGTAATACAAATTTTTGCCTCTTGGCTAACTGTAATGTATTGTATCAACTCTGGAGAAATAATATATGTTTGTGGTGATTCTCAACCCTCTCATGTGTTCATTGTTATCTTTTGATCTCTCATTGCAATTTGGTTATCTGTGCATGGTGGTTGTATTGCATTTCTATGGTCTGTGTTAAAGTTGCAAAATGAGTGTTTAACATTCCTTTGGTGCATCACCTTGTTAGCTTAGGTTTATTTCTTTCACATCTTCTCAACCCTGTCCCCTTGGTAAGATAGAGTAGGTTTAGAGTAGATCCTCTGTAATTTATTTGTGTGCACTGAATAGAGGAATAGGAACCAGCCTTCATCCGAGAGATCTCTCTTGATTTCAAAGTCCCACACTTTGAGAGATGCTCCATTTTATACCATTACACTCGAGAGTATCAACCCCGAGATAGAGGAGAAGAGGGAGAAGATCCCAGAGGTCTCCATCTCCATCAAATAGAACCTTGTAAACACCTCCTCTTGGTAGGCCATGCATTCAATCAACAAGGGTTCCCGTGCCAATCATAATGGCACAACCACCCAACCCCTATGTCGAATTCATTAACAGCATCCCACTCACCCTCGATGCACAAAATATAGTCCCAGTTGCAGCATTAAAGAGCATCCCATATTTCACTTTGGTGAGAACAAGACTTCTCCTAGTTATCACATTCAAGATATTGCAAATGTCTACGCAATTCATGCCATCACTAAGATGGAAATTTCCATCAAATTTTACCCTTTTCACTCAAGGGGAAAGCTTTGCAATGGTTTAGGAATCTAAGAAGCGAGGCTCTATTCGGACTTGGGACCATCTATGCAGAGCTCTTCTTAATCAATTTGGAGAGAATGGAGATAATCTATCCTTATTGGAGCAATTGACAATAATCAAGAGGGCCCCTAATGAGTAGTTGACATATTTCAACCTCAGATTTCAAAGGACATGGGATATGATTCCATTGGCCATGAGGCCCACTGAGATGAAGGTATTTTTATATACTTTCTTAGAGCTTTATAATCTGATATTGCCTTAATGATTTAATCAATGGGAGGCACAACCTTACCTGCAGCCTATAATATTTCCATTAGAGCTGAATTTTTTTAATTCAAGTGGTAAAATTAATCCTAGGCCACCTATGCCTCTATATTAGGAACTAGGAGCTCCAAGCGCTAGTCAAACACCCACATTAGCCCACATACCCACTATAAGGAATAAGAGTTTAGCTAAAGCTTCCACGTGATCCTCTAACACTTCAAAAGAACTACAAGAAGTTATAAAACAACTACAGAACCTAGGGAATGAGCTAGTGACCATCAAAAGGAAACAAGCTCAGAGTTCTAGGCCATATCAACCTCAAACTCAGTATCAAGCTAGGCCCTCATACTAGCAAAATAGACCACCAGCTCAGGTTGTAAATAAAAATCAAAACCAAGGACAACCTCAAGCTACTAGTTCTTATCGACCGTATGATCCAAACATAACTTCAACATGAAGGGCCTTGGTTTCAACACAAAACAACATGGCACAAGAATATGATTGGTGCTTGTTGTCAATTTTCTCCCCTAGGCAAAAATGGACAATAGGATAATACCACCGAGACCAAAAAAATCTTCCATAAATATTTGGGGTTATCAATATAATCTCAAGCTTTAAGAGTCTTGTATGTCATTTCAGAAGGTTTCGGATCTTCCTAAATTACTCTTTCTTTTCCATGTCTTGGAGGTTCAAATTGTCTCAAAATTAGAAAAATCAACACCTGATGGGACCGCATGAAAAAAATGATCAAAATTGATGCATCATGTTTATTAGGCCCTTTTGTGTCTTTCTTACTCTCTGGTTTGAGGAAAGGCCCGGGATAATTAAAATCAATGTAAAAAAATTACGAGTTAAGAAAAATTGACATGAAGTGAAAATGGCTCACCTAAGGACTCGATGCATGATCGGGAAGAAGTAGCTCTATCATGGGAGCTCGAGATTCCCAAATGGGCATGTTGAAAAGTGATTAGCTTGATTCATCAAGCCATGGAATGGCCGAGCTATTGTAAATGAGATGCTTGGGGAAGGTTTGAAACTCAAGTGTAAAGGCATACAAAATGAATGTAGAGCAATATTTGGGAATTAGGAAATTAGTTGGCATGACATAATGAAGAACCGAGTCTTACTGAAAAAGAGATGGCTCACAAATAATAAAGGACTTCTCTTGGACCAAATGAAAAAGGACATAGAAGAGATCACATCGGGAAAGGGGTGAGTTGAATTCTATACGCGGGAAGATGGCTCGATATATCAAGCTCATCATTTCATGGATAAGTCGAGACAAGGCAAAAGGAGGTGAGTCGAACCGTTAAACAAGACCACCACGGAGTTGACTTATTACATGAGATGACTTCATCATTAGAGCTCGGTTTATATTGGATGTAAAATAGTTGGAAGATAACCATCCATGGCTCGGTGGATTACCCAGTATGAGCTCATCAGATAATGAATGGAGGAGTTCTCATGAGAATATTTTGAAATTACTCATGGTGGAAGCCAACATAACAATAAAGCTTGTTTAGTTATTTGGTAAGTGAGATGAGTCTAGCTCATTTTGGTTAATCATGGAGAGTCATTCCAACCATCGAATCAAACAAATTAAAATAACTGACTTGGGAAAAATGATAAGAAGACCAAGGCCAATGTCAACGTAACTCTGTCATGAATGGGTCAATTTAGATCATGTGAGGAGATGGTCCAAATGATACACCTGGAAGGTATTAAGAAATAGATCAAGGAGCTCGCCCAAATAGATTTATAGTGTGTTCTCACTATATCATGTGAACCATTAGAGTCATCCCTCGAGAGTGGTGAATCGAATCCTAGGTGGCTCACTGAATAGATTAAGAGAGGCCGAGTTACATCAATGAGCTCGGTGTGAGATTTTAAGGCTTATAGGAATTGAGGCATGGACAAGGTGAGTGATTCGGTTAGGAAATAATATAAAAATATCAAGCCTATGATCTACTCGAGAGTAACATTTAAATCTCATTGTGATAATGAGATTTGAGGGCATCTGAGTAAGCGAGTGATAAAATAGTCATGTGGATAGCTCATTGATGCTTTAGGAGAACATGAGCTCGTTGCACATTCGAGAAAGTCAACACATTTCAAATAGTAGTCACAAGCTAGAAGGCGGGGTGAGCTCATTTGGGAGATGAAGTAACTCAACATTCATGGTTAAAGGAGTCATTTTCGAGAAAATATTTTTAGACATTTCCTTTTGGGATTTGAGAGATTTTAGGGCGAGAGAAGTTGAACAGTATGAGTCATATGTTTTCCGAAACTCGGTTTTGGATCGATTGAGGTGTGTGGGTTAGGAGGTTCGGAGTGTTTGAAGCTTGGAAAGAAGGAAGTTTAATCTTGAACCCGAAAGGTGAGATCGGTTGATGTCCGAAGATAATGGATCGGTAAGTCAAGGATGTTGAGGGACGAACTAGGCTCGGTCCAAGTGCGAATCCATCCAAATGCTATTGATGGTTCAGTGGAGGAGTAGTTTTACGGAAAGACGGAACAACGAGAAACTCATAAAGATGGATTGGAAATTAGACCAAATTAATGGAAGGTGTTTAGATGAGCAAACTCATTAGAAATAGACTATAGGTGAACGATCATACCATCGAGCAAGGAAAATGACATGAAAGGCCAGTTAACATAGCCCACTCATGGTTGCTTAGAATTGATCTCTTGAAAGCATACCAATAGGTATGGATGGTGTAAAGGTGCTCGGTTTGATGTTTTGGTGTGCATATAAAAGGAAGCTCCACTACGGCATTGTCTGAGATCAGTGCTGGGAATGCATTAGGCTTAGCGAAAGAGAGAAGTTGACATAACATTTACCGAATGAGCTCATGGATAACTCCTGAAAAATTCATCATTCAACGAAGATAAAGGAGGAGAGCGTAGGACGTGGTTAAAGCTTTATCATGTTGTAGGTCGGTAAAAGCTGAAGGATGAGGCTTGAACATGGTGTAAGAAAGACAAATGCATGATTGGAAGGCATAGTGGGACAGAGGTCAAGTTGTTGTCTAGATCAAGAAATCTCGTAAGGGGCTCGGTGAACCGGGATGGCCTGATTCTTAGGGATCGGGGAGTTTGGTGGATCGGCATCACTGGCGATTCATTCGAATGTGAGTTGGAGATTAAACTCATGGGCCATTTGAAGATCTCAGCTTGACGTCATTAGCGATTTTGGGATTTTGTAGGGGTATGGTGATCTTTGATCTCAAAAGTAGGTCGACGAGTCATTGGAATGATAGTGAGATGAAAACCAACGCCAAGTGTACTTAAAGAAAGGGGGTTTGTAACTCTTTTGGTCGAGTTTGAAGTTAAAAGAGTCCGGAATTAAAAATAGCATGCACTAGTGCAGTCAATCATCCAACGAGCCAACATAAGCTCAAGCACGAAACGGTGATAACCCAAATTGAGGATTGATCGGGAGGAATTTGTTCAAGTGAAGCTTGCAACGAGCTGAATTGAGTCACCTCGGCCAAGTCATAGAGGAGACTAATCCTACATTGGGTACTTGAGTTACCAAAGGTAACTTAGGGATTCAAAACACGAAGATGGTATGATCTCGGGCACAATGATCTATGAGGAGAAAAGGATGTATTATTACGTAAAGATCTCGGAGGAGAAATGTTGAAACCCATGTGTCATGCGAGGCATTATGATCATGAAAATGGCTAGAGGGATTTGAATCAATCTTGGTGGTGAGAGGATTGAACAACAAGAAATGAAGGAGCTCATTTCGAGAAGTAGCTCTTTTCGGGATTTCAGGGATTGTCTTTTCGGAATTTGTTGAGGTAAATTTGGTAAAACAAAAACAAATATCTGAAGTTTGAAATTTGAATTTCAAACTTTCGGACATTCGGGATTCAGAGTTTTGGATTTCGATATGGATGGAGCTGGTGGGTCATTGAAATTCTAGGTACTTCCTTGAAGTATGATTTGATTTGGTCAACATATTTTGAGGTGGTTTTCAAGTTAAATTTCGAGAAGTTCCAAGCCATCGTGGAGCATGTGGAGAATGTTTAGAGGTAATGTTAGTGGTCCAGTCGTGTGCCCAACTCGCGGCAGGATTGGAACGAGTCATATGATGAGTTGGAGAGCGGATAGTAAATAGGTGGTGAGTGTTTGAAATGGTTTTGCGGTTGTCAAGGAAGTCGGCTAGTTAATGGAATTTAAATCCCTGTTCAAGATAAAAGTGGAACTCATGGGAAAAATAATAAAATAACCCACCATATAAAATAGGAAAATTCAATGCAACAAAGAAGTGACCGACCCTTAGTACAAGTTTTAATGTGTGGATTCCACCAATGAAGCTTAGATTGAGTGTAAAGGGGGAATCTATAAATATTATTTTAATTAAATGAGAGAAATTCAATATTTTAATTTATGAATATTGATGGGGTATAGTGTCCAAAATTCCCAAAAGTGACTTTTGCTCAAGAAGCCACAACTTTCTCCCAATTGCCGATTTTTTACAAAATTACAATCATTGAAACCAAAAGAAAGAGAGCTACATGATAGAATTTAGAAGATGAATTTTTGGAACTTTTTCATTCCAAAATTGTAGGTTTTCCTCATTCCTTGGGTGGTGCCCTGAAAGGTGGAGGTGCGATAAAAGAGGTAGACATGGGCAAAAGTGGTTAATTGTTTCCTACATTCTAGCCTAGATTCTAGAACTTCTCCCTCTTTCTCTCAACCACTCAAAGTTTTATATAAATGTAAGTTGGAAGCCCATTCCAAAGGGCTCCAACAAGTGGATTCAATAGGTCATACAAGTTGGACAAGTTAGACACTTCCAATCTTCCCCTTTTTAACAATGTGAATTTGTAGGCTCTCAAGCCTTTCTCCTCGAATTGTAATGGCAAGTTATGCCCTTTTCACCTGATATAATGTTGCACTTTGCAAGTTCTTGAAGTAATGAGAATTATGTCTTGTGATCAAGTATATGTCCTTTCATGATTCTATTGCTTCTATTTGCCTCTCTCATGTTTTTAGGTGCATAGTGCAAGTTCTAGTTTCCATTGTAGGTTTGTGGAGTTTTGTGCTTATCAAGTAGTGAAATATTGCATGCAGTTGAGTTGTGGTGCTTGTTCACCCTTCTCAAGTTCATCCTTTTTCATTGGAGATTGGTATTTTATTGTCTGATCGAGTTTAACAAAGGAACACATGTTGCCAGTTTGTGGTATTTTATACCCTTTCAAGTTGCAATAGGTGAAGGTGGTTGGTGATGCAAGCATACCTCCCACATTAACCCTTCTAGATGTTAAACATCCCTTAATTTGGTGCATCACCACTTCTAGTATAGGTTTCATTTCCTTGCAAATCTCTTTCCCTAATCCCATGAAATGTTAGCATAGGACTAGTTAGCCTTTTATCTTGCATTAGAAGTAGTGTTGTGTTTAGTTTAGGAAGAGGAAGTTGGCCTTCTCTAGAGGTTCACCTTGAGCCCAAGTCCCATAGCTTGAGAGGTGATCCCATGTGTCCCAATCACACCGAATGTCATGATTCATTTTCAGGCCATTCGGGGGGTGCAGTGATTTGGTGACAACATTTTTGCATGGCCCGGTGGGACAAGAGGCACATCTTCATAGGTGTGCATATTTTTTTCACTTCATTTCATTAAGTTGTTGTGCTCTTAGTGAAATTTCAGCCTTAGGAGGTATACCCAAGCACAACTGGTGACTCCATTGGTCTAAGTACCCTACTCTATCTGTGTTGTAAACCTTCATTTTACCCATTTTCCATCTAGTTTTCTTCCATATCTTTCCATTTTGTCCCATCCATGAAGTTGTGCAATCATGGCTTCATTTCCATAGTGGGACTTTCACTTCCAGTAGCAACACTTTCCATCTTCAAGCTATTTTAATCCACCTCCAAACCAATTTCATGATGAGTTTTAGTTTGAGCATGCATGTCCACAGGAGCAAGATGCAGATCATTTTTGTCATCCACCAGACTGAGGGGCTACCGAAGAACAATGGCATGCAGATTCGAGATCTATTGTACACCTGAAGAAGATCACTTGTAGAAGAAGGTTCGAGAGTTGGAGTATAACATGAAGCAAATAAGGATCAATGAAATGACAAATGCAGCCCAGATTGGCTTCAAAATTCCATACCCATGGACTGGTCATATACCATGTGAGCTTAGCCCTCAACAAAAGCTTCAATTCATAATCAAGATGATGACTCAAGTTGGAGAATGGATCAAGAAAAGAGACATTCATGAATGTAATGTTAGTCAATCCTATCAATGGGAGGCCCCTGCATTACCACCTTACAACCCTTTTCCCGTGTTTCCATCCATGCAGTTTCAACTTGAACCCCATAGTCCTAACCTTCTAGTTTCTACCCCTTTGGTGGAATTCACTCCTTTGTTTTCTATTCCTCCATTCAATCATGAATCTTCCATGCCTTATACTTCTAAAGTTCCCTCTTTTCTACAAGAGCCATCAATACAAGAGAATGAATCTCTTCCTCAAACAGTGAGGGAATCAGTTGAATCCCAACCCACCCCTTCTCTTGTAGTCCCAAATCCATTTTGGGAAGATAATTGTCAAGAAATGAGAAAAAGGGAGGAGTATATGGTCGAAGAGAATAGAGAAGGAGAGCATGCAAATAATCTAAAGAAATGGGTCTGTAAAAATTAACATCAAGAAAACTTTGTTCTTGACTAAACCTTCTACAAAATTTGAGGCTCAAGAACAAGTGGAACAAACTAGTTTTGTACCAAAAACAAACCTAGAGTTAAACGAAGAGGATCAATAATCTACTTGTTTAGAATGTAGTATTCATGTTGGCTCAATTCCATCAGAGGAGTTCGAATCACCAAAGGTGGTAGAGGCGTAAGATGAAGAGGATGTGCAGGATGAAGAGGAAATAATTTCAAGTGTACAAGCTGATTATGAGTGTAATGATCCTACCTATCAAGCATGTCAAGAACTTGCATCACTTATGGATAATTGTAGCAACTCTCTAATATCCTCATCTAATGCAACAAATGATCATAGCGGGATTCTTTCCATGATAGGATTCAGAAGTTTCAAGAATAGATTATTTTATGTAGGAAGTTTCAGATTCTTCTCTTTCTTCATCTTTTCAAAACTTTGTTCTCTTAGATGAATTCAATTTTGAAAATTTTATGTTGAAGATGAGGAAGGTCATCGATAGAATAGGTTTCTAAAAGGGGACCCAAACCATGAGGGAGGTCAAAACCTTTGCACATTTGGAGAACAAAGAAGTATATTAAGATAGATTTGGAGGAGTATTTGGATGCAAAAGAGCCTATAGAAATACCCACCTCTGGAACACCTATAGTTTCAAGTTATCTCCTTGAATGGGAAGACTTGGATCATCTACAATATTCATTAAATGAAGAAAGAGAGGGGCATGTAGGAGGAAATAAGTCAACTTTGAAGGTTTTGGGTGAAAATGATATTATTGAGAGTTTCTTACTTTCAATTGTGAAGCCAGCTTTTTTTGATGAACAAGTGATGGTGGAAGAAAATATAGGAAGTTGTGCTTCCCTTAATTTTAAGGAAAAAACAACGGAGGTGAAAGGATGTGATCTTGCGGTTTTCATGTGGGAAGAAGAGGTTAGAGATGCTTAACAACTTTGGCTTTGGTGAAAGTGGAACTCCTATATGATCGTTATACTTTAAACACTTGAAGTAACTTTCAAAGTAGCTTCATTTGAGATTGTAAGTGGTCCAAATTGGTTGCATGTCATGAAGGAACTCCTTATTGTTGAATAATGGAAAAGGAAAGAATGAGATGTCACTACAATACCATCCATTAAGGTAGGAGGTTAGTTGTTTGTAAATGGGAAACAAGAGGGAAATTAGGTAATGAATATTCAAGGATGTCTTCAACAAGACTTTCTTGTTAAAATTAAAGTCGAGACAAGTAGAAATAGTCAATGGTTTAGACCATGTCCTATCAAGTACCGACTTCATTGAAACCAGGAAGAGAAGCGTAACCAGACACATTATTCACTTAAAGTGTGAGGATGAAGTTTAAAATTATGACGATAGTTATAATGCTTCCATAGGGAAAATGTAGAGAAACTAAAAGAGGAATTCTTTCTCTTTCTAGTTGATGCCTCGGTAGACCAAGTGGGGAATTGGGCTCATTTCAGTTTCACACTCTCATTTTCAGCCATGTTAATTATTACATCATCCTCATGGTTGACCATTGTAAGGATAGGAAGCTATTTTTCACAACCAGTTGAAGGTTTTGTTTAGCTCACCTGCGCTTCCGGTTAGTGTAGGGTAGTATAGGTTTTCTTTCAGCAAAATAAGTGCATTGTACACCATGCATGTTTTAATTGGGACATATATGGTTTTTGATTTGTGTGTTTTTGTTTCCATTGTTGCTCTTGTGTGTTGTTATGCACATTTTTACATCATTGGTAGGTGTCGAGGATAAAAAAGGGGCACAATTTCTATAAGAGTTTCATGATTTGTTTCAATCAAAATTCTACCACATTCCATAGTTTCCAAGTGTTCATCCGATTCGGTATTCTTCATGATTAGAATTCAAGGGAGGTCTAAGATTGGATTTCTCAAGAGATTCCAGGATGTACCAAAGAGGATCAAATTGGTTTAGATTGACAAACTGTGACTCCATACCCAATGGATAGACAACACTACTAGCCTAAAGCTTAGCAAGAAAGCATCCCCAATAGGTCACCAAAAATGTTGTCAATTTTCCACCCCTAGGAAAAAATGGAAAATAGGATAATATCCTGAGACCGAAAATTATTCCATAAATATTTCGGGGTTATCAGTATAATCTCAGGCTTTGAGAGTATTGTATGTCGTTCTAGAAGGTTTCAGATCTTCCTGAATTACTCTTTCTTTTCCATGTCTTGGAGGTTCAAATTGGTCTCAGAATGATAAAAATCAACCCCAATGGGACCGCATGCAAAAAATGATCAAAATTGATGCATCATGTTTATTAGGCCTTTTTGTATCTTTTTTTACTCTCTAGTTTGAGGAAAGGCCCAGGATAATTAAAATCAAGGTAAAAATTATATGAAGGTGAATAAGTGAAAATAGTTCACCTAAGGGCTCGATGCATGATCAAGAAGAAGTAGCTCTGTCATGGGAGCTCGGAGCATCCCAAATGGGCACGTTGAAAAGTGATTAGCTTGATTCCTTGAGCCATGGAATGGCCGAGCTATTGTAAACGAGATGCTCGGGGAAGGTTTGAAACTCAGTGTAAAGGCATACAAAATGAATGCAGAGCAATATTTGGGAATTAGGAAATTTAAGCCGACATAATGAAGAACCCAGTCTTACAAGAAAAAGAGAGGGCTCACAAATAATAAAGGACTTATCTTGGCCCAAATGAAAAAGGACCTAGAAGAGACCACATCAGAAAGGGGTGAGTTGAATTCTATACGTAGGAAGATGGCTCGATACATCGAGCTCATCATTTCATGGACAAGTCGAGACATTAGCCGAGGTGGTCTAAACCGTTAAAGAAGACCATACCATGACTTATTAGGGATGACTTGATCATTAGAGCTTGGTTTATATTCAGACGCAAAATAGTTGGGAGATAACCATCCATGGCTCAACGGATTGCCCAATATGAGCTCATTAGATAATGAATGGAGGAGTGCTCGTGAGAAGATTTTGAAATTACTCACGGTGGAAGCTAACATAGCAATAAAGCTCGTTCAGTTATATGGTAAGTGAGCTGAGTATAGATCATTTTGGTTAATCATGAAGTACCCAACAGACTGGAGAGTCATTCAAACCATCGAATCAGATAAATTAAAATAAGTGACTTGGGAAAAATGATAAGAAGACCAAGGCCAATGTCAACGTAACTCTGTCATGAATGGGTCAGTTGAGCTCATGTCAGGAGATGGTCCAAATGATACACCAAGGTATTAAGAAATGCATCCAAGGAGCTCACCCAAATAGATTTATAGTGTTTTCTCACTATATCATGTGAACCATTAGAGTCGTCCCTCAAGCGTGGTGAATCGAATCCTGGGTGGCTCACTGAATAGATTAAAAGAGGCCAAGTTGCATCAATGAGCTTGGTGTGAGATTCTGAGGCTTGTAGGAATTGAAGCATGGAGAATGTGAGTGATTCGGTTGGGAAATAATATACCAGTATCAAGCCTATGATCTACTCAGAAGTATAGAACATTTAAAGCTCATTGTGATAATGAGATTTGAGGGCATACCGAGTAAGTGAGTGATAGAATAGTCATGTGGATAGCTCATCGATGCTTTGAGGAGAACACGAGCTCGTTGCACATTTAGAAAGTCAACACATTTCAAATTGGTGGTATCAATGGGAAGGAAGTGTGAGATCATTTGGGGGATGAAGTAACTCGGAATTTGTGGCAAAAGGAGTCATTTTCAGAAAATATTTTCAGACATTTCCTTTTTGGGATTTTGAGATATTTTGGGGCGAGACGTTAAACAAGTTGGATTTTTTCCAAAGCTCGAAAATCAAACTCGAAATTTAGAGTTTTAGGTTTTCGGGATTCAGAGGTGTGTGGGTTCGGAGGTTCGGAGAGATCAAATCTTGGTGAGTGGGAAGTTCAATCTTCAGAACCCAAAAGGTGAGTGGTGGGTTGATGCCCTGAATAATGGATCGGTACATCAAGGATTTCGAGTGGAAAACCAAGCTCAATCTAAGTGCAAATCCATCCAAATGCTATTGATGATTCTGTGGAGTAGTTTTTCTTGAAAGATGGCACAACGACAAACTCAAACAGATGGAATGGAAATTCGACCAAATTAGTGTAAGGTGTTCGGATGAGAAACTCGTTGGAAATAGAATATAGGTCAATGATCATACCATCGAGCAAGGAAAATGACATGAAAGGCTGAGTTAACACAGCCCTCTCATGGTTTCTTAGAATCGATCCCGTGAAAACATGCCAATAGGGCCAGATGGTGTAAAGGTGCTCAAGATAATGTCTTGGTGTGAATAACGATAAAAATAAGTTCCACTAAAGACTCGATCGAGTCAGGATGCATTGGGCTCGAGTGAGTGGAGAAATTCAACACAACATATCGACCGATCTCATGAATAAATCCAAAAAAATTCATCGTTCGTGGGAAGATAAAGGAGGAGAGCACAAGATGTGGTTGAAGCTTTATCATGCTGCAGCAGTCAACTAAGTCTCAAGAAGAAGGAGGAGGCTCGAACGTGGTGTAAGAAAGATAAATGCATGGTCGGAAGGCATAGTGGGACAAAGGCAAGTTGTTTTGTTAGATCAGGAAAGCTTGGAAGGGGCTCGGTGAACCAGGATGGCCAGGATCAGGGAGTTTGGTGGATCAGTTTCACGAGTGAGTCGTTTGAATGTGAGTTGGTGAGATCAAACTCATGGGCTATTTCAGAGCTTGAAGTCATTAGCGAATTTAGGATTTCGTAGGGGTATGGTGATCTCAGGGAGCTCAAAAGGTAGGTCGATGAGTCATTGGAATGGTAGTGAGCTGAAAACCAATGCTAGGTGTACTCATTATAATAGGGGGTTGTACCTCATTTGGTCGACAAATTTAAAAGAGTTTAGAATTTAAAAAGCTTGCAGAGTTAATCATCCGATGAGCCAACCCAAGGTCAAGCATGGAATGATGAAAACTCAGATTGAGGATTGATCGGGAGGAGTTTGTTCAAGATAATATTGCAACAAGTCAAAGTCGAGTGACCTTGGCCAAGTCTCATTAGAGACTTTGAGTTACCAAGAGAGGTAACGTATGGATTCGTAACACGAAGATGTTATGAGCTTAGGCACAGTGAGACATGAGGAGAAAAGGATGTATCATTGCGTAAAGAGCTTGAAGGAGAAACGTTTAAACCCATGTGTCGAGGTATTACGAGCATGAAAAGGGCTAGAGTGGATTTGAATCGAGCTCGGCGGTGATAGGATTGGACAACGAGAAATGAAGGAGCTCATTTGGAAGTAGATCTTTTTGGGATTTCGTGGATTGTCTTTTGAGAAGTTTTTAAGGTAAATTTGCAAAAAAACAAATATCCTAATTCTGAAAGTCTGAATTTCAAACATTTGGGGTTTGGGATTCTCGATATGGATGAAGCTCGGTGGGTCTCAAATTCTAGGCACTTTCAAAGTCTGATTTGATTCGGTCAACATATATCTATGGTGGTTTTCAGTTAAATACTAAGACGAGTGCTTTGAGCCATCGGGAGCATGTGGAGAATTTTTAGGAGGTAATGTTAGTGGTCAAGTCGGGTTTGCTAACTCATAGTAGGATTGGAAGAAAGTCATATGAAAATTTAGAGACCAGATAGTAAATAGGTGGCGGGTGTTTGAAACGGTTCTATGGTTGAAGGGAAGTCAGCTAGTTAATGGAATTTAGATCCCCATTCGAGATAAACGTGGAGCTCGGGAAAAAATAATAAAAGAACCGCCGTATAAAATGAGGAAAAATTAATGCAACAAAGGCGGTGACCGACCTCGATAATATTTTTAATGTGTGAATTCCACCAATGAAGTTTAGATTGAGTGTAAAGGGGGAATCTATAAATATTATTTTAATTAAATGAGAGAAATTAAATATTTTAATTTATGAAGATTGATGGAGCATGGTGTCCCAAAATTCCCAAAAAGTGACTTTCACTCAGGAAGCCACAACTTTCTCCCGAGTTGTCGGTTTTTACAATGTTATAGCCGTTGAAACTAGGAGAAAGAGTGCTACATGATAGAATCACAGATGATGAATTTTTGGAATTTTTTTCATTCCAAAATTACAGGTTTTCCTCATTCCTTGGGTGGTGCCTCGAAAGGTGGAGGTGCAATAAATGAGGTAGACATGGCCAACAATAGTGGTTAATTATTTCCTACATTCTAGCCTAGATTCTAGGAATTCTCCCTCTTTCTCTCAACCACTCAAAGTTTTCTATAAATGTAAGTTGGAAGCCCATTCCAAAGGGTTCCAATAAGTGGATTCCAATAGGTCATACAAGTTAGACAAGTTAGACACTTTCAATCTTTCCCTTCTCTTCACAATCAGTAAATTTGTAGGCTCTCAAGCCTTTCTCCTCGAATTGTAATGGCAACTTATGCCCTTTTCACCTAATGTAATGTTGCACTGTGCAAGTTCTTGAAGTAATGAGAATTATGTTTTGTGATCAAATATATGTCCTTTCATGATTATGTTGCTTCTATTTGCCTCTCTCATGTTTTCAGGTGCATAGTGCAAGTTTTGGTTTCCATTGTAGGTTCATGGGGTTTTTTGCTTATCAAGAAGTCAAATATTGCATTCGTAGTTGAGTTGTGGAACTTGTTCACCATTCTCAAGTTCATCCTTTTTCATTGGGAGATTAGTAGTTTCTTGTCTAATCGAGTTTAACACAGAATGCATGTTGTCATTCTATGGCATTTTATACCCTTCAAGTTCTGCAATAGGTTAAGGTGGCCGGTGATGCAAGCATACCTCCCACATTAACCCTTTTAGCTATTAAACATCCCTTAATTTGGTTCATCACCACTTCTAGTATAGGTTTCATTTCCATGTAAATCTCTTTCCCTAATCCCATGAAATGTTAGCATAGGACTAGTTAGCCTTTTATCTTGCATTAGAGGTAGTGTTGTGTATATTTTAGGAAGAGGAATCAAGCCTTCTTGAGAGGTTCACCAAGCCCAAGTCCCATAGCTTGAGAGGTGATCCCATGTGTCCTAATCACACCGAATTCCGTGATTCATTTTGGGACATTTCGCGGGTGGAGTGATTTGGTGACAATAGTGCTTCCATGCGCATTCACCTCATAACCACCAATGTGTTTCAATGGTGCACTAAACCAGTGTTGATGGTATAAAACATTTGTATGTCCCAAGAGCCTATTCAAGAAGAAACTCAATAATAAGAAACCCGAGGAAGAGGCACGCCCAAGTGAGACCATGTTTGTCAATTGGTAGGCTCAAGAAGATTTCTGTGGGATGAATCAAACACCTTCTCAAAGTGTAGCTGCCAATACACGGTCTAAGAAAAGGAATATTGGAGAGGGATAGTTATCAAACTCAGGTAATCCTCAACCCTCTATTATTCCACAAGGTATTGGCACTCAAATTACAACTCCCAATGTGTAGAATTAGCCCAAGCCACCTTCTAGACCCACTCAAACACCGGTTGTAATGACCCATGTGTAAGAGAAAAATGTACCAAGGAAGGGGCACAAAAAGATAGCTCATCCCCATTTAACATCATTGAACAAATGAAGAAAACAAATGTGAATATTTCAATGTGGGAGTCATTGGCTATCCCAAGACAGAGAGACATGTTGTAGGTTGTTATGGCCAATTGGTCAACCTCAAATCAACCCCCAACCAACAAGAGAAAGTGCTTACCAATGTTGCTCAACCTAAAGGAAACCATGGAGGACAACAAGGTAAGAATCTGAAGCCCTCCGTTCTATGTTTCATTTATCATTGGGGACAAATTGGTACATAATTACATGATTGATTCGGGAGCAAGTAGCTCAGTAATGCTGAAGCAAATAACCGATTAGCTAGGTCTTCAATATGAAGTCATCTCCAAGGGCGTAGTGCAATTGGATGGGACAATGGTAACAACGGTTGGAGTCATCAAATATTTGAGCCTCACATTGCACGCATGCCCTAATGTGACTGTATTGCAAAACATATCAGTCATAGACTTGCCACCACATTTTGCATTGTGTTTGTCAAGAGACTTCACTGCTAAAATTGGAGGCTATTTGTTTGTTGATTGGTCGCACATGCTTTTTAGAACAAGGTATGGAGCCAAGGCTACAATCAAATCGAGCACAATATTAAGATCATGTAGCATCATGTACCCAGCCCAATCAATGTGAACTATTCAGATTTTGATCAGGAAGACCTCCCAAGCACTTGTGAGGCAAATACCAAGGTTGGGTGTATTCCAAACTTGACTCTCGACGAATGGGTGAATAAGAGGCATTTTGTTTACCCTTATAAGGAAATGGAGGAATGTGAGCTAGGAGTCTACTATTTTCATGAGGAGAATCATCCTCTCTCCCCGACATCATTAAGCCGAGACCACAAAGATTATAATGAGATATAGAAGTTATTCTTTGATGGATCATGGAGTACACAAGGAGCCGAGGAGGAGATATGATTGTTTCACCTCAAGGTACGAAATATTACTCAACCTTCTGTTTCCAATTTGTTTTCTCAAACAACACATCGTAGAAAGTACGAGGCCTTGATCCATGAAATGCATTGGGCAAGAAAGAGAGGATCAAAAATCAGAACTATTTGGTGATAGTGAGCTAGTTGCGAATCAAGTCCAAGGAGAAAACACTCTGTCAAGAATGATCTGTTAAAAACTACAAGAACTAGGTATGGGATCTCATTAAATATTTTGAAGAATTTGGAATCAATTCCATCTAAAGGAAGAAGAATGAAGTAAGCATATATATATAAAGTGATTGGGGCAACATTTGATGTTGTAGAGAATACCAAGAGTGATAAATATCAGCCCTATATTAAAGTGGTTATAAGAGAAATTGTCCCGATAATAACACAAGTTGGCAGGTCTTCAAGAATGATAAAAATTATCAATTTTCTACAAGAAGTGAGTTCTTTGCGAAACGAAGACAATTTGGAGCAGCTATGGTGACCAAGTGGTATAGCCGAGAACCAAAAACCTATCAAAGGGCATTGTATCTTTGGAGTCAATATTCAATCAAAATGATCAATTCCGAAAGGAGAAATAAAATATCTAAGTAAAGGGTGAAGATCCAAAGCCCATTTCCATAGAAGAAGGAAAATGTTGCGAATTGGTAAGGTAAGTACTCAACAATAAAAATCTGAATTCGTTCAAATTTTTCAAGAATTCCTGATGTCTTTACCTAGACTTGCAAAGATTTAAGAGGTTTCAACCCAAAGTTGGCACAACATACTATTGAGCTAGATCCTTAATCAAATCCTTTCGTAGAAGAAGTAAAGGCCAAGTAAACCGTCACATTGAGCCTCCCATGAGGAAAGAGTTGAAAAAGCTAATTAAGGCCAACATCATCTTCCCTATCAAACATTCAAGTTTGGTTGCAAAATTGGTTCCTATGAGGAAAAGAAGTGGAGAAATCGATCGTGTGTGGACTTCAGTGATCTAAATAGAGCATCACTCAAGGATCACTACCCACTTCCATCAATAGAACAAATCTTACAGGTTATAGCTGGATTTGAGAGGTTTTCATTGTTAGATGGATACTCAGGATATAATCCAGATAATGGTGAAAGAGGAGGATCAATTCAAGACAGCCTTCACCACAAAATGGGGCACATATGTTTATAAGAATATGCCATTTAGACTGCCAAATGCCGAAAAAACATTTCAGCGAGCTATGGACATGGCATTTAAAGGCTTGATCAATAATATGGTTCTGGTGTATCTAGATGATATCACCATCTTATCAAAGAATGTTGTAGACCATATCTTCCACCTTAGACATGTATTTTGGAGGTGTAGAAGGTTCAGAGTGTCATTAAACCCAAATAATTGTGTATTCTTGACACATTTGGGAAAATTTTCAAGCCACATTGTCTCAAGAGAAGGGTTAACAATTGATCCCGAGAGGTTGAAGCCATCCAAACAATTCGATTTCCGCAACACAAAAAGTCTCTCCAAATCTTCTTGAGGAGAATAAACTTTGTCCGTAGGTTTGTGCCTAATTTTTCCACTCTTGTGAATCCTCTAGCAATGATTTTGAAGAAGAGTCTTGCATTCAAATGGATAGCAGAAGGAAAAGAGAGTTTTGAGGCCATCAAGCTTGCAATATCATAGGCCCCAACTCTTGTTAACCAAAACTTCTCAAAAGACTTCATGTTGTATGATTTTGGAGGATCTAACATAGTATTGGCTATCTTGGTTCACCCAACAAATAAGGTTCAGAACAGCCCATAGCCTTCTTCAGCCAAAGCTTGGAGGATTATGAGGTAAAGTACTCTTTCATTGAGAAGCAAGGTCCTTGTTCTCATTAGGATTTTGAAGAAGTTCAGACACTTAGTCTTGAACAATAAGATTAAACTGCTAGTATCTCATGTTGATGTCAAGGATTTTCTCCTGAACAAGGACTTGAATGAGAAGAGAGTAGGTTGGATCACTCTGTAATAGAATATAAAATTGAGATAAAAGTGACCAAACGGTTCGTGGCAAGGGTCCGTGTGAGAAACTCTCCTAAAATCAACAAGCTGAGTCAGTAGATGAAGAAGAGGTTTTCCTGTTACTACAGAATGATCAAGAGAAGCCAACTAATGATACACCTATTCCATGTTGGACCCAATCCTTAGTGCACTATCTTCAAACATGTTTGTGCCCTCCAGAATGGAACAAAGCAAAAAGGAGATACTTTAGACTACAAGCCATCCCATATGTACTTATCGATGGTGTTTTTTCAAGAAGGATATCAATAGTGTCCTATTGAGGTGCATTGGGACATGCCAAATTGAAAGGGTATTGCATGAGTTCCATGATGGAGAAGTATGAGACAATTTTTCTCCTCGAGTAACAACTCTCAAAATCATGAAAGTTGGTTATTATTGGCCTACAGTATTTAGGGATTGCTACTCATGGGTCAAGAAGTTCCAAAAGTGTGCATTCTTCATAGGGAAGGAAAAGTTAACAGCCCTACCCCTTCATCCAATCTCAGTGGATCACCATTCATGTAATGGGGACTAGACTTCATTAGAGTGATTAACCCAAATTCAAGCTAGGGCCACAAGTGGATACTTATAGCAATAGACTATTTCACTAAGTGGACTGAAGCAGTGGCACTTAAAGAGGAAAATGAATCCAACATCTTGGATTTCTATGAAGGAATAACCACCAGGTTTGGAGTCCCTACCACTATTATATCAGATAATGCATTAGCATTCCTTGGTACAAGGATCACTAAATGGGCTGTAAAAAATGGTGTATACCTCAGCACTTCATCAAACTATTACCCTCAGGGTAATGGCCAAGAAGAGTCAACAAACAAGAACTCATTAAGGATTATGAAGGAATCTTGATGGAAATCATAGGACTTGACATACAAATCTCAAATCAGCCCTATGGGCTGATAGGATCACATCCAAAAGGTCCACAGAAACTCCCCATACAAGCTTGTATATGGAAAGAGGTAGTATTTCCTATATCATTGGAGTTTCCTAATATGGAGCTCATGAAATAGTTGGAACTAGTCGAGCTTGAACCTATGGCAATCGTGTATGCGATCTCGATGGAAGTAGGAGAGGCTAGAGAACATGCAATGCAAATCATGGAGAAAGATCAAGCATCAATCAAGAAGAGATTTGATAATAAAGCAAGAGAAAGGACCTTTTAAGAGGGGGAATTAGTTCTAAAATGGGATGCTGATCGGGAAAACTAGGAAAGCATTCCAAATTTGATGCCATTTGTAATGGCCCCGCATGGTCACAAGATGTACAAGTAGCAATGCCTTCGGGCTGGATAAGTTGGATGGCGAGGAATTACATATTACATTCTATGGAATTTACCTCCAACATCTACTAAAAGGAAAAATTCTTCGCCCTGTAAATATTAGGATAGGACTTTAATTTCCCTAAGTACGTATGCACATTGTTTTTTGTCAGAGCATAGATTTTATTGCCCCAAGTGATCTCGGCATAGTTTTTTTGCTCTGGTTTGCATCATTATACAATTCTATTTTCCTCCGGTGAATGTGCCAGTGCCCTCATCATTTGTAATAGGGAGACCCATATTTTCCGTAATAGTCATTTACTTTAAAATAGAACAAATACAAAGCAAGTAAAATTAGGTCTCAAAAGGTCCATTTCAAAACAACGGGGTAGGTTCCGGTGGCCAAGTGCAAAGTAAAATTCAAGCTTCAAAGAAAAGGACCCAGATCTCAGTGCCCCCACCCATGACTCTGTACCCAATGGATACAACAAGGCAACTAGTTTATTCATCTAGCAAGGCAGACGTCTCGCATGAGTCGCCAAATTATTATCTAAATTTTGCTCCCCTGCAAAATTGATCAAACACGACCCCGCACGAAATAAATCCAAGGGACAGTTCCATCATACGAGCCCACATTTCAAATCCAACAAATAGGTTGTAGGAAGGATCTAAAATGGAGTAAAAGGGTCGGCTAAGGGCCAAATGATGAAAAAAAGAAAATAGAGGCTCTCGGGAGAGAATGGGGAAATGACCAAAGTCTTCGGGCTTTACAAATGATTCAGAATAGGCCCAAATTGGCTAAGTATGGAGGAATCAATGGAAGCTTCCACATGCCTCATTGGCACTTCTCCAAAGGTTAAATCCAAAAGTGGAGACTCAAACAAGCGTCAAGCCTCCACATGTCTAGAGCCCCAAAGTTACACCGGCCATTGAAAATTCTAAGTGTCAACCAAGGGTGCGAAGTGTCTCAACGACGCACATTCAAAGGCGGGACCCAAAGCAGAGACTCAAATGAGTGTGGGGCTTCCACGTATCTTGGGTTTAAAAAAGGCATCAGCCTGAATCGGTTAAGTATCGTAGGCTCGTGGAAGGCACCATGTGTCATCTGGCACATCTTCAAAGGTAAATCTACAAGCGACTCTCTCCTGGGACAAGCACCTTGTCTCTGCATGTCCCGGGTTAGATATATGGCCCCCCGCAAAGCGGGATGACTTAGCCAAAAACATAAAGGAATAGATCAAAGTGGTGAAAGGTGCCATGTGTCTCTCTAGCGTAACTTCAACAACAAAATCTGAAAATGGTCCCCAAACTAGCGTTGTCTCGCCACGTGGCCATGTTGAAAAGTCAAGGTGGGAAGGCAGGTCATCGGAGGAAATTCAAAATTTTTGGCTCGAAAGGCGTAAAGTATAAAAATGAACCACACCTCCGCTGATGCCCAAGGAGCCATGTGTCAAACCTCAATTGCATGCGGGAAGGTGGGCCTGGGGAGATTTTTTTCCCAAATGGAAAATGTGGATCGGTAGGCCCGAAGATGGTTTTTTGACAAAATGAATTGCAGGGCTGCGGGGCAATTTTTGCATTTTGTATTTTTGGTGCCAAAAGGCACAAAGTGAGTTTCGGGCCCACGGACCCATTATGTTAATTGGTTTTTACCATTTTTATATGGACCCAACTCAAATATTCAAATGGACATATCTCTCGATCCAATGCCGGAATCCAACAAATTTGGCACCACTTTAGAAAGGTATCGACCTCGTCTACACCATGAGAACTTGAAACTTTACTTTCAAGGAGGTTTGGTGTTTAAAAATAGGAAAAATTATTCATGCCATTAATATGCAACCCTGATTGTCCCCAACAACCGGATCGAATTTGATTTGATCCGCCAGTCTCCCTTCTTCAACATGCCTAACAAATATAGAGTAAGCGGACTCAATAGATTATGAGAGGGTTTGTAGTAGCATTAATGGCCGTAGGCTGAGATTTGAATCAAGTTTCCCACCTCTTCTCTTCTTCCCTCTTTGTTACATCTATAAAAGAAGGAGTTGGGCTCATTGTAAAGGTTGGAAATTTCTTTTTGTACCCTCCCTTCTCCTCCTGCGGTCCCAGATGACGCGTTCGTGGAGTCCAAACCTCCCATTCAAGTTGTAATACAAAGTTTTTCCTCTTGGTAACTGTAATGTACTGTATCAACTCTGGAGCAATAATATATGTCTGTGGGTGATTCTCAACCCTCTCATGTGTTCATTGTTATCTTCTGATCTCTCATTTTAGTTTGGTTATCTATGTATGGTGGTTGTATTGCATTTCTATGGTCTGTTCTAAAGTTGCAAAATGAGTGTTTAACATTCATTTAGTGGATCACCTTACATTATCTTAGGTTAGTTTCTTTCACATCTTCCGAACCATGTCCCCTTGGTAAGATAGAGTACATTTACAGTGAGATCCTCTACAATTTATTTGTGTGCACACTGAATAGAGGAATAGGAATTGACATTCATCTGGGAGAGCTCTCTCAATTTAAAAGTCTCACACTTTGAGAGATACTCCATGTTATGCTATCACACCGAGAGTCTCAACTAATCTGGTTGCATAAATTCACACGTGCCGTGATTTTGCACTAATGATACATTTATCGTAAGAGATGATAGATTTCACGATATTTGGACTATTGACATTATGATGGTTACATTTTATTATGATGCACTACATAGTGATGTTAGAGGCGGTTCGATAGATGTTGATTTTCATGATGTGAATGTTATACTGACATGTTATGTTTTGGGATGTTTGGAGTATAATTGTAATCTCATGGATGTTAGGGTTAGATTTTGATATATTGATGGTTAATATAATTGCTAATGTCGAATGATGAATATTGAGTTTATATATATATTTCTTAATGTTGTTAATACAAGAAAAAAATCCACATAGGTATTTTGTTGTGTGCAATACTTTATCACATACATCGAAGGGGGTAGGGAACCCACCACAAAAGGATGTCGGGCGTTGAAGAACAAGGTGAAATTTGAAAAATTGTGTAATGTTGTGTAGTGTGGTGTTTCACATGTTTTGTTGGAGGTATCCCACGGGGTGACTTCACATATGTGGCCATGGGGTCAATTTTGTTCCCATTCTTTAATTTTGTATGTGTTTTATTTATGTTTTATGTATTTACAAATTTTAAATTCTTGTCACTTTATTAGCATGTGAAAAATGTATTAATTAAGATAAAGTTCTTCATATTAGGTTAACTACATTAGGGATGTGACAAATAGTTATGATGAGATTTGGTGGTCCTTGTTATAAGTAAAATTTATGTTGATTTGTCATTTTTACCCCACTCCAACTTCAAAATTTGGATTTTGACTTGGGGGCATTTTTGGAGGCTTGTGGGAAAAGAAAGGATTGTCTCATGCATATTAAATTTACCCAACAACCCTACCTATGGGTTGGAAAACTTATTTTTACTTTTTTGTCCATTTTGAGTTTTAAAGAAGGAAAATTATTGCACTTTCTATTAGTTCGAATCACAAAGCACCCTGAATGCCTAAGTGTGAGTGGGGCATTCGGTGTGATTGCACAACATGGGACCATCTCTCAAGATGTGGGACTTGTAAAAATTGAGATGGACCTCTGGAGAAATCCGGTTCTTACTTCCTAATCTACCTGCCACAAGCTACTCCAGTGTAGGCATAATCTAACTAATCCTAATCTAACCATTCCAAGGGACGGGGAAAGAGAGAGAGAGGGTGAAAGAGCCTACACTAAGTGGTGATACACTAGAAAAGGAAGTGGCAAGATACTTTCTTTGAGGAGAATGAAATAGGGAAAAGGGGATTGAGGGAGGTTAGAAAGAAGTGACATAGACCCAGATCCAAATCTGCCATCGAAACTCCATGAAGCACGACATCTTACACCTACAAATGTGAAATACATACACAGGGAACAAACACGAGATAGAGAGGCATAGAGAAACAACAAAACAATGCCAAGGGTTGAAATATGCCACAAAACAAGATTTTATTGCTCTATAAGGTGCACAGAGACTATTATAGAGTGCTCGAGGAGGCACAAATACGCTCGGCCGGACATAGGAGAAGGCATACCACTCGGGTGGAGTTGAGAAACAACTTTGAGAGTTTACCCACGTCCGAGAATGTCTCCCCTTCTCAAATGAGAAGTGTTACAATATATAGATGATGAAAACCAGAGGGAAAGAAGAGAAACTCGACTTTGCTCTTAAATTCCAACCACCAACCATCAATGCCCGTTGTGGATCCACCCACAATCTGTCAAGTCTACCTATTATGTCTGTTTGGCGTGTTGAAGAAGGAAGAATGGCGGATCAGATCAAATCTGATCTAGTAGTTGAAGCAATCAGATTTTGTATTAATGGCCTGAAAGACATTTTCCATTTTCACCCACCTAACCTTATCAAAATTAAAGTTTTAGGATCCCATGGCGTAGATGAGGTTGAGATCTTTCCAAAAATTCTTTTCTCACCCAAATCCAAGCTTTTGTTAAAACAAATGGATATGTCCCTGAAGATGAGGGGTCGAGGGCGTGCAATATTTAAAAGAGTATGTCCGTACCGGGTCCACGAGGTAGCCTCACACACCTTGAAGATTTGGCCCCTACCTTTAGCTTCTATAATTACTCTGGATTGACACATGATGGATTCTATGGGCTCCTATGTTTTCCTTTGTATTTTTCCTAAGTCCTTCTGCGAAGATAATGTGCCACGACCCAAGACAAGTGGGGCCTTGCACTTGTTTGAAAGTTGCCCCATTTTACCTTTGAAGTTGCACGATCGAGACACGTGGAGGCCTCCGCTTTCTTTTGGACTTTTCAATGAACAAATTTACCTCTTTGAACTTTGGGACACATGGCGGGTTGAATTTTGTTTGGGAACTACCCTTTGGGCCATGCTTTTGAAATTGTGCCAAAGAGACACGTGGTGGCTTTCGTGGCTTTTCCCTATTTCTTTGTGTTTTGGCTAAGTCCCTTTTTCTTGGTAGAGCCATAAGTCTTACCCTAGACAAGTGGAGGGCCCGCACTCATCTAAGTCTCGCACTTTGAGTTGTACCTTTGAATTTACGCCGATGTGACACATGGTGCCAACCGTTGGCTCTCTATAATTAGCCAATTCAAGATGATGCCTTTCTGCACGGACCATTTTTGATTCTCAATTTTTGGACCCTAGACACGTGCAAACCTTGTGCTCATTTAGAAACCCTCTCGGGATTTTACCTTTGAAGTAGCGCCCAGGAGTCGACACATGTGGCTTCTTTCACCGATACTTTTACACGTACTCGTTTTAGTCCCGATTTATCCCCCTTTTTAAATTTTTAGCTTTTGACTCTTCCCGTCTTCATACAGGACATGTGGATTCTTGGCGCTTGTTTGAGTCTCCGAATTTGTCTTTTAACCTTAAAGGTGCACCACTTAGACACGTGGTAGCTTCCACTAGCCTGTGACTTTTCAATTACTGATTTGGGCCCACTCTGTCTCACTTTTAACTTGGACTATGTGGAAGCTTCGCACTCATTTAGGAACTACTCTTTAGATGTGCCTTTTTTTACACCGAGTGACACATGGTGCCTTTGAAGTCTGTTTATACTTGGGTGGTTTCGGCCTTTGAAGTCGAATTGTATGCAAAGTATGAAACTTTGAGCCCCTTGATTCAATCTTCTACCGTCAAGATTTCATCTCTCTTGATGTCTTTGATCACATTTTCTGAACTGTTCCTCCATTAGGGATCGATTGTCGATTTGAAATATGGTTCGCATGACAGAGCCAACCCTTAGATTTTCTATGTAGGGTCGTGTTTGACCAATTTTACCCGAGGGACAAAATTGGGATAATTATTTGGCGACTCACGAGGACATCATCTGCTTGCTAGATGAAGGGACGAGTAGCCTTGAAGCATCCATTTGGCATGGTGTTAAGAATGATAGCCTGATAGTGATCCTTTTTTCTTTGAAACTTATCCCCGATTTCTGCATCCAACTTACTTTAAACCCGCCCACTGGGCTTTACCTATTCCCAAGAATAGACTATTTTGAATCTGATTTTAGTTTCTCTATATTTGTGTTTTATTTGAAACTAGCAACTGTTACAAGAAACTATGGGTCTCTCTATCATGAATACTAAAGGGCCTGGCCTCTGCACCTCTGGAGCAATACTGAACAAAATTTATGTACAAAGACAAAAATCATACATTCCTCAAATGAGACATGCAGAGTGTGCACAAGCACTTCTTCAGCTGAAAAAAAATCTACTCCTACTCCTATACTAACCCTAAAAAAGAAAATCTTAAAACAAGCCTACCATAGGCAGGGAGAAATATCTTCCCTTCCTCAAAAAGGGCAGCCATGTAAATGGTTTGATGTTGAATATGGCTTCTTGTATGAGTGAAAAACTGACAAGGGGTCGATCCTCCACCCATATCATCAAGGTATCAACATTAATGGAAAATACCTCCTCAAGTTGATTTACATTAGACTCCTGGAGGTGTTGATGGTGACCCTTAGTGCTTTGATACTCATCCTCATGCCCTGAAGTAGGCATGATTGGTTTTGGCTTCTCCCTTGGCTCCAATGAAGCCAAGTATCTGATTGGGCAAGGTTTGGTCCTTTGAATTTTCCCCTTGCTTATGATATTTAACTCCAAGAATGGAGTCTTCTTGCTGATTTTCTTGGATGGGTGATGTGAGAGGGATGATAACCTCATACTATTTCTCTTCCTCTACAACAGGTGTGACTTTTGGAAGATAAAAATCTTCCAACTTTGATTCAGGAGGCATGTTGCAAACTGTAGGTTGTGTTTGCACGTTCTCTTCCATGGCAGCAGGTTCTTGTGGTTGAAGAATGAATGATGGGGAAAAGATTGTAATTTCAACTAGCTCCTTCTTATCAAAACATTATTTTGGGTTTGATAGGAGATTAAAATATTTAGTATTATTGTTGTGTCAAGGTCTCTCCCTCTTGTATGGTGATCTTAAAATATTTGTTATTTTCACCATATGAAGCTTCATCCTCAAACATGAAGCTAGTGAGTTTAGACTCTTCCAAAAATCAGAATTTTAGAGAGGTTGAATGGGAGAGGGTGTATAATTTCTTGTGCAACTGGCTCATGATTTAGTGCATCTAAATCTATCTTGGTAACCTCTATATGCTCCTCTTTAACTAGACTTGGAGATGATTGTTCTTCTTCCTTCTTGACTAATTGTGCAACTTGGATTAGATCAACATCATCTTCAGAAAAAGTGCCATTATGGACACTGCATTTAGAGAAATAAGATTGCTGATCTTCTCCTTCTTGTTCTTCTTCTGCTGCAAACTCATCCTTAGCCACCACTGGCTCTTCAACCTTGACCTCCTCTGTTGGCTTAACCATCAAGGGGATCTTTGTAAACCAAATTTGGTAGCCCAACTCTTCAGATTGTCTATCATTTATTTTCTATTGGGTTCCTCTTCTTGCTATTTTCCTTGAATGGATTCTTGATTCTCTTCCCAACATGGCCTTGGGAAAGCAAGATTAGTGAGTGGTGGTTGGGGTTCAACCAACTTTGCAATTTTTTTTGGTTGGGAGGAGGTGGATCTTCTTGTTTGTTTGGAGGGAATGACTACTTGGAAGGGAAAGGGTAGAAGAATTAAGATGAAATGGGAGATCGGGAGATGGGGAAGAGAAATCAACACTTGGGGGGCAAGTAGATGAGGGGTTTGACTCTTGATCATGCTGAAATGATAAAGCTTGAGAAAGAGAAAATGAAGGATAAGGAGCTAGTGATTGACTTACCCATTGACAAGGTTGTCTCGTACTTTGCTCATATGCCTCAATATCCTCAATCCATTGTGCAAGTTGAGGCGGCACTTCAACCATGAAATCAAGCTTCTCTAAGGGCTATAATGTCTTGGAAAAGGGACTCCCCATGGACAAGGTGCCTTAAAACCAATCTTGAATGCCTTCATTTGTGATGTAGGCCTAGGATTGCACCATGTATCCTCCATCCCTTGAATCTTCTCTAGCAGATCAATACTTTCCATGTAGTTATTATCATCATATGCATCCCCTTGTTCTTGATAAGCTCCGTAGGTAAACTGGTTTTGACACTACTCATATGGGTAAGCATAATGGTTATGGATCTGATCATAATCCTAACTGGAGGAGTTGGGAAATGATTTTACTATAAGTGTGAGTTCCATGAGGGAATGAAGTCATGATTACACAACTTCATGAATATAGAAAACTAAAGATGTGGAAAGAAAGATGAATGAAGATGGGTGGAAATGGGTGGAAAGGGTCTAAAACTCGAGAGGATTGGTTATTAACTAGATGGAGTCACTAGATGTGCTTACATGTTCCTTAAAAGGTTGAATCTTACTAGGAACATGCCAACTGCTAAGATGAAGTGGTAAGGTGCTTCAAACCTGTCCCACGACATTCCAAAGCTGTTAGTGTGGTCACATGGTGGCTTAATATTTTTTGTTGTAATGAGACACCTTAGAAAGATGAGAGATCTAACCTCAGTGTCCCACAGGGCATGCCAAAATTGTTAGTGTAGAATCACAACACCCCGAATGGCTTGAGTGTGAGTGGGGCATTCGGTGTGATTGCATAACATGGCACCATCTCTCAAGTTGTGGGACTTGCAAAACTTGAGATGGACCTCCAGAGAAATCCGATTCTTGCTTCCTAATCTACCTGCCACAAGCTACTCCAGTGCAGGAAGAATCTAACTAATCCTAATATAACCATTCCAACTGGATAGGGGAGAGAGAGAGGGTGAAAGAGCCTACACTAAGCGGTGATACACCAGAAAAGGAAGTGGTGAGATACTCTACTAAGGGAGAATGAAACAGGGAAAAGGGGACTGAGGGAGGTCAAACAGAAGTGACACAGACCCAAATCCAAATCGCCATCGAAACTCCATGAAGCATGACATCTTACACCTGCAAATGTGAAATACATACATAGGGAGCAAACATAAGATAGAGAGGCACAAAGAAACAACAAAATAATGCCAAGGGTTGAAAGACACCACAAAACAAGATTTTATTGCTCTATAAGGTGCACAAACTATTACATGGGTGATCAGACACACAAATACACTTGTCAGGCATCGGAGAAGGCTTTCCACTCAAATGGAGTCAGGAAACAAATATTACAGAGTTTCCCCACATCCCAGAATGTCTCCTTCTCAAATGATAAGTGTTACAATATATAGACAATGAAAATCGGAGGGAAAGAAGAGAAACTCAACTCTGCTCTTAAAGTCCAACCACCAACCATCAATTCCCGCTGCAGCATTTGCCCACAACTGCCAAGTCTTCTCCGTCTGTTATGTCATGCTGGCATGTTGAAGAAGGAAGAATGGCCGATCAGATCAAATCTGATGTGGTAGCTTAAGAAATCAGATTCTACATTAATGTCTTGAATAATGTTTTCTAATTTTCACCCACCTAACCTTGTCAAAATTAAATTTTCAGTCTCCCATGGCGTAGTCGAGGTCGGATCTTTCTAAAAAGTCTTCTCCCACCAAAATCTAAGATTATAGTTAAAATATATCATCGTCTCAAGATCGAGTCATGGGGCGTGCAATATTTAAAAAGAGTGTGTCTGTGCATCTTTGGGTCCATGTGGTAGCCTTACGCACCTTGAAGATTAGGCCCCTACCTTTTGCTTTTGTAATTGTGCCAAATTGACACATGACAGATTCTACGGGCTCCTCTATTTTCCTTTGTATTTTCCTAAGTCCTTCTTCTTGGAAGAGACACTGCCGACCCTAGACACGTGGGCCTCTCACTTGTTTGAAAAGCTCCCCTTTTACTTTTGAAGTTTCACGAGTCGAGACACGTGGAGGCCTGCTTGCTTTTGAAATTTTCAAAATCTCACTTTACCTCTTTGAACTCTATTACCCTTTGGTGGGTTGGCGCTCGTTTGGGAACTACCCTTTGGGCCGCGCTTTTGAAATTACACCAAAGAGACACGTGGCAGCTTCCACGGATCTGCCCTATTTATTTTTGTTTTTGCTAAGTCCCTTTTGCTTGGCGGAGCCATAAGTCTGACCCTAGACACATGGAGGGCCCGTGCTCGTCGACTCTCCACTTTGGGTTGTGTCTTTGAATTTGTGCAGAACACAACACGTGGTGCCGCTCTTCCGGCTCTGCATTTTAGCTAATTTGATCAAATGCCTTTCTCGGACCCTTTTTGACTCATGGATGTAGACTTGTTGAAGCCTTTCGCTCATTTGGAAACCCGCTCAGGATTTTACCTTTGAAGTAGTGCCGAGTTGACATGTGGCTTCTTCCGCCGATACTTTTATACTTAGTCATTTTAGGCCCGCTCTGTCCCCTTTTTGAATTTTTAGTTGTTGACTCTGCCCCTCTTTGGGTGTGGGACACATGGAGGCCTAGTGCTTGTTTGAGTCTCCGGCTTTGGCTTCGACCCTTGAAGGTGCAACCGCTTGGACACGTGGTAGTTTTCGCTGGCTCGTGACTTTTTAATTACCAATTTGGGCCCGTTCGCATCCCACTTTTTAACTTGGACTACGTGTCCGAAGCTTAGCGCTTTCGTTTAGGAACTGCTCTTTGGATGTACCTTTTGGAATTGTGTCGAGATGACACATGGCACCTTCCGTGAGTCCGTTTATACTTGGGTAGTTCCGGCCTTGAGTTGAATCGTATGTGAAGTCTGAAACTTTGAGCCCCTTGATTCAATCTTCTACTGTTGAGCTCTGATCTCTCTTGACACCGTTCGGCCCCATTTTCTGACCCTGCTCCTCCATTTCAAGTTTTCCTTCTCCTCGGATTAGGGATCGCATGATAGAACCGAACCTTATATTTTTGTGCAAGGTCATATTTGACCAATTCTACCCGGGGACAAAATTGGGATAACACTTTCTTTCTATACTAATTTATTATGTCCCTTGAAAGCATGGTGTGTAAGTTTTGAGTAATGTGGTTTGTTATATTCATTGCATGTGCATTTATTTTCTTGGTATTGGTGTGTTGCATTGAGTGTGGGGATAGAGGAATGATGAAGTGGCATCCTACATGGACCCACCTCATCTTCCTCACATTCCATTTCTATTTATTGGTGATTTTTGTTGGAATGGGAGTTACTTGTTCTTTTCTCTTCATTTGCACTTTTGGAATTGAAGCTTTATCGAGTGCTTGGAAATTTATTTGCTTGAAATTGAAGTGGCTTGTGGAAATTTCTTGGAACTTGATGGAGAGGTAGGCTCTCAACTTTTTCATTGTGCTATTTTGCTTATATGTATGCAATTTTGCGCTTGTAAAATTGTTTGTTTTGTCTTGTGAAGATGTTTTTGTGTTGGTTGGGTAGTAGACCTTAGTTGGGTGTGAGAGAAGGGATTATGGGGCCATTGGTGAGGTAAAATGGATTTTTTTAGGCATGCGGTGGTGGGAGTGTGAATGGGAGTCATACCTATGGGGAGTAAAAAAGAAATCATGGTTTTGTTGCATGATTGCAAGGGAGAGATAAGTATTTTGTGTGAATATTTTGGAGGCTTACGGTAAGACTCCCACTTCATGGGAGGCATAATGAGGTGGTCTCCCATAGCCCTTGCTCTATTTTTTTGATCCTCAAACCTTTTTATTGTTGTAAATGTGTAAACTTGTTGGATTTATATCTTGGTTGAGTTGAATGTATTGTATGTATGTTTTTGTGAAGCCACTTTGTTGAAAGTTTTCATTGATGCTCAAGTACCCTCATGGTTCCTTGGTTTGGGCTTAGGGGCCATTAAGGGGATGGATTCTCCTCTTAATGGATTTAAGGTTGGGTGGAGAGTGTTTCCTACTCCCCCTTCCTTGTTTTGTGATCCCATTGTGAAGTTTGAAGAAAGAAAGTTTTGGAGCTACCATTGTGAAGAGGACATGCATATTGAAGACTTGAAATTTGGCTTGTTGATAGCCTTTTTGTAATTTACTCATTTTTTTATTCATCCCCACTTTGAGTGGATGAATTGTAAAATTGTAAGCTTGAGAGAAAGTTGTTGTTATACTCGGAAATCCAATGACCTTGTAAATGCCCTTTAAGAGTGCTTGTTTTAAAGACTTATATTTTCAAATGTGTTATTTTTATGGAAAGAAATTATCATGTTTTTTCTTGTGTTGGTGAAAGGAATATTTTGTTATAGTTGAAATGGATATACGTTGTTTTTAATTTAAGTAGCTTCATTGTTTTTCAAATTTGATGTACTTTCATTTCTAAGAAAATTGTAAATTTTGATAGGCTTCATTTTGAAATAAATAAATATCTTGTTGGTTTGCACTTTCTTTGAGAAATGAAATGGTTACTTTTGTTTTTCTTAAAACCAAGTAAATTATAGGACCTAAACTAGAAATGTATTACTAAGCTAATCGAAGGAAAATAGTTATTAAAATTGTTAGAATGAGCAACACTCTTTCTTTGCTAAAATGTATAGAGTTATATAATTAAAAAAATATCCTCCGAAGATTATCCTTAGTTAAAAAAAAAAAAAAAAAAAAAAAGATCCATAAAATTGTATAAGTAATTAGAATGAATTATACTTTCCTATCTAAAGTATACATAACTATGTTTGAACATATTACATATAAATGTTTCTTCTTACTTTCCCTTATAAATAATGAGTTGAACGTAGTTTTTTTTTTTTTTTTTAAAGGAAAGTTTAATTAAATTTGGTTACCTCAATATGCTTAATATACTATATTACTAACATATTAACTTAGTTACACTTTAATAATAATGATTAAATTGAATATAAATAATAATATATATGTTTATATATATTAATCTATATACTATATCTATTATTATTATTATTATTATTAGTAAATACTATTAGTAATAATAATATATATTGTTATTAGTTAAACTATTACCAAATGAAACCTTATAAACAAAAAAATTGAATCGGCCCATGTTGGGTGCCTAAAGTGTCTAGCCGTATCAACTTTGTTGGTGTTGGGAGAGTGGGTTGGGGGAGCGGGCACCACCCTGACCCACCTATCTATTAAATAAAACCTATGGTGGGGACCTGAACCCCCACCAAACTTCATCTATATTTGTTATGTGTTTGTGGTTGCACTTTACTTTTTACGCATCCACAAGTATTTTGAACCGAGTCCTCAAATGTTTTTGGATTTATTCACATACTCTTGTATATATATAAAATTTTAGTTTTATATTTAATTACAATATTTTATTTATATATATATATATATATATATCCTTAGTCTTGGAAGGATATACATGTATGTATGTATATATTCTAAATGAGAGCTTTCACAAAAGAAAAGAAATGGAAATATTACAAAAATGCAAATCTGTTGGGCAAATGGGTATTCTATTTAATTAAATTTTCAACAATTAAATGAATTTTATTTATCTCTAACCCTGAAATAGGGTAGTATAGAAATGGAAATAATAAATAAAATGTAGTAGAAGTTGTGATCATTCATCCCCACACTTCTTCCTTCTCATCCATGGCTTCCTCCTCTTCAATGTTCTTTTAACCTACAAAACCAAAAAAAAAAAGAAGGAAATGAGTAAAAGAGATGAATAAAACTCTCCCTTAGAGATTTTAGGGTTGATTTTAATTTCCCTCATCCAATGGCCTAGATTGGATACATCCAATGGCCCAATTTGTCTCCTACAAATGTTAGGTGGGGGTTGGTGAAGTGATCATTTGGTCACATGGGTCTTCTTTTGAATGGGGCCACTTGTGTGGTTTGAAAGTTAATTAAATTAGTTATTTTTATTTTTATTTAATTTAAATAAACTCTTTTCGTTATTAGTTTAGACTACTTTATATTAGAGAGTTAAATAATTGTCTTTGTTTAAATGGAAGGGTTATTTTAGACTTGGACTTTAATTTTAAATATTGCATGACCTTAGGAACCACTGTATTAAATTAATTTAGGATTAATTGAATGAAATATTTTAAACTTAACCTTAGAGTAAATCAATTCTTTTATTTAAATATTATTATTTAAGTAATTTTTGTGATGATCGTGTAAAACTAAAGGTTAACCTTATCGTCACCTTCGTTTCCTTTAACAAAATAAAATAAAATTTATTCCATAATTTTTCTAGTATAACCTTTTTTTGGTTTTGGGTTTCGTGTGCATTTTTTTGTGGGCGTTACATCAAGAATATCTTGTAAATAAAATTAATTATTCCAAACTCAAATCAACCCTTCTATGTATATACATATTCTTCCCTTGGAAAGATTTAGCTTAATATAATATGTGTGTCTCGTAATGATTACAATAGCCTCTAATATATAAAGGGATTTCATCTAGCAATGAATAGAACACAACTCTAAAAATAGAGAAATCTTAATAATATAACTATCATCTATAAGTAGTGCATATTTTTGTTCATCTAAACAAAGCTATTTGTTTAATTTGTTTTTATCTTAAAATTGGGACATCTAATTAAAACTAGACTATGCATTGAAAAGGAAGTTGCTTTTTACTTTTCCTAATAGTAATAATAGAAAAACATGTGGGGATACATTATCTATTTCAACAACCCCTTAATTTCGACCTTTAAAATTTTACTATTTCGAGTGAGTGTATGTTTTTGGATCTAACATATATTTCTGATAACAAACTCCCAAACAACTTCTCAAATACTCAAAAACTTCCTTTCGCAAATCTTTTGTAAAGATATAAAGAAACCGATCTTCCGATCTACAAAATTCAAGACAAATTTCATTTGTTATTAACCAACTCTCCGATGAAGTGATATCTTGTGTCTTTATTTTTTTCTTGTCTTATTAAAAACATGATTCTTTGGACAATTCAATTGTTGAGTTATTGTCACAAAATATTTGTATAGTGTCCTCCTTATTCTGCCTCAAATATTTGAACACTCTTCCCATCAAAACAACCTAACATGATTCTTTGGTTGTCTTTGCTACATACTCTACTTTTGGTGAAGATAGTGTGACTATGGGTTGTTTCTTTGATGCCCAAAGAAACCAATAATTTTCCAAAGTGTAAAGCATATCCGAATGTAATTTTTTTCATATATACTTCTAGCATTATCACTACCTATATAACCTTCAATTTTGAACTCATCGATGTTGAATACAAAATTCTAAGATTTTTTATTTTCCCATACATACCTCAAAATCCTTTTTCTAGTGTGCCAATGTGAATCTTGTAGAGATTCTATGAACATTGAGATGATGCTCACACCATACATAATACCAGGTCTTATGTTCCTCAAATACATGAAAATTCTAACTAGGCTTTGGAACAATGTTAGATTAGCAAATGATCTCGATGTAATCCTTGATTAACTAAAAACCTACTACAATTGGTGTTGGCGTTGTCTTACAATTCAAAATATTAAATGTCTTTAAAACATCATTAATTAAATATTTTCCTTGTGAAATAAAAACTACAACTTCTAATTGTTTAACTTAAAATCTCAAAAAATAGTGCATGAGACCTAGATCTATCATCTCAAATTCTTTCTTCATGGATGATTTGAATGAATATCTAGATAGACTTCAAGTAATCATTAAATCATCTACATACAAACAAACAATCATAATCTTAACTTTCTCTTTTATCTTGATGTATAAGATATGCTCACTACTGCTCCTACTAAAACCATTATAAATCATATAAGAATCACTCTTGATGTACCACGTTTTAGGTGCTTTCTTGAGACCAAGAGAAATTTTCTCAACCAATATACCTTTCGTTAATGACCTCAAATATCATAACCTTTTGGTTGATTCACATAAAATTATTCTTCAATAGAACCATTCAATAATGTATATTTTACATTCATCTAATGAATAGGCCATTTTTTTGAGTTCGATAGCTAAAACCATTCTTACCATGTCCAAACTTGCTATGGTGTAAACGTTTCATTGTAATCAACTCCATATTGTTTTGAAAACCCTCTTGTAGCTAACCTTAGTTTATATTTTTGTGCTTTAGCATCAAAATTTTATTTGATCTTATAAACCCATTTAACTCATATCATGTCATTTCCTTCTAAAAGATCTATAAGTTCTTGTGTCTTATTCTTCTTTATGGTGTATATCTCGTCATCCATGGCTTGAGCCCAAACTTTATTTTTAATAGCCTCTTCAAAATATATTGGATCCGGAGCTTAATAAAACAATGAAAAAACTAAAAAGAGTTAGTTGAATTAACATCATAAATCTCAAGTAAGACTCCTTGTTTACCACCGCAAAGGGTTATCGGATGATGGACTACTATGTAAGTTCAAGGAGTTTCCTCGGTGTTTTTTTGTGGTATCTCTTGTATGGTTGAAGATGATTAAGAGTCACATATACTAAACTAGGCCCGATACCTCCTAGCTGTAGATGGAGGTGTAGTTTGTGCTACAACTTATAATGCATGTGTAAGATTTGAAGAAGATACAATACCTTGCTGATCTATAGTGTCATCTACCATATTATCATGAGGAATATTTTCTTCTACAATGATAAATCTCTCAATAATTCCATCCCATGCCTCATTTTCAACAAACTATACATCTCTATTGATTATGAATTTTCTTGTGATGGATTAAATAGCTTGTAATCTTTTGTATTCTCTTTATATCTAACAAATATGAACTATTATCCTTTTGTCTAACTTATTCCTTAGCTCATTAGGAACATGTGCATAAGCCACAAAATTGAATATTTTAAAATGGAAACATTGTGTGTCCTCTTAATCCAAGCTTTTTAAAGAACCATATTTTGAATGATTTTTGTTGGACACCTATTTTAAATGTAAATACAATTTTTGTTGGACACATATTTCGAACGATTTTGTTGACACCTATTTCGAATGATTTTTTTGGACACCTATTTCTACTTATTTTTCCCAATATGTTGGGAATATGGAATGCAAAAATGGAATCAATTCCCCAAAATCTACAAGTAGTGAAAGTGTAAAAAGATAAATCCAAATAAAAACCAATTTATACACACATAACACAACATGTACCGTGACTCACCCAATATGGGCTACGTCCACAAAAGATAGAGATCTGTTATATATAACAATGAACAAGAATACAAACCAAATCTTCCCACAAAATTAAAATGCATCTATCCAAGAGTATCTCCTCCTCCAGATCTCTAAATGGATTTCCATGAGTGCACTACAACCATGCCTCAAAACCACCATTAGATCTCACATAACCATGAACTATTTCATCTCCGAAATTCAACCAAACTCTTTGTGGATCTACAAAAAGACCTCTCACATGGGTTTACCATATGTGTAACTATAACTATGCACCAAGAAGTATTTATGTCTCTCCATCACTTTGCATCAACATGTCCAAAAATGAATACAACCTCCTCTACAATATCTAGATCTATATGGATCATCGATAAAACATGATCTCATGGATCTATGAATACATGATCTCACAACCTGTGGATCTAACAATATAACACTAGATCTACATGGATCAAAAATACATCATGATCTCATGGATCTAAAATACCGATCTCACCAACATGTGAATCTACAACAAGAAAATTTATGTTCCTTTCATACTATGCAAACCATTACAATGAGAAAATAACCATACAAAGGAAATACAAGTAAAAGATGTTACCCTCTTCTCGCGATTTATATGTACTTACCATAGTTATACCTATTATTCCCTTTTTCTAGCTTCTCTCCATGGAAGTTATGTCTTCATGTAACCTATTATTTCTTTCTCTTCTTCTTCAGACCTCTCAATCTAGGAGAATCAAGGATCTAACTCAATCCTTCTCTTAATTCACCTTCTAACCCTAGATTTCATGCTTATATAGGCATATATAAAATTAGGGCACCATAGTTATGCATTACAATGATTAGATCAGCTTTATAATGAAAGTTAGATCTAATTCCCCGAGTTAAATATAAAATTTCACACACAGGTAACTGATTTTGGTTCCTTGACCAATGGTGGTTCCTTTGTTGAACGATGGAAATTCATCTTCCGACCGATGGCGAGTTCATTTGTTGACCAATTACGGTTAGTCAACCGACGCTAGTTACTATGTAAACTAGCCACTTGTAATGCATGCTCATTGTGAAGCAATCTAGCTCCACAACCCAATAATCTACTACTTGGAGATAAATTATTGAACCTGTACTGTGCACTGTACATCACCTGTCCACTATATACCATGAAGAAAAACTATTCTTTCCTTAAAAATTCTCTTAAGTAATAATAAAGATTAAACCATCTTCAAAAAAACCTAGAAGATAATGAAACATGACTAACCATATACCTACATGAAGCTACTACTGATTCATGATACCCAAGCTATTAATACATCAAGCTCCTACTGAATCATAACACCAAGCCTCTCATGCAATCAAGCCATCATGACTAACACACCTATAATATATCCCACTCGAACTGAATTACTCGATATTATATCACAACCATAGCCATCTAGCCATGTTCTCCATTCTATCACCAATGCAATTCACCAAATACAATTCAAAATGGAATATGCGAAAGCAATACTAAATCCTTGGTCTAGACATCCCAAATGAGAACTACATGCAACCGGTGGATGCATCCACAACACCGCATAACTCATATAATCTAAACACTTACAATATTTAAATCTAACCTGTATAAACAACTATGTTGAACCATACACTATTGTAACTATACACTATTGTCAAACCTATAACAAACATATTTTCAAACATGGAAACTTGATTTCTCTTCTTCACCCAATTGAAGTCAACTATCAACCTGCCATCCCAAAGGATATCCAGAACTACAAAATTAAACCCGAAGTGACATCACCATGTAATGAAATCAAAAATACCTGAAAAGTCATGATGTCCTCCAAAACCACTTGTGCCTCCTACTACTTTGAATAATAACATAGTCCTCTCACTTCGCACATGCATATGTGTCCAACCTGAAATGCCAACAACCATGGCTTGCTCCCACTCAACATGAACTCCCATGCACTACTTCGATAACAAGATCAAAAGCTCCGATATATATATATATATATATATATATATATATATATATATATCGATGAGAAATATAAACTTGATTCCTTCTTAACAAAGAATAATTTCTCTGTCACAAAAGTTTGAACTTATTTTGAAGTAATTGAATCACCTTCTTTTCATCCTTGTGCACTCAACATATTTTTTACCTATAATTGTGTGTCTAAACATGACTTTCCATTAAGGATCTCGTCCTTACACTACATTTTGTTGTCCTCAAGATTCCAACACATCCAAGAAATAAAATTCAAACACACCAAATATACATGGTACATATTTCACTTATGCACAAAATCCAAACATAATACTATTTTTTTCAAATGAAGGAAATAAAACATTAACCGTATAGAGATGCGACCCAAAGTCTCACTAAAATAACCAAGCCAACTTCATCCTCTTTCGCTTCAAGCATAGAAGTGGTCTGAAATGTTTCTTCCTTTACACATTATGTAAGAAACCTAATCCTCAAAAATAGAACACTAAACCATTCATTCCCTCTTCTACTTTGTAAGAAACCCTATGCAAAAAAATTGTCATAGAAACTCGACCATGGTTCGTTGATCGGTACCGCTTACCCTCTCGTGGTGATATCATTTCTCCGACCAACGCCGGTGTTGCTAAAATAAAAAAATGCCACAAATCACCATAGGTCGCCAAACCATGTGCATACTCCAATTGAATCCAATAGTTATGATGAGCGATTCATTTCAAGAATAGCCCATCCTTGCACAAAAACTTAATAGTAATCATATACGCAATGAAAACGCACCAAGATGAAACACATCTCCTTACAAAGCACCAAGATACTCAACCGCATATTCAATTGAAGTCATTTCCTCTTTGATTGAAGCCTTGTCTTTATTTTGTGCTATTATATTATACTTCTCTAATGAAGCCCATGCATCTAATTTCACCGAAGGATGCATAAATTCTCCTCTATCTCATACTTAGATCTAGATCTGCAATCCCAAAACATACATGTGTAATATACAACCACTAAAATACCAAGGTAACAAAACCATAACTCTATAATCCAAATCTTAAATCTGGTCAACATATCGTGCCTCCAAGAACCGGGAAACCTCAACAATCAAGATACAAAGACTCCATCTTATGATATTCTTAGATATGTGATTTTCTGCATTTCAAACTAGATTGTCGATCTGCTTCCTCTCGACTAACCACATTTTCCATGTCAATATTGATTAAGGAACTCGTTGGCATCGGTAAGCCTACGACGCTAGTCGTTGTCTTTTTCATACAACCTTACTCTTCCAAATCCAACTTGAGATTGAATATCTTCTTTGCAAACTTCTCATCAATAAAAAACAAACCCTTCTCTCATACACCTTTCAAGTAAAATAGTAAAAAACCATGAAGCAATCCTTTTCTCTAAAAACTAAATCCATCGCTCTATCAAACAACGCTTTGACACCAACTATTGGGAATATGGAATACGAAATTGAATCAATTCCTCAAAATCTACAATGAGTAGTGGAAGTGTAAACTAGATAAATCCAAATAAAAAAAAATGTACGAGACACATAACACAACTTATACCATGGTTCACCCAATATAGGCTTCATCCACAAAATATATAGATCTCATATATATAGTAATAAACAAAAGTACAAACCAACTCTTCCCACATGACTAGAATGCATCTCTTCAAGAGTATGACCTCCTCCATATCTCTTAATGGATCTCCATGAGTACACTACAACCGTGCCTCCAAACCACAAACAAATATCACATAACCAAGAACTAATGCATCTTTGAACAACAACCAAAATCTCTATGGATTTATAACAAGACATCTCACATGGGTCTACCATATTTCCAATTATGATTTGTGCACCAAGAAGTAAGTCTATATCTCCATCATTGCATTAACTTGTGCAAATATGAAGACAACCTCTTCTATAATATCTAGATCTAAGTGGATCATCAATACAATATGAACTCATGGATCTATGAATACAATATCTCAAAAAAACCCGTTGATCTAATAATATAAGACTAGATCTATATGGATCAACAATACATCATGATCTCATGGATCTATAATACAAGATCTCACCAACAAGTGGATCTACAAGAAGAAACTATATGTGTTTTGCATACTATGCAAGCCATTACAATGAGACAATAAATATACAAATAAAATAAAATAGAAGATGTTAACCTCTTCTCACCATTGAGATGTACATGCCATAGTTATAACTACTATTTCCTTTTATCCACCTTCTCTCCATGGAATTTATGTCTTCATGTAACATGTGTTAGAAGCTCCAATATAATATGAGAAATAAACTCCAAAATAATAAAATATGCAATTGAATTCATCCGGATATTTTATTCATATGAGAGATTACATTATATAGATATTGACCTTCCTATTATGGTGGAGTCAAATCTCATCTTGAATCCACTTATCTCTCCACAAATCTCTCAGCTTATCCCTAGGATAACTCACTCAATTCTATCTGTGAGTTGTTTATTATAACTTCACACTATATTATTATTAAATGAGTTTCACATCTCATTTAAATAATAATACACAACACAATTTATTAATAATGTTACACAATATATTCGTAACATTCACTCCCCTATTTTTTACATTATTAATCCCTATTACACACTCCCTAATGTGAACAAGGTAGATAAAAACATTCACACGTCTTCTATAGCATGCCTGCCTCTGCATGTTCATGATCTTGGTACGTTGAACCTCTGTTCACCAAATACGAACCCTTGTTTGACAAAAACAGACCTTTGTCCTAGGTACGAGCCCCTGCTCATGAACCTCTGTTCATCCTCTTCAAGAAAAACATGATGCTACTTTTTCTTGTGCTTTTATCTTTCTACTACAACATATTTACATCAGCAGGTTATAAAAGGAAATACAACTCTGAACAGGAATGTGACATTTGTTCTTATTACAAACAATGAAACACACAACTGAAATACTTGGCCACCAAATCAATACCGCGGCCTCATCGATGGTGCCTGACGAGAGGTCACCGATTTCCCTCCTGCCTCCGTTGCCTCCAGCCTCCATCGAATGTTGCTAACTCATTCGGATTGAATCATGGAGCTCAATTACAACTCATACGTCGGGTTACATCGAAAATGTGTCTCAACGTGGAGTAGAACAATCTTCGGACGTGAGAAAATATTGAGAGGTGTCTGATGCGTAAGAATTCAGGGAGATCCTTTGACAAAGGATGCAACCGTGTTGAATGCAGAAGATGGATCGATACGCATGCCTATCAGAAATGAATACACCATCTGAACAATATAAAACACCTTTTCTCTGCAAATTGGAATGGCTCAAACCAATTAATTCCCTCCTTTCATTAGTACATATATCCCTATGCATGCATCAATAGAACCGATCTGAGCACGGAGAGGTGGAAATGAAACAATATATCCACTGAGTTGTTATTTCTTCTGCAGACATCTTGCAGATCAAGTCACATAATGCATGAGTTGAGTCATCGACTTCAAGACATTTTAGAGGATTGCAGCATAAATGTCTGTCAAATGGTGTTAACTTCCAACGTGCTCCTTGTCAGATCTGGTGATAGAACTTTGGAAGGTTACACAACCATCAAAGATCCGTAAGTGTAGCCATAAATCAGATGTGGAGAATATATGCAGAACCTGCTCTGATACCACTATTAGAAGCTCCAATATAATATGAGAAATAAACTCCGGAATAATAAAATATGCAATTGAATTCATCTCGGGATATTTTATTCATATGAGAGATTACATTATATAGAGATTTACCTTCCTATTATGGTGGAGTCAAATCTCATCTTGAATCCACTTATCTCTCCACAAATCTCTCGGCTTATCTCTAGGATAACTCACTCAATTCTATCTCGTGAGTTGTTTATTATAACTTCACACTATATTATTATTAAATGAGTTTCACATCTCATTTAAATAATAATACACAACACAATTTATTAATAATGTTACACAATATATTCGTAACAACATGTTATTTCTTTCTCTTCTTCTACATCCTCTCAATCTAGGAAAATCAAGGATATAACTCAATCCATTTCTTATTTCACCTTCTAACCCTAACTTTCATGCTTATCTAGGAATATACAAACTTAGGGCACAATAGTTATGCATTACAACGATTAAATCAACTTTATAATGAAAGTTAGATCTAATTCCCTAACTTAAATATAAACTTTCATGCACAAGTAACCAATGTAGGTTCCTTGATCGATGGTGGTTCATTTAATGAATGATGATGGTTCATCTTCTAACCAATGGTGGTTCATCTGTTGACCGATGGTGGTTAGCCAACCAACCTTAGTTCATGTGTAAACTAGAAACTTATAATTCATGCTCATTTTGAATAAATCTAGTTCCACAACCCAACAATCTACCACTTGGAGATAAATTACTAGACATTTGTACCTTTACCTTTACATCACCATCCTCTACATACTATCAAGACCAACTAATCTACCCTTTGAAAAATCTCTCGAGTAATTAGGAAGATTAAACCATCTTCAAAAAACCAAGAAGATAACAAACGATGACTTACCATATACCTACAAAAGCTACTCTTGATTCATGATACCTAAGGTATCAATACATCAAGCTCCCACTGAATCATAACACCAAGCCTCTCATGTAATAAATCCATCATGACTAACACACCTGCAATAGCTCCCACTCTAACTAAATTATTGAGCTTCTATCACAACCATATCCATCTAACCATGTTTTCTAATCATCTATCCATGTCTCCATGTTACAACCAATGCAATTGACCAAAGACAATTCAAACAGCAATATGTGAAATCAAAACTAGATAGTGGGTCTAGACAACCCAAATGAGTACTACATGAACCGGTGGATGCATCCACAACACCTACATAACTCAAAGAATCAAAAACTTACAATATGCAAATATAACCTGCATAAATAACTTACATGTCCAAGAAAACAATCCATAGAAATCATAGATATCGTGGAGTAACTTAGTACCAAGAGGAAATACAAACATACCCTACTCTTACTCAAGGCATCTAAACAATCCTCATACGCATCGCATGACCATTCTCATAGGCATCAATGTATAAAACATATTCTATCCACATGTAAAAACTCACCATGTACATTCATCCATATCACCAGGCTCTCTAGAAGCTCCAAGTCTACCACCGACTAACTCCAAAGCCAAATATGAATCTTGTGCTCATCAATGTCGACAAAAAACAACCATGCTAAACCATGCTAAACCATACTACTAATAACAAGTGAAAATACCAACAAACATGTCATCAACATACTCTACACACCAACCAAGATGAAATAAAATAAAGGGTGCCATCCATAAATGGTAAATATACACTGTTGTCAAACCTGTATCAAATAGTTTTTCCTTATTAATCCTTCAAACTCTAAAACTTTCTTTCTCTTCTTTACCCAGCTGAATCAACCATCAACTGCCATCCCAAAGTATATCTAGGTACTAAAAAATAAAACCAAAATTGACATCACAATGTAATGAAATCAAAAATACCTGAAAAGTTGTGACATCTTGCAAATCAACTTGTGCCTCATGCTACTCTAAATAGTAACATTCTCCTCTCACTCTACACGTGCATATGTGTCCAACCTGTAATGCCAACAACCATGGCTTGTTCCCACTCAACATGAACTCCCATGCACTACTTCTGATAACAAGCTCAAAAGATCCAATATATATATCAGTGAGAAATAAAACCAAATGAAAGAAATATAAATATGATTCCCTTCTTAACAAAGAATACTTCTACATCACAGAAGTTTGGACTTCTTATGAAGTAGGTGAATCGACTTATTTTCATTTGCGTGTACTCAACATCTTTCATTACCTACAACTATATGTCTAAACATGAATTTCCAATGAGGATCTCATCATTAGACTAGATACCCTTATCCTCAAGATTCCAACACATCCCGAAAGTAAAATTCAAACACACCAAATATCCATGGTGAATATGTTACTTATGTACACAATCCAAACATAATACCAGTTTTTTCAAACGAAGGAAATTAAACTTTGAACCATATAGAGATACCCAACCCAAAGTCTCATTGGAATATCGAGCCAAATCCATCCTCTTTCCGATTCAAAAATTGAATTTATCTATGATTTTTCTTCTTATACACCTTTGTCAAAGAAACCTTATCCTCCAAAATAGGAAGCTGAACCACTCATGCCCTTTTCTATTGTAAGAAACCTTATCACAAGATCATTGTCGCAAATCTTGTACATGTTTTTTACCAGTGCAAGTACCCTCTATGACTGATGTTGGTTCCATAACCGACGTTGGTGCTACTCGAGCGAACACAATGCCACAAATTGGCATAAGTCACCAAACCAAGTTCCTACTCGAGATCAAATCCAATAGTTGTGTTGAGTCGGTAATTTCGAGAACCACCCATCCTTACACAAAAACTTAATATCAATCATACATACATTAGATACTTCACCAACATGAAACACATAACCTTACCAACACCAAGATACTAAACCACATCTTAAGCCAAAGTACTTTCCTCTCTCATGGAAGACCCGTCTTCATTTTTTGTTATTATATTATTCTTCTCTAACAAATCCTTGCATATAACTACACCAAAGGATTCATAAATGATCCTTTATCACATGCTTAGATCTAGATCTCTAATCCCAAAACATATATGTGAAATATAATAGAAATGAAATACAAAGGTAAAAACCATACTTCTATAATATGATCAACATGTACATGCCTCCAAGAACCACAGACACCTCAACAAACAAGATCTGAAACACTTCATCTTCTCAAATTCTCGGATATGTGACTTTTGTATAAAACACGGCTTCCAATACCGGTTCCTCTCTCGATGACCATGGTCGCCATGCCGATATTGGTTAAGGAAATCTACCATCATTGGTAAGCCTACTGAAGTTGGTCATTTTCTTTTCATACAAATTTACTCTTCCAGATACCACTTGAGATTGAATATTTTTGTGATATTCTCATCGGGAAAAACAAACTCTACTCTCATACACCTATCATAAACTACTAACAAAACCATGAAGCAAACACTTTCTCTAAAAACTAAAGCCATCTCTCTATCAAACAACACTCTAATACTAGTTTTTGGGAATATGGAATGTGGAAACAAAATCAATTCCCTAAAATCTACAGTAGTGGAGCTGTAAACAAGATAAATCCAAATCAAAAAGAATGTACACACATATAACACAACATGTACCATGGCTCACCCAATATGGGTTACGTCCACCAAAGATAGAGATCTCATATATATAATAATGAACAAGAGTACAAACCAAATCTTCGCACAACATTACTGATGCATCCCTCACAAGAGCATCTCTAAACGGATCTCCATGAGTGAACTGCAACTATGCCTCCAAACCACCAACAAATATCACATAACCGGGAACTACTGCATCTTTCAACTTCAACCAAACTCTTTATGGATCTCAGCAAGACCTCTCACATGGGTCCACCATATGTGTAACTATAAGCTGTGCACCAAGAAGTAAGTTTGACTCTCCATTCTTGCATCGACCTATGGAAACATGAAGAAAACATCTTGTACACTATCTATATCTACATAGATCATCAATACCACATAATCTCATGGATCTATGAATACAATATCTCACAACAACCTATGGATCTCAAAATGTAAGACTAGATCTACATGGATCAACAATTATCATGATATCATGGATCTACAATACAAGATCTCACCAACATATGGATCTACGAGAAGAAACTCTATGTGATTTGAATACTATGAAAGACATTATAATGAGACAATAACTATACAAAAGAAATACATTAGAAGATGTTACCCTCTTCTCACCATTGAGATGTACTTGCTCATAGTTGTACATGTTATTTCCTTATGTCCATATTCTCTCCATGGAAGCTCTTTCTTCATATAACCTGTTATTTCTTTCTCTTCTTCTTCATCCTCTCAATCTAGGAGAATCAATGATCTAACTCAATCCTTCTCTTAATTCTCCTTCTAATCCTATCTTTCATGCTTATATAGGCATATACAAACTTAGGGCACCATAGCTATGCATTAAAAATATTAGATCAAATTTATAAAAGAAGTTAGATCTAATTCCCTTGAGTTAAATATAAAATTTCACATACAAGTAAGCGATACATGTTCCCTAACCAATGGAAGTTCCTTTTACGATCAATGGTGGTTCATCATTGGTGATGGCGGTTATCAAACCGATGTCGATTCTTGTGTAAACTTGACCACTTGTAATTCATGCTCATTGTGAAGTAATCTAGCTCCACAAACCAACACAATATTCAATTGAAAAATGTTTTTCCTTCTTCATACTTATTGTAATACCCACATTTTCATAGCACAAACCCCAAATAAAACCCAATAATTACTTATGAAAATTTCAAGATATATTTTTTTGTTTAAAAGGGTCTGCAGCGAGATAACCTCAAACTAGGTTTAATTATTTCACGATTGATAAATTCCTCATATTCGTAAGGTTGTCATAATTAAATTAACAATTAATTATTATTGCCGTTCCATCATTTTGGGTTTATATCCCCTTACGGGGTTATCATTATTTCACCTTGCATAAAGTGCCATTTGTTTATTTTATATCCTAGGGCTAGGATCTCAACTTACCCTAACCATATAATTAAGTTAAAATTATTTGAATATTTATTATAGCTTTATCTAGTCCTCCATGTATAGAATTAATTTAATTAATCCAAAAAGGAAATCCCTTTATAAAATAATTACCCTCTAATCCCTTTATCTAAAGGAATAATGGTCACAAGTTAATATTAACCCTCTAATACACTTAGGTGGCCCCATTTACAAATTACCCATACATTTAATTTAAAACATATTCCCACAAAATATCATCACCTAACAATTGTAGGATTGATTCCCTACCCTTAGATTGATTCATTTAGAGCCCTTAGATCTTAGGTATTCATTCTAACCCTAATAGTTCTTATGGGGCATTCTTATTCATTATTTACCCTATTTCCTCATTTTAACTTTGTAGGTTTGGGAGAAAGACGAGGATGGAGGCCATGGAAGTTTTTCGAGATATTGGATGGATACACACATTTATGGTTTCCTATTTTCATTTGCATCCCTCTCATAGAATTTTTCAAGAGTGCTATTATTTTTTAATTTGTATTATCTTTTTTCTTACCTATTTGGGTATGGGCATTTTTGCCCCATTATTATTTCGGGTTTCTTTATTTTTAATAAGTGATATATACACGAGTTGTTTGAGTATATGTGTGTGTGTGTGTGTATTAATGCGTAGTGTTTTGACATTGTAGAGGTTGCGGAGTGCGTGCTTTCTTTGTTAGCAAGATTAATACTATTGGGGTAGGAAGGCGGCCCACCCCCACCCATATTATATTATATGGGTTGGGGTGGGGCCAGTGCCCTCCACTAACCTTTATTCTTTTATTTGATTTAATCAAACCATGCGGGATGTATCGAGAATTTTAATTCAATTTTAAAGAACTCTCTCTCTCTCTCTCTATATAAGCCATTGAAACTTGGTCTTAAAGCATTTTCAATATTAAATTTTATTTATTAATATAATATCTATATATAATATATTATATAAGATAAAATTTTATTTTGAAATCTATATATAATTATAATATATAAAATATATAAATTTATATAGGTAAGTATAATTGTAATTGGAAAAAACATTTACTCTATTGTACCTGATCATATCAAGTTTAGTTATATAATGGAATATAAGAAAATATATATATAGTTTTCTACCTATCAAATTATATGTGGAGTAATTAAGTCTAATCACCTTTTATTTAACCCAAAGTAAGTAAATAGGAATTTCCTTTGATTTGAAGCTCCTAAATATAAAAGCATTTTCCTTCTGACTTGTATAAATTTTGACTATAATTTCAACATACATTTCCATTACAAAAACACTAATCTTTTAAAATGAGATCATATTACACTCTTGAGTCAAATATTAACATTTGAATATAAGTCTTTCCCACTCGAATAAGGATGGTTTCCATTAATAGTTCATATACACCCATGATCTAACTTCTGAGCTTGAAGGAAATTTAATATCAAATCATTTACAACTTCACATGTCTCTTTCCCAACATGAGCACTTCTTGTATAACCAATCTAATTTAGTTTCTGAGAATACATTTACAAGGAAGATGGAGATTTAAAATGTAAGTTACAAAATCCCTCCACATAAGTAGAAGACAACCTGGAATTTTTACAAAAAAAAGGTAGGTGTAGATCAAGAATTACGCTCTTGTTACTGTCGAGTTAATGCACAAACTAAACACAAAAACCTGAAAAACTCCAATAAAATTGATACGATGGACAAGATCCGAAGATGTGAGCGGATAAGGAGGTCGATGTAGATAAGACGGGCGCACACGAGCGATTCACACAATAGATCCGAGTAACTGCAGAAACCTGCGTGCTTGTGAGAAAAAAATGAGTATTAAAAGATATTTGGGTGGACGCCTTGAGAAGCGGAGTGCAGGAAGCGATAAGCTTCCTCGGCGGATGTCGATCCACGTTTTCAATTTAAAGAAGCATACATGATAAAAAGGCGTACATATAAGACTAGATTTTACGATTACTGATAATGAAACCGAATTTAAAATGAATGAAAAGCTGACGAAACGAAACTATGAAATAAAGTGGTTGTGTTGTGTCCCTTTACTTATCTGCCAGGATGATCGCGTCGATTATGTATAATGTCAGCCGTCGTGATGTGATCGGCGTCGGCCCAGTGTGATCGGCGCATCGACTAAAAGCAGATCGGCGTCGATTGAAGCGGATCAGTTGATCAGGGACAGTGCAAGAAGATTCAGAAATTGGAAAGTGATAGACAGATAGTCAGACGTACATTGGATGTGTGAAAGTCGGTAAGATCTTTGGAGCAGATTCACCGGAAGATCGATGGATGCGTGTGATGTAATAGAAGCGAGTAAGTAGCGGTGCTCCTCTCGAAGTTGATTGGACTGAGATCTGCCCTCATTCGATACACTTGATGCTTTAAAAGATTTCTCTTTCTTCTGACTTCACTGTGTCTCTTTCACGATCTATCCCTTTCTCTCTCTCTGTTCACCTTTTCCATCGTGTGTGTTTTTCGGTCCCTAGACACTGAGTTGCAGACTTGCTTTTATAATCGGGCGCCGCTCTAAAAGTAAGCCGGCCCGTATAAATCGAGCGCCGATCGCAGAACAGAACTCCTGAGATGGCCAAAATGAGCGATTTCTAGAAAGATGAGAATTACCCCAAATACGGGAAATATCCCAGCAGGGGAAGAAGGAAAAAAGGGGTGATACATAGATAGAATAAATTTGGGGTAGATAAGTGATTAGGATACATGGGAAGAGGTGTAATTAAATATTGAATATTTAATTACTCATGGGTAAGATCTGATGGGGTGAATTAAACTTAGGATAGGTGTTTAAATCACAAATCGGATAATATCCCAAGGGGATAGTGGTGACTTGCAAACGTGCCCCGAGGTTACTGGCGGGTAAGCGAATGTGAGGGACACTAAATTGAGTAACCAATTTTAAGTGTCTACATTTTGCCCCTTGTTGTCAAGTAACTTGCGATAAAAGCGAGGTTATGAGACAAAAACAAAAAGAGATGGAAGAAGGGAAGAATGAGTGATGATGCCAGATCCCCCCGAACTAGGGATGGGATGGGTGATAGAGCAGACGATCCAAGTTTGAAAGAGAGTAGATGAAATCTGCAGGGATGCCCCGGTCAGGATATGCTTTGAGTAGATCGATCATTGATGGCAGCTTATAATAAATAAATAAAGAACCATGACCTAAAGACTCACATT